>QEPC01009507.1:382351-431205 GCA_003113815.1 Sphenodon punctatus | reverse complement strand
TACATTTATTTTGATGATGATAAAATATTAAATATTGTTCAAATTATGAATTAATTTCCATGTTTTTTGGCATTTATGTTTTGTTGCAGTGTATGGAGTGGAAGGTTTTTTGAATTGTAATTGTACTGAATTTGGGGTATTTTTGGATTTTAAGAAAAGTATTGTGCATTTATTTTTTTTAAAACTGTTAAGTTTTTTGTTTTGGTTAATTTATGTATAAAACTAGAGCTACATATAGTTACTGGAGATAGCAGAAGGATTCTGTGTCAGTATTTCTAATAAATAAGGTGGCCAGATATGCACTTTTTAGAGGGCACATGAGAAATACAGGTTGCAAAGCTGCATTGGAGCCAATGGAGCCCTGCAGCCTTTATTTCTCACAAGTGTCCCCTAAAATTTTCATAGCTGACCACCCTACCAATAAAAGCTGTTCAGAAATCATGAGGCAGGCCTGACGAGGTCATGAGACTAACTTTAAAACGGTGTCGTTTTTAAGAATCTGGTTCTTTTATTTGCCTTCTAGTTTTGAGAAAGTCTTCTCAAATAATTTGAGCTTAATTAGCCTTCTCTTTATTTTGCCTTCTAAATTTTCTTCACAAAGCAGGGGCTAAAAGTTATTCTTGACATTCTAAAGTGAAAGCTGAGTTTTCACATAATTCTATGACTCTATGGGTCATAGCTTCTAAAACAAACATTATGAGACTTGTAAAGAGATCGCAAGAATATATAATTTGTTTGGTAACATTTCAGTTGTGTTTTGGTTTTTCAAAACCCCAAACCCTGTGTTTGGGTTTAGAGGGGAGGAAGAGGGAGTATTTTACCACATTCCACCACATTTAACTCTTCAACGGATATAATTCTTTTCCTCCTTCACCATGAGCCATTTGGGAAGGTTGGGGTAAAAACTGGAATAAATAAGTTTAAGTAATTCTCATTTCCATTAAAATATTATATTATATTAATGTTTAAATTTGTATTATTTAACTGCAAACTCCTGGGTTCTTAATATTAAAATACATAATACCACAGAATAAGCATGTATGTATAAATAATGCACACAATTCTGTCCTCAGCTTTCCAGAAAGGCATATAGCACTGTAGTATGCTAAACTCAATCCACCTGTTCCTTCTTGGAGGAAGAAACAGGTGATTGAGTTTCTGTTTTCTTTCAAGTAAACCTGCTAATCTATTCTACATCTCTTCTCTGGAACATGGAGGGAAGAGCAGGACTGACCTTATCACAGGGTGACCTGGGGCAGCTGCCCCAGGTCAACTCTTTTGAGGTCCCAGCAGTGGCCTGTATTTTGACCAGGGCAAGATGTGGGGGCACCATTCCCTCTCACCCGCAGGGCACTGCAGAGGTTGTCTCCAAGGGGGAGGGACCACCAGGGGTCTCACATTTTATCTTTGCCCTGGGCCCTGCAAATCCTAAAGCCGGCCCTGAGGAAGAGAGAGGTTTCTAAAGATTACCCCATTCACCTTTGTCTCCAGTTTGGCAGTCTGAAAAAATCAGTGTGATTCATCCATACATTGGGATGAAGGTGTTAAATAATATCCCAACTAGAATTCATGCTCGTGATACCTATCTTACTCTCATAACAAGCAGAAAGCAAATTTAATCTCAGGATGCAGCAGAGGTGAGACAGGTAGCTGTGGGGTGGGGGTGGAGCAGACAGAGGGGGGTTAGAGAGCCAATTGCCATGCAGAAGCAAAGCATTCCCTCATCCACTAAAAGCCCCCAGCCCCTGGCATTTCCCCTCCAACCCCCCCCTTAACCCTTGCTCCTCATCTAGGCACAGAAAACCCCCTTTAATCCTACAGCACCTCAGCCCCTGAGCCACAGGACACCCCCTGAGGCCACAGCCACCTCCAAATAGGGGGCCAGATATGCAAATTTTAGAGGACACTTATGAGAAAACAAGTTGCAGGGCTACATTTGAGTCAGTGCAGCCCTGCAACCTGAATTCTCGTAAGTGTCCTCTAAACTTTGCATAGCTGGCTACCCTATCTATAAAGCACCCCCTACTGACTAAAAGTTCCCAGCCCCTGGCATTTCCCCCCAAACCCAGTGCCACCTACACACCCCCAACTAGTGCCAGACAAGTGAAGTACATATGACTCCAGTAGACACTACTAGTTTTAGAATCCCCATGGATCTTTTCCCATTGACTTCAGCGGAAAAAGGTTCCCATTGGCTGCAATTCCAAACGTGATCCGCATGGGATCCATGTGGGTTGCGCATGGCACAATGTGGATATGTGCAGGGCCGGCCTTACCGCAGGGTGGTTAGGGGCGGCCACCCAGGGCCCTGCGGTTGCCCCCCCCCCCGAGTTTGGGTTTTAAAAAAACAAATAAAACACTTTAAAAAAAAACATTGGGTTGAGTCGGGCTGTGGGGGACAGCAGGAGTGAGGGAGAGGCAGAGGCCCCACCTTTCCCACACTCCTTGCCCCCCGGTGCCGGCACAGTCTCGGGCAGGGGGAATGAGAGGCAGAGGCCCTGCCTCTCCCTCAGTTCTTCTGGCCGAGAGACTAACAGACACTGGGGGAGGAGGGCACCTGAGTGCAGGAAAGGCGGGGCCTCTGCTTCTTCCCTCACTTCCAGCGGTAGTGAGGGAGAAAAAGGCAGAGGCCCCGCCTCTCCCTCATGCGCTGGCCCCCTCCGCTGCCTGCCTGGCTGTTTTGGCCAGGGGACATGAGGGAGAGGCGGGGTCTCTGCCTCTCTCTCCCTCATTCCCCCTGGCCGAGAGACTATGCCAGGCAACGGAGGGGGGCCTGATGCGAGGCCCAGGCCAGAGGCAGCGGTGGTGACGACAGCGGTGGTGGCACCAGTGTGGATCAGGTAATTGATTGGGTTGGAATCCGTATAGCCGCTCAGGCTTAGGGATGGGCGGAGGGGAGTGCCCCTCCAGCCATCCCCGAGCCCAGGCCCGGGTAGCGCACCGTTCCCAGGCCAGGAGTGTCCCATGGGTCGGGGAGCACCCCTAGCTGGCGGAAGGTATAGGGCCCTGCATTTCTTCCCCGCCCTGGGCCCCGCTTATGGTAAGGCCGGCCCTGAATACGTGAGTGGTCTGTGCGCATGTCGAGGGACATGGGATTGACCCCACTGACTTCAATGGAAAAGAAAACTGAACAAATATTAAAGTAAACAAAAATGAAGCAGAAGTAGTTTTAGTATTTAGTTTTTAGTAAATACTGAAAGTATTTAAATAGTAGTAAAGTCTGTCCCTATTAACCAGTAAGGATTTTGGGTCCATCCCTCATTGCTGCTCTGTCAGAGTTTGAGGTGAAATTCCTCCAATCTGAAGCAGACTCCCTTGATAACTTAATATCTGGTGGAACATATTTTTCTGGGACCATATCACAATGGCAGAGTCATAGAAAAGCTTCTTTCTTCTGACAAACTCACCACTGTACTGTACTGTACTGTGCACTGTATTTAGCAGAAGGACAACAAGCCAACATCTAAAGCTACCCTGTCTTGTTGTTTCTGCTTCATTATCCTGCTCTCTCTACTTCCTTGTAAAGTGTCTATCTTGCAAATCTAGCCCACAGCTGTTTTTTTATTTGGCTCGTTTCCAATGCCTGTATCTGGCCCTTGGATCCAATCCCTACTTTCAAGCTCTGAAAGTGTAAGCTCAGGGGAAGGGAGGCCATTGGTCCTGATTTATACAGGGCAGTCCTGTTTATGAAGGGTTTGTCCATTGTCCTTTCTTTATGCATATTTGTTCTCATGACTTCTGGGTGTGAACAGCAGCATCGGCAGAATGTGGACTCGGAGGTGAGCCAGCAGTCCCAGCATGGGGGAAGTGCTAGAGTCACCATAGCGTCCAGAATTTCCAGGACATGACCACATTGTTTATTTGCTCAGCCCCATCCAGGTGGATTTTTAAAATATGCACCCATGGCTGGGATTATGCTGGAGCCATTGCATCCCCTTCTCCAACCCTCACCCAGCGCTTGTTGCTTAGTCTTGGCTGGGGGAAGGAGCCCTGAGCCAACTGTGATCTTCCTCCCCCCATGTCCTGTATTCTGGATCCTCAATCTTCCCTTATATAGAGCACACCACTTAAGAATCTGTGCACCCAACTCCTTCCCTCCCATGAAACTAATTTTCAAAGTGGTTTACCCTCTGTCCCCGGGCCTAGACTCTTTCCCATACTGCTTCTTCTTCCAAATGAAAGAAACAGTACACACATCCTCACAATGGGGAACAAAACTATTTCCATGTCCCCAATTATACATATTATAATTAATTTTAAATATAAAATTATACAATTTATATATTTAAATAATTATATATTATATATATGATATATAATATATAATTAATAACATATATATATATATATATATAAAATATGTGATCAGTCAAGTAGAGTTAATTTAAAATTCTTTCTTTGTTCAAGATATGGAGACAAAGTCATTGGGCCAATGTCTGTAGGTTGGAGCCTGCAGGAGTTTGGCAAAATACCAGAACCATTGACACACCAGATGTTAGGACTGAGCTCTTGGGATACAGTGGGATAAAATTTTAATTAATACATACATATGATAATATGAAAGCAATCACTTGGGAAGCAGCTGTTAGTGGAAAAGTCATTCGCATTTCAAACTTTTAAACACAATGAGGGGAAAGCATTAATCAAATGATTAACAAGATAAAGGCAGACTTTACATAATAGCAAGCACGCAGAAGGGGACTGTAAGAAAAGAGATTGTAAGAGTTAGTATTTCAAAACATTTATATGCAATGCAGGGGACACACTGGATATAGGTGTACCTTTCTCCTTTCTATAGTGACTTATGAAACTCCAGTTTTTGTCCAGTGCTTGCTATTTGTAATGTTCAGTGGGAGAGCAATAGGATTACCTGAAGGCCCTGAAACAAGCTGGGGAGGGGGTAAGAGCTGTATGAAACGATCAATTTACTGACTCTTTCTCTCCTTGTACTTTGCCTGCCTCTCGGTGTTTAGAGAGCAGTCATGTGAGCTTCCCAGCTACAGGCAGTGACTGAGAGAGAGGAGTATGTGTGCGTTAGAGCACAGTGCTGCTGGGGACCTGGCAGAGCGAGAAGGAGAAGAAGAAGTCAAGGGGGGAGCTGCTGCTGCCGCAGCCCTCCTCTCGGAGCTCATGCCTGACTCCAGTTGTAGCCTGTCCGCTGCTCGCCACAGGTGCAGGCAGGAAAGTAGGAGCAGCAGCAGCTCTGAGAGCGGAAGGGCGGGAGAAAGGATGCTTCTCTCCTTCTAGGGGCAGCTTTGGGGACTCTGGAAGAGGTAATTTTGTTCCTGTTGTTTCGCTCTCTATAAATGCAATTCTTTTTCCATGTGTCACTGGAGAAAGCTCCAGGCAAGCTCGGAATCATTCAGAGGGGAGGGGGTAAGGATTGCCGCCTCCCCCCCCCTTTATTCCTGAGAGTGGGGGAGAAAACCTAGTTTGATTTATATGTAGGGGATAGAGGGAGAGGTAAAACTGGACAGTGGAACTGAGTGCTTCCAAACCAAAGTATCTTGTCTGTCCCTAAGATGTACTGGATGGATGTCTGTAAGTGGAGAGAAACTTTAGCCAGACCGACTCATGGAGCATTGAGCATTTATTATCAGTGTATACATTACACAGAAAAGCGATTTGAAAGAAATATTTTTAGCTGAACATGATTAATCTCTGGTTAAATAAAAACCTCCCACCACCTTCCCCTGCTGTCCCCTCCCCCTACAGGATTTTTAACTGATGACTGTCTGAATGAAAAGTTTGGCAGCTTCAATGCCCTCTCAATCAGCTGCTCACTCTGTTTCATTTCTCTCTTTTCCCCCCTTTATAGTGTCTGCCAGTGCCTGCTGCTTCCGTCTCCCCTCCTCCTCCTGTGCACCCATGGAGCCCCCAGTGCACATTTATCGTGAAGAGCCATGCCCTACCTGCACTCCAGGCCCTTGCCTGCTCCCCAGTAGCAGCTCCTGGCTTTCAGGTTGGGCCGAGTATGACAACAACACCAGCGCCGGCTATGAGGACCTGCAGCAGAACCAGACAAACATTTCCCCAGCTATTCCCATCATCATTACTGCTGTCTACTCTGTAGTATTTGTGGTTGGCTTGGTGGGCAATTCTCTGGTCATGTTTGTCATCATAAGGTAAGGAACTTGAGGGAGATCAAACCAAACAACACCATATTGGAAAGGGTGAGGATATAAAGGGGAAAGCTAGCAGGAGAAAGCCCTTAGGGAGCTAGAAGGTGCATGACCGACATGCCCTAGAGATTTGACTAAGCTAAGTTCAAACCATTTGCCTGCACTTGCAAGTCAATCCCCTTTTGACTTTTGCTTGGAAGTGCAGTTAGAAACCAGAAAAGTGACTACAAAGTATTAAGTTACACAGTCTAAGCGTGGTAGGAGAGGAGTTGCTGCTTGGATGTGCTACAGAAAAATGTGGGTAGAGCTCCCTCCAGGGATATGAAGCAGTTAATGGTATTAAGAACCAGGCTGAGGAAACTTCTGTAAGACAAGCTCCTTCTGAGACACAGGCCCCAGAAAAAAGAGATTGATCTGTGGTTGCAGCCTTTATAATAATGGTGTTATTTTCTTGCCCTTCTCTGAGTTTTTCAAATGATATTTTATATAATTTAAAAATTCTATGTGAAAAGCTGCAAATACTTTCTCTTTAAGGGTGATATATTTGCTTTTGGGATTCAGGTACATCATTGTTTTTAAGGTTGATGAAATCAGCATTGTAATGAAGTCTAAATTTCAGATTTTGAATGACAGAACAAAATAGATATTATTTATTTGCAATAATTGTGCTTCAAACTTAGAAACTCATTTATGTTCTTTAAATATATTTTCCATGTGTATGTTGGTTCATATTTTAAATCTCCAGATTGAGTCCCGCCCCCTCTGTATTTTTATAAATTTCATCTGCAGTTACTGTGTGAAGAAGTCCATGTGGGGCAATTCAGTAGGTTTATAGCACACTTCCCAGTGATTAAAATCGCTCAACCTTTACTTTATCCATCACAATGTACTCAAATCCTGAAGTAAGCTCCAAGAAATTATCTTTTTGCAGTATTTTAGTGCTTGAGTAAAAGAAGTCTGTGTTATGATTAGATTGATGGGTTAACTAAACTAGCAGCACCATGGGTTAAGCAATTCCAGTATGGTGAAAAAGAAAAAATCCAGATTGATTTCAGTAGGCAGTCTCATTGTTTACAATGTTCTTTGAGAAAGCAACAGTACAGCGTGAGGAATATCCTGAGAATAAAATTCCTCTAAAAATCAACACAATAGATAAGATGACTGTATCTATGTAAAAAGAGGAGTTTGTCCAGTATTATCAGGCTGTCATTTTATACTCCTACAGGTTATCTCTTAAAATATTCATCCTTCACATACACTGCTTGGTGGGAGTAGTTTTGCCTAATAAAACAACTGTAGGTTGGGCAGAGTTTCTTTCAGATGTCAGTTTCATTAATAGCAATGATTAACTGGATGAACAACCAAAATACATTCAAAATCCCCATCTTGTGTGGTTTTTCTAACCCATATTGGTTTTTTGCCCCTACCGTTTTTATATTTCTCCCCTCCCAAAATGCCTTTGGATGCTTCTGTTCTTCCTCGTGCCCTTCTGCCAAACTTGCTCACACATTAGAGAAGCCCATGCTTCTTACCTTTCCCTTTTTTTTGTGTGTAGTAAATTATTTGAATATTTTGATATCCCAGGTTATTCTTTTTAAAAAGTCATCTTAAAATTTTCATACAAACATTCTAATAGCTGGTGCTTAATGTGTCCTCCCTCTAGTTCCTCATTTCCACCTGCTATTTTCTCCCTGTTTTACTTGCATCCTCCCTGAGTCCCTATTTGACTTTTCATAGCTCAGTAAAAAGTAGTTGTAGGAGATGGTCCCCGTATTTTCTCTCTCTTTGCTTCGCTTTGCTTCGCTTCCAGACAGTGCTGGCGTAATGGGGTGGGCAGGGACAGGAGGTGATCTCTCCGTTTCCTGAATCGGGAATCTACCCACTCCTGAAGTTTACGGCTGCTGCAGCAGCCACTGTGAAAACCTGTACCCTCCAACATAAGTACATACCACCCCAATTTGCATAAATGTGCATGTATTTATGAAATTTGTAATAGCTCACCTTGGGGCTGAGCTGAGGAAAAAAGATGTCTGTGTGAAAGGCTGTCTGTACACACGTTTGCATGTGTAGGACTGATGATATGATTTAAAGCTCAGCCTATTAAAAAATCAAAATTCTTAAATGTGTGCATTGACTTTGGCTTTAAAGTTTTAGTTCCAACGTCACTCTGATGATCACAGGTGCAAGCAGTGGTCCTTTTCAGCATATTAAAGAATCATCTTTCACAAACACACACACTAGGGTTGCCACCAATGGAAATTTACCTTGCTCCCAGGCACACAGCTTCCCATACCTGGGTGTTATCTTTCTTTGGTCTTTGATAGCAGTGCTTATCCCAAACTTGTTGGAGTCAAAATGGCACCCCATCCCCAGCAATAAACAAAAAGTAACAGCAGCCAGTGCAATGAATCGACCACAGTCAGACAGTTCTTTCTCCAGCTGAATTAATGAGTTGTTAATGACTTCCATTGTCAGCTGAACCCAGTACAAATCTTACATTGCTGGGAGTCCCATACAAGGTAACAAAACTCATTAGTGTACCAGTCAAAAAGATACAGCTGGAGAGTATAAAAACTAGGGGTGAGCATCTAGAGGAAATGACAGATTCAGATCCATTACAGATTCGAATCTGTAATTGCCAGATTTAATTACAGATTGGGTTAACAAATCTGTATTTAAATCTATTTAAAAAAATTAAACTCATGCATGAGCAAAAAAGCATACACAAATGGCCACCGGATTGTTCTGCACATACATGCCCTTTTCCAAAATGGTGGCAATGCTGCTGCCACCATTTTGGAAAATGGTGCATATGTATAGAATGATCTGATGGCCATTCTATGTACGCACAATGATTTTTAATTTTTTTAAACTTTCTTTACAGATTAATCTGTAACTGCCCGTTATGAATGGTTACAGATTAATCCAAATGTGTAATGCCCACCCCTAATAAAAACCCCATCCCCATTCCTGGCCTGGGAGTGTGGAATTCCCTCTGGCTCCAGCAGTGGAAATGGGATATTCCCTCTTGAAGTAGTGTGTAAATGTGCAGGGGTGAGGACATCAAAGTCAGAGGCAGGGTTTCTGGAGGCAGGGTACCACCCCTGAGCTGGAGCCCGAAATTAGTTCACCCCAATCCTAAGACGTCTCATGAGGAAGAAACCATACTGTTGCTGCTCTTTACTACTGATTGGACTTGGGGAGCTTCATAGAATGTTTTTAGTCGAGATGGTACCCTGCATGGTTACCCAGGAACCATGGAGCCGGCTGCCTGTCTGAAGGTGGTGCGGTGGGATGCACACTCCTGTGAGCTATGAAGCACTCGCTCATGGCCACGCAGAGAGTACTGCTGCCAGAGTGCTCCGTGTGGGGCAAGCCAACTAGCTCTGTGGCAATGGGTGGCCACGGGACACCTCCATATATGAACTGGGGTGGCCAACCATGGCAGCAGACCAGTCTGCTGCTCATAGGCACTGTGGGCAGGGGACACAGCCTTTTCATGTCACAGAAACTGGCCAGAAGTGTTGGGGAGCTCAGGTTCCCCACGGCTCACACCAGGAACATGTTGGTTTCAAAGGCCAGCCTGGCATGCTTCCCCTTCCCCCATGGTCTGTGGCAGAGCGAGTGTGTGGTGGCTTGTCTTGAATCCCTCCCTGTGCACTCCACCTGAGTGGGTGCCCTGTAGCAGTGCCACCCAGCGGCCATGGATCTCCCCCTCCAATCGCTTTGCTCATTTAAAAACACCCATGGCCCTGATTGCCACTTTCCTTTTCCATCCTGTGCTCCAACCTCCTTTATGTTTGTGCTGCTTTCCTTCCTAACATCTGCACTGTTGCTAGGCATGGGGTTGGGGAGGGGAAGGCAGCAAAGGAAAGGCCGAGATATCCTGCTTATTCTTGGTGCATGATGCTGTCACATGCAGGGAACTCACAGCAGCTACAGAAACCAGATTGGACAGGTTTGCCCAACTTCTTGTCTCTCTAGGACCTGTTAAAACTGTTTTTCTCACAGCAGAGAGTTCAGGAGGTGTCTAAAAGACAGCTCTCACCAGGGGTGAATCTAGGTTGAAATGGACTCTGGTACAGAAGATGGAATACCCTTCCCCCCCACCCCCCAAGGCACTTGCCAAGCCTTCAGTGGGTACTAATTGGTGCTGAAACTTGTTCCTTGGTTTTCCTCGGGAAACACCAAAGACCAATGTGTTTGGCTTCCATTTTCCAAGTCCCAAAGTTCCGAGGAAGGGACCCAGAACTTTGGAACTTGGGGGTCAGAGGACATGTAAGCAGGGGTTGGAGACCAGCACTAGGTCTCTGCTTCCTCTTTCCTGGCAGTCACTGACCAGGGAGGAAATAGGCCAGTGAGGGTCGGGGGGCTAGTGGGTGGTCTAGCAGGGGTGAAGTGCTGGTGGAGGCTAGCAGGAAGGGGGTCAGGGTGGGTTACTTACCTTCTGGAGGGGTCCCACACAACCCATAGCCTCTTCCTGGCTAGTGATTTTGAAATAAAAACAACAACTGAGCATGCTCAGAAAGGGCCTAAATGGTCCTTTCTGGGCATGCTCGGCCCTTTTCAAAGATGGCACCGGCAGTGTCAGCATGCCAGTGCCATCTTTGAAAAGGGCTGAGCATGCTCAGTTGTATTTTTTTAAAAAAATTTAGTTTCAAACTTATAAGCCGGGAAGAGGCCACACAACATGTGGTACCCCTCTGGAAGGTAAATAACCCCCTGACCCTCACTCTAGACCCCTGCCCCCCTAAGCACTCCACCCCTGATCCCCCTCACAACTATCTCCCGACCTCGGAAACTCCAAGGTCCGAGGGGTGGCCTGAACACTTCGGACAACTTCTTGGACCCTCAGAGAATACTCACGTTTTTTTCCTATTCGGAACACCCCTTGTGCTCATTACCCATTGGCTAACACACACCTTCTAATTGGGTGTGGGACCCCCAGACTCTTGCCCCAGTGTAGCCACACCACCTACACCTATAATACCTATGCCCTTGCCTGTTACTGAGAAGGGCTGATTTAACTGTCTTCTCAGTAGAGTGAGGTGGAAGTGAAGCCACCTTCAACTACGCTGGCTGAAAAAGGAAAGTATTCAGTCATTCTTTTTCTAGTTTTTGTGTTAAATGGGGGTAAAGCTAAGGTTCCTGGTTCTATGTTTTTCCCAGATTTTCTTCCAGATGAGCAGCTGTTCACAGAGAATAAGTGAGAGTGAAAATGGACTGCTGTTCTTTCTCCAAAACAGGGGAAAGAGAAGTAAGAACATATTTCCTTACATGTATGTCTGCATTTTATAACTTTAGAAGACATTCAAAATACCACTGTTACAAGGGATCATATAAGAACAATTAGATGGAAAAATAAAGGCCCCTGACCACTGGCTGAGGACAAGACTCTGGGTGTTCTTTAAATGAGCAAGGAGAGGTGTTGGTAGTCAGTGGCTGCTGAGTGGCACAGCTGCGGAGCAGCCACTCACGTAGAGATAGTAGGGAGGGATTCTTGTAGGACCATGGTGGCCACTGTCAGACCCTTAGAATCCATGGTCCTACAAGCGGTTACCGCGCACCCCTGCCGCCATGAACCGGCACCACAGACAACTCAGACGGGAAGCTGCACCCCCCTTCCCCTGCTCTGCCACAACCCCCACCCCACCAAGTTACTCCCCCCCCAGCCAAGTTACTCCCCCCCCCACCGCCTTGACACATAACCGAAGAAACCATGGAAACATGAAGCTGCAGCAGGGGGCTGGTGCAGCCGCTGTTAGACATGTCTGTCCCCTCTCACCCTCCCATGCCTCCCATGTTCCCCTAACCACCTTTGTCCCTTCTCCCTAGCTGCCCCCCAAGCCTGGAACCCGCTCCCTGTCCACTTTGTACCTTCAAATCCCTCCTCAAGACCCACCTCTTCTGCTCTGCCCTCCATGACTCCTCACTCCCCTCTCCTAACTCCTGCTAATACTTACAATCCAGTACAATCTGTTACCTGAGGTCTGCGTACTCATATCCTCACCACATGGACCAGCCAGCCATCATTCTCAATGTAACCGAGCCAAGCGCGTGCACCTGGGACCTCACATCTTCGTGAATATTACACCTCTTCTATTACTTTGTAAAGCGTCAGGTACATTGCTGGCACTATATAAATGCTTGCTAATAATAATAATAAAAATAATTAATAATAATGTGCAACCATGAAAGCAGAAATGCACACACAAACAGGGGCAGTGGCCACAAACACTAAACCCCAAAAGAAGAACGGCGCACACCACCCTGGAACCCAACAAGAATAGTAATGCAAAATAAAAGTGTTTAATCAAAGAACAATACAACAGCAGAAAACAGAAATGCAAGCTACAAACAAACTACAATAAGAGAACCAAACCAGTAAATGAAGGAACAACAACAAAGGTAATATATAACAACAAAGATAAATTAACAGTACTCGTGGACCTCAGGTCAAGGCCCCCGCACTCCATCGTGTGCTTTGATCACGTGACAGGACGTGGAGCTGGTGTCTAATGTTAAAAATAGCCACATGGAGCTCCTGCTGGGTTGGGACCGACACCTCATTCTCCTGCTGGTGCTCCTGCTGCAGTTCCCAAACTGTAAAAGTGGAAGTGGATACATGGCTTACAGCAGCATTGACCAAGACGCACGTCCAACCTCTAATCACTGTACAGAATCCACGCCCTGAACCTGAGGTGGAATTGTGGCACTTCACAAGGGCTCAGTAACTCATTAGGCCTCACCGAACCCAGAGGGGTGGCAGGGACTGTGCCAAAGAGCAGGACTCAAACTGTCCAATCTAATAAACGGAACATGCGACTGTTCCACAGGACCCCCACAGAATGGGATGGGGTGGCTGGAATTCAACATCTTAGGGATAAGCTGGTCAGGATGATTGCAGAAGGCTCTGGACAATGTGAAAAGGCAGGGGTCTGGGTCTGGGCCATCCCATTGTTGCATGGCTCCAGCAAGAAAAGTAACTGTGGAGGAAGTGGGTTCAAGTTAGTTGGTGGTGCCACAGAGGAAATGACAGGCTTACATACATTCTGCATTGCCTGGCATGATGCCCCTAGAGCTGCTGCTGCTCCCACCAGGTCCCTCACCACCTCCTGCAGCATTTGCACCCGTGTCACGACCTCTGGGTAGGAACATAGACATTTCCGACTCCCTGAATGTCGAAAAACGGTTGGTGCACACAACATGCTTGCTCACATCCAATGGCCACATTGCTCCCCATTTTCACTCCTGTTCACCACATCACTGCCCTCAGCAAGACCCATCCAACACATGTGAAGCGCGGTTAACTGAATGGACTGAGAGTGGAAGGGCAGACAGCAATGGAAGAAGGGATGAGGCCATGAACACTTGAGGATCAGGGCTGCTTGCATGTCACGTTCCTGAGAGGCATGCCCTCAGTTCAATGCACTGTTTAAGTACCCCCATGAATCACCATGTGACCCCATTGGACCCTGCACTGTCAACAGGTCCCCAGGGAGGGGACAGGATTCCCACCACAGGCGTCAAGTGATGAAGATACTCAGGCAGTGGGGAATCAATCATCCCCATAGGGAGGTGGGCTGATCCTCTCCGAATGTGATCCCTGTGCAAGGTGTGCAAACCCTGAGGGCATCCCAGATGAAAAGGTAGGGTTTGCTGAAAGGTTTTGGCAGTGGCTAAAAGGAGAAATATGTAGTGAACCACCATGTACCTGAGTGCTCGTTCCCACTGGTATCCATTCTCCACTCAATGCTCCACAGGGCATTGTGCAACATGGGACTGGGCATGTCCTAGAGCACATGGAGAAGATGGGGGAGGGGTCAGGGTTGTCTCAGCACCATACAGGAGCAGTGCAGTAACAAAAATCAGACAGTGAAGGTATGTGAAATACTCCCTTCTCCCTGACAGTAGATGTCAGAGCCTGTACCAGGACCTGATCACCATTGTGGGACCTGGGGAACAACACGGCAACCCCAGCACCCTACCCCACCAGCCCTACCTCAACATCTGGTTGACTCTGCTGTCACCAGCATCCACAGAAACCTATGCATCCAAGAAGCAATGAGATCTTCAGTGCATTCATTCTCTTAATCAACAGCTGATTCAACTGCCACCCCACCTGGAAATATACCATAGACATTATGCACCATCCATCTACCAATCTCACTTGACAGCTAACCCCATCCTGCCTTTTTAACTGCCACAGGGACCCACCAATATGGCCAAACCTTCCTTCTGTAACCTCCCCCCACCCCCTGATACCATCCACAACCTGAACTGTTACAGAAGTGTCCCTCATGAATCCCCTTAGTTCATAGAACAAATGACAGGAAACACAATTCCATGAGTACAAGTATAGTAAAAAATGAAAATAGCAAATGGGGTGAGTGGAATGAACAATTGGACCCAATCAACATGTGGGACTCAATCATCAGTGCCCCAAAGGTGATCACAGGCAGTCTTCCACCCAAACATGGGAGCAATATAAAACACCTGCTCAGATTGGACAACCAACCCCTCACAGGTGTACTGCATAGCAATGGTGTCCAGGAGGGGTGCTGCCCATGAACACCTGTTAATGGCTACTGAGGCATTGATTCGAGCCACCCAACAGATGTAAATGGCTTTTTGTGGGTGGTTCAAGACCATCCACCAACACTGTGTATGCTTGACACAGACAGAGACTGGTTGTTGAGGCATAGCACGCAACAGGCGCAGGGCATAGTGCCAGAGACAGGCTTTCCTAAGGAGGCAAAGGGCATTTCAGGAGATCGTGGCCATCCTGCAAGGGGAGCTGAAGTGGGCAGCAGGATACCTAAGTGCCAACTATGGCAAGATACCTGAGTACCAACTATGGCCTACGCCTGGCTGTTCCGACCTCGGAGGACCTCGGTGACACAGTACAGTGAGGATTGTTAGGAGACCATCCTGGCATCCTGTGGGGATGAACATTGGATGAGCCTGCTTCCATATGCCACAGAGTTTGGTGTCCCACAGTTGCAGCACCACTTAGGTGCAACCCCCCTTTCCCCAACCGGCTTTCAGTGGCTTCAGTGCTGCACGAGATCTTTCAACTCCATAGCTCCTGATTTGGGGGGGGGGGTTCACCCTCCCGTAGCTCACCAGGTCCGGAGTCTGGGGATGGTGCTGGACGAGGACCTCCACCTGGAGCGGCAGGTGGAGGCAGTCGCAAAGGCGGCCTTTCGCCAGTTGCATCTGGTGCGGAGGCTGTGTCCGTTCGTCTCCGGCCCGGACCTGGCCTCCCTCATCCATGCCTTTGTCACCTCGAGGATGGACTACTGCAACACGCTCTACGTGGGGCTTCCCTTGTGAGGCTGCAGCTAGTGCAGAATGCGGCGGTCCGTCTCCTTTCGGGGATGGGTCGTCGGGAGCACATAACACCTGTGCTCTGCACTGGTTGCCGATAGCGTGCCGAGCCAGGTTCAAGGTGTTGGTATTGATTTATAAAGCCCTTCACGGTCTTGGCCCCTCATACCACAGGGACCGCCTTGCCCTCTGCGCCCCGGAGGAGACCCTTCGGTCTGCCGGGGGTGCCTTCTTGGAGGTCCCCCATGTTAAGCGGGGGGCCACAATGGAGGGGGCATTCTCGGTGGCCGGGCCGCGTCTCTGGAACTCCCTACCGGAGGAAGCTCGCCTGGCCCCAAGCCTTCTGATTTTTAAACAACAGTGTAAAACCTGGCTGTTCGCCCAGGCCTTTGGGGAGGGGGGGGAGGGTTTAGGGGATTTTTTAATCTCCCCTGCCCACTGATTTTTGTCGCAGGCCCTGTTCTTAAATATTTTAAATATTCTTAAATATTTTAATATTGCGATTGTATTTTATATGTTTTAAATTGTTCTTATGGATTTTACTGTTGGAAGCTGCCCCGAGCTGTGTTCAGGAGGGGCGGGGTACAAATCAAATAAATAAAATAAAATAAAATAAATAGCACCCAACAAGGACCACACCTGTGTATAATCTGTTTACTGTGTGAATGTGCAGGTGTTCATTGCTGTTTCTATGTGTATTCGTATACAAGTGTTCTGGATCAACTAAAATCAAATGGTATATGTATTTTGATCTGGTCTTCTATTAAGTAAAATACTACAGGGTGGTGGTGGGGTGTTTCCTCTTTCTGTCTTTTTCCTAGCTGGGTATTCTAGTAAAGGAGTTTAGAGCATGGTTTATGATAATCTGACCTCACTTGTTTGAGCACCCCAATATTCAAATGTGAATGAGTATAATTTAAAGGTATGTCTAGAACACAGCTGTACTGTTGCCAGAAACTTTTAGGAGGTGCTTGTGTATTATTAACGCCATTGGGCGAGACACCCAGACATATTTCCGTTATTTGTTCTGGCACTGGATGGGGAGATATACCTGTTCTGTCTCTATGTGTTTATTTCAAAGCAAGCTGACTTGTTCATCAAGTTTTGACAGCTTATTACTTTGTTACCTTCTTATTCGGCACCAACTAAGAATCACCCTGCCCTGTAGTTTGTGTCATAGAGTTTTGCTAAGTTTTGTCTTCAACTGAAAGTTTTAACCGTTATGCAATATTTTTCATGGCCTGATTTGAGCATCTGTTTTTATGGCTAGCAATGATCACCCCGCCTGCTGCTGTCACCTCAGCAGACAGTGGTCATGGCTGTCATCCCTATGTCACACCACATCATAGAGATCCTACAGCCATATCTCCAGAGGGAGACCACTGTTATGCGGGAGCCAGTACTCATTGATAAATGTGTGGCCATAGCTACCTGGAGGTTGGCAACCCCAAACTCCTGCTAGTCTGTGGACCAGCAATTTGACGTGGGCACTTCCACAGTGTTAATCATCCTGGCAGAGGTGTGTACAGCCATAGTAGAGATCCTCATGGAGCCGGTTATACAGTTCGTCAACCCTGAAGAGGTCATGGAGGGATTTGCCTGTCTGGGGTTCCCAAATAGAATTGGAGCAATCGATGGGATACACATCCCTATAATCCATCTTATGAACAGCCAGGAGGACTATTTGAATTGGAAGGGCAATTTCTCTGTGGTTCTGCAGGCTGTGGTAGACCACGAGGGCTGTTTCTAGATTACTTCGCTGGTGTGTCCAGGAGGATCCATGATGCCCAGATCATGCAGTGATCCCCCTTTTATGTCTGAATGTATGGGGTGGAAGATCAGCCCAAGGATCATCCATATCATAGAGGGTGTGCCCCATGAGCCCCATGATCATCAGGGACTCAGCCTATCCTCTAAAGCCATGGCTAATGAAGATATACACAGTGGCCTGTACACCGGAACAGGAGTTCTTCAACTGATGGCTGAGTTCTGTCCATTGCTTTATGGAGAGAGCATCTGGGATCCTAAAAAAGCACCAAAACAACTTTAAACTTGAGAATCCCCCCCCCCCCCGACTGTTGCTGTCTGCATTCTCAATAATATATGTGACACAAGTGGGGCTGCTGTTGATAATCCCTTCCCCCCACCAATCCAAGGAGCCAGTGCCCCTGTTCCAACAGGGACAGGGGTAAGCTGAGCAGAGAATGACTTCAGAGAACAGAGATGCCCTATGCAGGCACATAGCCCAAATTGCTGCCACACAGGGACAGCCGTCGATGGCCCGACAGTGCAGAACTCTGTATATATTGTTAAATAAATTACATCAATTTTTCTTCAACTTGTTTGTGTTCCCCTCTGACCAATTACTGGTTACGATCCACACCTGACAGCATAGACCAAATCCTGGGAGATTTTCTGCTGTTCCACAACAGTTGGTGAGAGGTGTTACCCAGAGATTCTCCCAGGAATTAGCTTCACCATGGGATCAGGGATCTCTGTAGGCGATATAGTGTGTGTGTGTGTGTGTATATATATATATATATATATATATATATATATATATATATATATATATATATATATAAAATCTATACTACCTATCTCTATATAATGGGGGGGATATTTAAGGGAGACAGGGGAAGGGAAAAGGAAAACTATTATCTAATCAATTATCTATATAACTATTCTAATCTAATCTATATGTCTATTATATATATGTATATACATAATAAACATATATATTAGAATAGTCTAATATGTCTATTATATCTATCTATATATATTAGATTAGAATAGTTATATAGATAATTGATTAGATAATAGTTTTTCTTTCCCCTTCCCCTGTCTACCTTAAATATTAGTTATGCACAGGAATCAATAATGATACTCATACCAAAAATAAAATATTTGAAATGGTACTGATATCAATAAAACGAATATCAATACCGAGAACAAAAATGATACCGATAACGAAAACAATATAAAAAAGATACCAAAAATGAAAAAAAAAAACACGAAAATGACATTGTCGTTAATAAAGATAACGAAAACGACATTTTTGAATAACGAAAATGAAAAATGAAAAACATGGGAGCCTGGTGCACACCCCTAGCGGCTGCTATACTGCGACCAGTGGGGCATGGTGTGGCTGAGGCAGTGGTATTATTATTATTATTATTACAAACATTTGTATAGCGCCAGCAGTGTACTTGGCACTTTACATAGCAATGAGGGAGACAGGGATAGGGGACATATGGAAAGACAAGGGATAAAAACTCTCAAGTGGATGCAGAGTCTCCGGTGCACGTGCTTGGCTTGGTTGCAGTTAGGCGGTCAGTAAATGTTGAGAGGGGAGTACTAGCGGGCATCGGGGAAGGCGGGAGGTGGGTTTTAAGGAGGGATTTGAAGGAACAGAAGGAGGGGGCGAGGCGGATGTGGGCAGGGAGGGAGTTCCAGCTTCCAGGAATGGGGGGCAGCTATAGAGAAGGGACGAAGGTGGTTAGGGGAGCAGGGGAGATGAGGGAGAGCAAGGGAGGTGACAGAGGAGGAATGGAGAGTGCGTGCAGGAGTGTGTAAGGAGATGAGGGCCGAGAGGTGGGGGGGGGAGGTAGTGGAGGGTTTTGTAGGTAAGTACTAGGAGTTTGTGAAGGAGGCGTTGTGGGAAGGGGACCCAGTGACGTGAGGAGAGGAGAGGCTGCACGTGGTCGAAGCGATGGGCTGAGTGGATGACCCTAGCGGCGGAGTTTTGGATGGAAATAAAGGGGGACAGATGAGAGCGAGGGAGGCCAGTAAGGAGGAGGTTGCAGTAGTCAAGGTGGGAGATGACCATGGCGTGAACAAGGGTTTGGGCTGAGGAGACAGAGAGAAAGGGGTGAATCTGAGCAATGTTATGGAGGGCAAAGGGACACGACTTGACAACGGCGTCGATGTAAGGTTTAAAGGAAAGGCGAGTATTGAAGACGAAGCCCAGGCTACGGGCTTGGGGAACAGGATGGATGGTAACTCCATCAATGAGGATGGACAGAGAAGAGAGGGAAGAGGGGAAGGGAGGAAAGATAAGGAGTTCAGTCTTAGCCATGTTGAACTTGAGCTGACATTGGGACATCCAGGCGGAGATATCAGAGAGACAGTTGATGACGCGAGCTTGGACAGAAGGGGAAAGAGAGGGGGTGGAGAGATAGAGTTGAGTATCATCAGCGTAGAGGTGGTATTGGAAGTCGTGGGAGGCAATGAGTTTGCCAAGGGACAGGGTGTAGATAGAGAAGAGGAGAGGGCCCAGGACCGAGCCTTGGGGGACCCCTACTGAGAGGGGGAGGAAGGAGGAGGTGGAATTGGGAAGAGACACATTGAAGGAGCGGTCAGAGAGGTAGGAGGGGAACCAGTCAAGGACAGAGCCGCAGAAGCCCAGGGAGTGAAGAGAGTCCAGTAGGAGCGAGTGGTCGACAGTGTCAAAGGCAGCAGAGAGGTCAAGGAGGACAAGAATGGAGTAGAGATGCTTAGATTTAGCAACAAGTAGATCATTGGTGATCTTGGCAAGGACAGTCTCAGTAGAGTGAAGGGGGCGGAAGCCAGACTGGAGAGGGTCCAGGGAGGAGTTGGCAGAGAGGAGGTTAAGGCAGCGGGAGTAGACAACACGTTCCAGAAGCTTAGAGGTGAAGGGAAGGAGGGAGACCAGTCAGTAGCTAGAGGGGTCAGAGGGGTTGAGGGTGAACTTTTTGAGGATAGGAGAGACAGTGGCATGCTTGAAGGCAGAGGGGAAGGAGCCAGTAGAGAGGGAGAGATTAATGGCATGTAGAAGGGGAGGGGCAACAGTGAGAGCAACAGAGGTGAGGAGGCGGGAGGGGATTGGGTCAAGAGGGCAGGTGGAGGGGTTGGAAGAAGAGAGCAGGGAGAATATTTCCTCAAGGGAGGCTGGAGGGAAGGAGGAGAGTAGAGTGGGGGGAGGGGGAGAGGGTGAAGAGGGGGCAGGGAGAGATAGGTGTGAGGCGATGTCCTTGTGGATCTTCTCAATCTTCAAGGTGAAGAACGATGCGAGATCATGAGCAGAGAGGGAGGAGGGGGGCAGGGGGTCTCGAGAAGGGAGTTGAAGGTGGAGAAGAGGCGGCGAGGGTCATGAGAGAAGGATTCAACTCGGGAGGCATAGTAGTGCTGCCTTGCCAGGGAGATATCAGAAGAGAGGGAGGAGAGGGAGAATTTAAAGTGGAGGAAGTCAGGGTGGGAGTGGGATTTGTGCCAGAGGCGTTCAGCAGCCCGGGTGCAGGAGCGGAGGTAGTGGATAGTAGGGGTGAGCCACGGATGGGGGTTTTGGTGTCAAACGGGGCGGGAGGAGAGAGGGGCAAGACAGTCAAGGGTCATGGCGAGAGAGGCGTTAAGTGAGGAGATGGCAGTATCGGGAGGAGGAGAAGATGGGGGAGGAGGGGGGAGAGGGAGGAGACGAAATCTAAAGGGGTAACTGCCTGCAGTTCACAGAAGGGGCATGAAGCAGGTGAAGAAGAAGGGGGTTTGTGGGAGAGGGTGAAGGAGGCAAGGTGATGGTCAGACACGGGACAAAGGTCAATGGAGAGGTCAGAAACAGGACAGTTTCTGGAGAGGATGAGGTTGAGAGAGTGGCCGTCGCTGTGGGTGAGGGAATCAGTCCAGAGGAGGTTAGAGAGAGGAAGTGGGAGATAGAGGGTTGGGAAGGTGCGTCAACATGGATGTTGAAGTCACCACGAATGAGAGCGGGGGTATCATCAGCGAGGAAGAAGGTAAGCCAGGATTCAAAGTCCGGGAGAAAAGAGGAAAGGGGGCCAGGGGGGCGGTAAATGACCGTGACACGAAGGTGGAGGTGGAGGGGGCCATCGGGTGGTGGGATGTAGGGGGGAGGTAGCCCACGTGGTGTTGGGTGGCAAGGGGTGGTTCATGGGGAAACCATGGCTGTCGGGTGAGATCGGTGGGGGGGAATGGGACCTGTGGGTTGAACATCATACTGTGCTTGGCCCTGAGCCACAACGAAAGCACTCACTGCTGCAACATGATGGAAAAGGGAGCATTGGATCTCTACTGATTCATGCATAAAGCTTCTCATTTGCTCAGCCATCCTCTCCATCACATTGCAGGAGCGTCATTGTTCTTGCAAGTGACAGGCCGAGTCCCTCGCTATCACAGGTATTCATGGTGATGTCAGGTACTTCCTGGGGTATAGGAAAGGGAGGTGACATGGGGGTCCAGTAGGGAGGAGGCACGGGCAACGCCCATTACCTTGTGGGTAGGAGGGTTTCTGAGGATGTCCCTGCCGGGGGTATTATTATTATTATTAACAAACATTTATATAGTGCCAGCAGTGTACCTGGCACTTTACAAAGTAATAAAATAGACACGGTCCCTGCCCCTAGGGTTTACAATCTGAGAGACAGGAGCTGGGGGAGAGACTTAGGAAGGGGAACAGAGGGAGAGACAAGGGGTCTAACATTCATGAAGATGCGAGGTCTCAAGTGCACGTACTTGGCTTGGTTACGATGAGAATGACAGCAGGCAGGTCCATGTTGCAAGGATAAGGGTAAACCGATCGTAGGTATAGGAATAGTGGCTCAGCAGGATAAAGAGTCAGACAGAGCAGAGCGAAAGAGGTGAGTTTTAAGGAGAGATTTGAAGGTATGAAGGGAGGGGGCAAGGCGGATGTGGACAGGGAGGGAGTTCCAGGCATGGGGGGCAGCAAGTGAGAAGGGACGAAGGCGCTTAGGGGAGCATGGAAGGGTGAGAGAAGGGACAGAGGAGGAGCGAAGTGCACGGGCTGGAGTACGGAGGACGATAAGTGCAGAGAGGTAGGGGGGAGCAAGGTTGTGAAGAGCTTTATAGGGTACAGCAGAGACAAGCAGTGTGCCCCCCAACACCAAGCGGTCAGGCGCGATAGAGCTGGTCCCACCCCCGCGCGTCAGGAAGGTGTGTCGGGGACTGGACCCAGCAGATGAATCCGCTCCAAGCACAGCTCTGATCAGGAGCCCAGGGTGCACGCGCCAGGGCTTGGAAGCTCTCGGGAGCGACGCTCTGAGTCTAGCCCCGCCCAGACACTCAGAGCGCCTGTACCAGCATCTGGGAGATGCATATAGGACTGCTTCCTGCTTCTCTTGCTGCCGGTGACCAGTGCGATAGCTTGTGAGACTGGCCCCTGAGTGTGTACCTTCCTGGAAACGGTAAGCTTTGCTGTAGGATTGTGTGTGTGTGCGCTTGCGGGTGGGAGTGTTACGTGATAATGTGGGTGGTTGAATCATATAGGTAAGGAAGGGGGTGTGTGTTGTAGCTGAGTTTCCCTAAAACCCTTTCCTGGACGTGTTCCTGCTATGTGCCCTAATCCTCATCCTCCCGTCCCAAATGATCCCTGGAACCATTCACTTTCCTCCTTCCCACACCCGGTTGCACCATTCCCCTTCCCTATTCCCCGGGCTGCAAGGGGTGCGTGTGTAGGAAGTGTTGCCCGGATTACCACCTCCCTGTGATGATCTTTGGCTAGGAGTCCTCCAGTACCTATACAAGATCATGAAGAAGATCTTTCCTAAAGGACAGGAGTGGGTGGAGTGCGTGATTCCCCTTCCTTCGCTGCCCCCCAAGCCCAGACAAGTAGGCCTGGGCAGTGAGAACCCTGCGCCCAGCCTCGTTCCACTGCTGGGCCCTCATCTTCTGCCTGGACACTCCTGGATGGCATCTCATATCTTGTCCACATGGTTTCCACCATCAACTTCCTTGCTACGTCCTCCTTGTGCTGGTGATTCCATGCCCTGAGGTCCTGCTTCTGCTGGGTGTTGACAGTGAGCAGTGTGGCTAGGGCTGTGGCAGTTCCAGTTTCACAACTGTGCCAATGCAAAGGAGAGAGCTGTTAGTTCACACATACTCTACACATATGGAACACATGCCTTGTGTGGTGGGACAGCTGTAGTGACCGAGAGATGGCTGAAGGCTGAATGACCTGTATGACTTGCCTCATATGGGGGTGCCCATTTTTATTTTTATATTATTTTATTAAATTTGTTATCCTGCCCTTCCCTAAAAGCTCAGGGCAGCTGACAATATATATAAAAATCCATAAAAACAAAATATAACCTTCCCCCAAACCCCCAACCACCCCACAGCCCCCACAAAACCACCCAACACCACTTCTCCATGTCCCATTCTAACTCCTCTAAATCTCTACCCCAACCAACCCAGAAAAATCCCTATCCCTACCCACTAAATGCCTTTACAAAGAGAAAGGTCTTAAAACTGCCTCCTGAAGATGCTCAGGCTTGGGATCAACCAAACCTCTGGGGGAAGAGAGTTCCATAGCACTGAGGCAGTAACTGAGAATGCCTCCCTGTGAGCCCTTGTTGTATGAAGACTAACCGATGGTACCTACAGGGATGTGCTCCCGGCCAATTGCAGGAACTGCAGTACGGCATGAAAGAACAGTCAGTCTCTCAGATATTTATTTATTTATTTATTACAGTATTTTTACCCTGCCCCTCCTGCTCCAGGCAGCTCGGGGTGTTTTACAACATAACCAACATTAAAAAGCTAAAAGTATCACAATTAAAACACATTAAACACAATTAAAATACATTAAAAGAAAGGCACTGAAAAACAAACCCTCCCCCCTCCCTAGCCCACTCCCCCCCCCACACACACACCATACACCCCATCTCCCTCGCCAAAAGCCAAGCAGAACAGCCAGGTTTTACACATATAATGGAAGGAGGGGAGATCTGGGGCCACACAGGCCTACATCAGGAGGGAGTTCCACAGCCTAGGTGCAGCCACCAAGAACGCCCTCTCTATAGTGCCCCCCCCGGGCCACACGGGGGACCTCAAAAAGGGCACCCCCAGAAGACTGCAGAGGCCACTCCAGAGCGCAGAGCGTGAGGTGGTCCCACAGGTAAGTTGAGCCAAGGCCATATAGGGCTTTTTAGGTAAAAATCAATGCCCTGAATCAGACCCGGAAGACTATAGACAGCCAGTGCAGAGCCTAGAGCACCGGTGTAATGTGCTCATGGTGACCCATTCCTGTAAGGAGACGGGTCGCTGCATTTTGCACTAGCTGCAGTCTCCGGACCATCACAATAGATAGCCCCACGTAGAACGTGTTGCAATAGTCCAATCTCGAGGTAATGAAAGCATGGATGATGGTGGCCAGGTCCCTATCTGAAACATATGGCCGAAGCCATCACACCAGATGTAATTGGCAAAACGCATTCCTCGACACAGCCCCCACCTGGGAATCCAGGCGGAGCTGTGGATTGAGGAGGATGCCCAGGCTACAGACCTGGGATACCAGCGGAAGACAGATCCCATCAATGATGGGAGTTGCCACATCCACTGCCCTCCCCACCGCCATCACATCCGTCTTGTCAGGATTCAGCTTCAGTCGGCTCGTCCTCATCCAATCCTCAACAGTTGCCAAACATCAGGTAAGCACCAAGACTGCCGGGTCCTGGTCGGATGAAACTGAGAGCTAGAGTTGGGTGTCATCAGCATATTGATGACACCGCACCCCATACCGTCTCACGACCTCGCCGAGTGGCTGCATATACACATTGAACAAGAGCGGGGACAGAATAGAACCTTGTGTGACACCACACGTGAGGTTCCGTGGAGATGAAGAACAATCCCCGAGCAACACACGCTGAGTTCTCCCAGCTAGGAAAGAGTGGAACCAATCGAGGATGATCCCGCCCACTCCAGCTCGATCCCGCAAGCGAGTCACCAACAGCTCATGGTCAATGATATCAAAAACAGTCAACAGATCTATCAAAATTAGCAGGGTCGATCGACCCTGGTCTGAATTACGGCGCAGGTTGTCGACCAAGGCCACAAGTGCAGTCTCTGTGTCATAGCCTGGACGAAAACCAGACTGAGAGGGATCCAGATAACCAGGGTAGTCTAGGTACCCCTGCAGCTGCTGGGCCACAATCCGTTCAATAACTTTCCCTAAAAAGGGAAGATTAGAGACTGGCTGATAACTAGCGAGGGAATCAGTGTCAAGTGATGGTTTTTTGAGCAGAGGCCACACCACCGCCTCTTCATTGATCACCCCCACCAGCAGCGGCTCCACAGTCTTCTGGCTGGTCATAACCAGCCAGGACGGGCATGGGTCAAGTTCACAAAAGGTGGCCCTAACAGCCTCAAGGAGATCCCCCGCCCTGGCAGATGATGCCAACTGAAATTTATCCCATGAAACTGGTCAAGGCAGGGCTTCCACAACTTCTGGTTCACCCACTGCAGTAAGTGTGGCATCGAAGTTGTGGTGAATCTAAGCAATTTTCTCTGTAAAATAATCACCAAACATGTCACAGCAGGCATTAGATAACTCTCATTCCAGCGGAAGGAGGGAGGACCGACCAACCCCCTCACCACCCAGAAAAGCTTCACTGGATGAGATTTTGCAGAGGCTATACAGGCAGCAAAAACCTTCTTTTTTGCTGCCTTTACAACTACAGCATAGGCACATAAACTGGCTCTATGTTGCAATCTGTCAATTTCAGCACATGAGCAGTGCCACTGTTGCTCCAACCTCCTCCCCTTCTGCTTCAGCAGCCTCAGGCCCTCCATAAACCACAGAGGCCTGTGGAGCTGTCGCCGAGGAAGCGGATGCCTCAGAGCTGTCCGGTTGATGGCCTCCAACAGCAAGGTATTCCATAAAGCCACAAGGTCATTGAGCAGACAGTTGTCAAGATCAGAAGGTAACTTCCCATGAGCTTTCTGGAACCTCTCAGGTTCCATTAGTCTCTAGGGGTGAACCATCCTAATTGGTTCTGCACCTCCTGGGGGCAGACATGCGCCAGGAGGCATGCTCGCAGAAAGTAATGATCCATCCATGACAAGGCAATATGGGGCACAGACTGTTTAGGGCTTTAAATGTCAAAACCAGTACCTTGAATTGTGCCTGGAAAGTTATAGGAAGCTGGTGCAGACTATGGAGCACCTATGTAACGTGCTCCCAGTGCCTCACCCCCGACAGGAAGCGAGCCTCTGCATTCTGCATCAGCTGCAGCTTCTGAACAGTCATCAAGGGCAGCCCCACATAGAGCATGTTGCAGTAATCTAGCCTCAAGGGGATAAAAGCATAGATGACAGTGACCAGATCTGAATCAGAAAGAAAAGGCTACAGCCTCCTCACCAGATGGAGTTGGTGAAAAGCACTCCTGACCGCTGGTGCAACCTGACAATTCAGGCACAGCAATGAGTCCAGAATCACTCTAAGGCTGCAAACCTGATTGACCAAAGGGGGCTGGACCCCATCAGTAAGAGGAGTCCCAATCACCTCCAGGCCACAAGACCGGCCAACCATCATCACCTTGGTCTTGTCTGGATTCAGCTTCAATCAGCTCAACCTCATCCAGTCCCCAACAGCAGCCAGGCAACAGGTAACCACCAAGACTGCAGGGCCTGGGTTGGATGAAAAATAGAGGTAGAGCTGGGTGTCTGCGTACTGATGGCACTTCCCCCCAAACATCTGAATGACCTCACCCAGCAGCCTCATATACATGTTAAACAAGAGGGGAGACAGAATAGAAACCTGCGTGTCCCCACAGGGGAAGTCCCAAGAAGGCGACAAGCAATTGCCCATTACCGTTCTTTGGAACCTCCCTGACAGGAAGGATCAGAAGAACTCGAGTGGTCCTGCGCGCTCCCGTCAGGTCCGGCAGTCATATTAACAATAGGGATGGGTGAACAGATCGCGGTTCGGGTTCGGCCGCGTTCGGTTCGTGTGTTCATGTTCAGCTGTTTGGGTGGATCACCGAGTTTGCGTTTGGCCGTTTGGTTCGGCTGCGTTCGCGTCACGTGTTCGTGTTCGGCTGTTCGGGTGGATCGTGCGTTTGCGTTCGGCCGTTCAGTTCGGCCACGTTCAGGTCATGTGTTCGTGTTTGGCCGTTCGCTGTTCGGGTGGATTGCCGAGTTTGTGTTTGGCCGAAAATATCGCGAGAGCACGGGAAGCTGGAAATCGCGGCGGAAACCGGAAATTCATGTGCATGTGGAGCTGTGAGGTGAGTGGGTGTGTGTTTGATTCGGTGGCTGCTTGTTCGTGTGTTCTGGCTGTGATTGTGTTGGGTTTGGCTGTGCTGTGTGTTTGGGTGGGTTGGTGTGTGTTGTGGGTGACTGTTGGTGTGTGGGTTTTGTTAAAAAAAAATAAATGAAGAGGAGTGTTGGTGCAGGTCGCATCCTCCGACTGGGGGCAAATTTGCCGATGGAGGAGGAGGAGGAAGAGGAGGAACCGGTGGCGGCTGCTGCCCCTGCACCTCCCGTGGCACCGGTGGTGGCACTGGCTTCCTCCTCGGACAAGGAGAAAGCGTTGGGCTCTACTGCCATTCCTGCCAGGTTTGTGTAAATCTTTTTTTTACTTTTCTAGTTGTAATATGTAGCATTCCCTAGCACCCATGGGGAGGGCAGGATTTGCACGTGCCAGCCAGGAGCGGCTTTCTAGTTGCAATATCTAGCATCCCCTAGCACCCATGGGGAGGGCAGGATTTGCACGTGCCTTATGGTTTTTTTTAGTTGCCATCCCTAGCACCCACAAGGAGGGAGGATTAGAGGCATCATCATAAATGCATGATATTTACTTGGTGTTTTATGTGTTCCCATTTCAGAGAGGAATCTGATTCTTCTGGCCCCGTGTCCAGCCCCGGGCCCAGGACAACACCTTGTTGCCACCGGACCCCGAGGTGGAGCTTGCCATCGTCACCCCCAGACACCCCCAGGCGCCAGTCGTCGGATGTCTGGAGGTTTTACATCCAGGGCGACAGAACCGCCACATGCAAGGTATGTCACGGGGACTGGAACAACAGGGAATGAATTACCCTCTGACCTGTTAGGAATGGAAGTCCCCTGCAGAGAGAGATTGGATGGCCACCCAGTCCACCCACTCGTGGAGACAGAATGCAGGCAGGGCTTGACAGACCATTGGTCTGACACAGTATGGCACTTCTAATGTTCCTTTCTTTTTCTGCTCTTTCTAGATCTGCCAAAGAGTGATCCGCCGGCAGAGGGAGGGCACAACATCGGGGCTGCTCAGCCACATTGAGCGGACCCACAAAACGCGGGTGAGGCGGGCAGGCGAGGAGGACTCCACTGCAGCTGCGCCCGTCGAGCCGCAGCGCCTGCAAAGGGGGGGGAAGGCCTCCAGGAAAAGGAGGCATATAAGCCCTTCCCCTCCCTCCGCCTCAAGCCTCACCATGGAGACCCCCGAGATCCCGGAGGATGCCGCGATCAAGGCCCTTCGGGACAGGCTGCGTCGCTCCACCCAGGGCCACATGGAGGAGGTCCAGCGCTCCACCGCCGACCTGGAGAAGTGCCTGGTGGCGGAGATGCGGGCGGTGCAGGCGGAGCGGCAGCGGGTGCTGGCATACGGCCAGTATCTGTCCGCCGAGCAGCGCCGCTTGCAGGTCTACCACCAGGCACTCTCCGGGTGGCATAAAGACCTAGCAGAGGTGGTGGAGAAAGCGGTGGACAACGGCCTGGTGGACCCCTCCACGGTGGCTGCTTGCCCTCCGGACTGCGAGCCGCCCCAAGTCCTGTTGCCTTTCCCCCAAATACGGGGGGACAGGCCCAGTGGCAGAGACACTGACTCTTAGGTTGTTGTTTATAAGTTTCCTTTCCATGTTTGCTTTTGTTTTATTAAATGTTGTTGTTGTTGTTGTTGTTTTGTTTTCCTGTATTGAATTTGTAAATAGTTTTGAGTAAAGTTTTCAAATTTATTGTTACGAGCTTCGTTTTAGTCCTCTCTTTTATCCCTCCCTATGTGCTTAAGTTCTGGCTGGCAGGTGGCAGAATCTCATACAGCTACTAGATCCCTTCCAGCAGCACATGCCACCTCAAGTAGCGTAGTAACCCAAAGATGTGCGGTGCCAGCAGCAGGGTCTCAACTAGCAGAAAGCCCCCAGGAGGTGCAGGGCTGCTGGTGTTTGTGTGGGTGGGTGTGACAGAGAGAAAGAGAGACAGGCTCCTCGGCAGCGGGCAGGAGGCGGCGGGCGCTGGTGGTCGGAGGGGCTTTTAGTTTCAGCAGCCAGCTTCAGTGGGCATCCGCGGGTGGGTGCAGAGGAGTAGGCTTTTGGGGAGGGGGGCAGCTTGTACTTCGCCACAGCCCTCCCTGCCAGTGAAAACTCAAGGAACACAAACTTCAGGAGTTCTGCAGATGGTAGGTCCAGTTTATGAAGATAAACTTGATGGTGACACAGATGTCCAGAAATCTGTTAACATATTGGAACAAAATTCTGCAGTAGATGAATATTATAGTGATTCAGCTACACCAGAATTTAGATCAATGCCTCCAATCTGAAGGGGCTTTGCTAGCTGCACAGAAGGTTGCCCCGGGTATGGTGACTTATGCTGAGCCACGCCCAGACTCTTTCTATCTTTTTAAGTGGTCAGACCCTGCAATAAGAACCGCATTCACCAGAATGCGTATGCATACCTTTCCTTCTGCCTCTGTAGAGGGAAGGTATAAGGGTATACCTCATGAGTTCCGGAAGTGCCAGATGTGTAAAAGCGGCAAGGAAGATACGGTAGCTCATATCTTGCTCGATTGCTCTGCATTGTCGGGGCTAAGAGCTGCTGCGGTGTGTGGAGGCCTTGCTGGTGCTTGGGAGGGGGAGGGGCAGACAGAGCTCCCCCTCAGGCTGGGTAGAAGCCTACAAGGCCCTCACAGATAATGAATTGAGACCCAGACAGTTTGTTTCTTGCTGCGCCCGCCTCACCGAAAGCCCCATTGGCTCCGTGCAGCCTAGCCCGTGGCCAATCCCAGACTGCCAAGCCAGTGGTCTGAGGCGAAAAGAGATGGTGATTCGGCAGACTGGCTGCTACTTCAAGCCACTATCCACCCTCCACCCCTGGTGCCTGAAAGTCTGCTCCTAGCTGAGTCAGATGACTTCCCTCTCCCTGCTACATTTGGCCTTCCAGTGACCTGTCAGTAAACCACGTTTTAGCCACCTGAACACAACCAAACGCAATCCGAACTAACCGAACTCTTCGACCATTTCTCCGTTCGGTGTTCTGTTCTGTTTGGTATGTTTGCCATTTTGCCGTTCGGTGTTCGGTTCTGTTTGGTATGTTCACGTTTGGGTTCGGGTTCGGTAGTCCAAACAGGCCAAGTTCAGGCCGAACACCGAACTGCCGAACCGCGTTCGCACATCCCTAATTAACAACACCTCATGATCAACTGTATGAAAGGCCACTGAGAGATCTAACAGGATCAACAGGGCAGAATTTCCGTGTCAATCTCCAGGTGGAGGTCATTTACCAAGGCCACAAGTGCAGTCTCCGTGTCACACCCAGAGCAAAAGTCTGACTGGAATGGGCCCAGGAATCCTATGATATTGAGATGAGCCTGGAGCTGTAGGGCAACCACCCATTCAATAACAGAGGGTTAGAGACAGGCCGATAGCTGGAGTCAACATCCAAAGCTGACTTCTTAAGCAGGGTGGACGGACTTCTGTAGTTTTAAGAACATCTGACACCCTACCCTACTCAAAGGAGGCACTGACAAACCCAGCCAGCAGCGGTCCCAGCGTCTACCAGCTGTCTTTCACCAGCCAGGATGGGCAAGGATCTAGTTTACAACTAGTTGCCCTCACAGCCCCAAGCACCTCCTCCACATTGCTGGGTGATACCAATTGAAATTGATCCAAATAAACAGGATAAGAATGAGTTTCCATAACCTCAAACTCTGACTCTAACAGGTAAAATGGCAGCACCCAAGTTGCAGTGAATATCAGCAATTTTGTCTGTGAAGTAATTACTAAAAATGTCACAGCAGGCATTCAATTACTCCATTTCCAGGCAGAGGCAGACCAGATTAACCAGTCCCTCACCACCTGGAACAGCTCCACTGGACAAGACTTCACAGACACTATGGTAGGGGAGAAGAAGGCTTTCTTCTCTGCCATCACAGCCACAGCATAGTCCTTTAAAAACGATCTATGCCGCAGTTGGTCGGCTTCAGCATAAGTCGAGTGCCATCTGTGCTCTAACCACCTACCCTCCCACTTCAGCCACCTCAGGTCCTCTGTATACCAGGGGGACCTGTGCTGCTGCAGTGGAGGAAGCGGACATCTGGGTGCAACCGTGTCAGTAGCCATGGTCAAGATGTCATTCCACAAAATGACCAGGTCATTGACAGAATAGCTTCTAATGTCAGTAGGCAGATCCCATGCTGTTCCATTGGGAGACCACCTGTGATGAATCCTGGCCGTGGTGGCAAGAATTTATGCTGCTTATGATGGCAGTTACTGTATGCATCTCAGATCCCTGACCTGGTCCACATGTACGTGTTCTCACATCCCTGCTTCTTTGTTGAGCCATGGAGTATCATGCATTTGTGGTGATCTGTCTCAGTGGCATACATGTGCCGCTATATCTTTCCTTCCTGTGTTCAGGGTTTGGAATGTCTCACCAGTGTCCTCCACCCCAGTGTTGTGGTGCGTAATCCTGCATTGTCCTGCCTCAGTGCCCTCCTGCCCACTTCCCTCTTCAGGGCTGCTGGCTCCAGGCCCCCCTCAGTGTCCTGGCCACCTCTGAATATAGTATAGGGGGATGTTAGGGTCTTTGGTTGTTGATCTTTAGCCGCCACTCTCAGCTGCCTTCCCCACCTTAGCGCTCCTTTCCCCCTACCCTGGGTGCAATAACATACCAGTGTCCTTAGGCTCCTCAATTTGGATGGCGTCCGTGTCCTCTGTCCTGTCCTCTCCTCCTTCACGCCTGCTGGCTCCATGGGCTGGCTATCTGGGTCAAGGGGGTGCAGGTGGCGGGTAATGGTGTTCCCCTCTTGGCCCACAGCTACCAGCTCTAGCTCCAGGAGGGACAAGATGTGGCCCTCTGCAACTGGTGTATGTTGGGGGGAGGTCTCAGGATGGTGGTGGTGGGGGGTTGGAAAGTGGGGGAGTGGTCTCCACCCACTTCCTCCCCCATGTGAAGTCAGTGCTGTAGGTGTGAGGTCACTATCTCCCCATCTACACAGAGCAACTTGTCCTTGTCATGTTCCTTGAAGTATGGCTTTGTATGCCTAGCATTGTGGACATCCTTGTATCCACACCTCAAGTCCTTTGCCTGTTGCTGGCATTGGGATATGTCCCTATTGTACCCTAGCTGTACCATGCCCTCAGAGATGCCTTGATATACCAACTTGATTCAGAAGCTTCTAATGAGGTTTTGCTGCACAGTTGCCTGACACAGGTTGATGAAGGCCTTGGTCTCTACATCAGTCCAAGGCCTGTCCCTGGATCCAGGGGATGTGGGGGTGCATCTTGTGTAGCTGGGGCCTGCAATGATGTGCTTGTGGTGGCTGCTGTGCAGGCAAAGTACCCCCCAGCTGGTTACTTACAGATCAGCAGTGTAGCACATAGCCAAATTCACCAAAGAGAATGGGAAATGGCTGTGCAGCCACTTTTATTTCCCCCTGCAAACCAATTGCAACTTGCCATCTTGCTTGGCCAGCCAATCGCATCTTGCCATCTGGCTTACCACCACTCAACTGCCCCCTCCCATACACCCCTTCTACCAAATATGGCACTAAGTTTCATTTCCAGAAGTTCAACTCCAGCTACACACATAGCAGCTTCCGAAGAACTGCCTAGGTTCTCTTCGGTGATTTACGAAGTTTTCCAAAGAGTGAGTTTCAGCACTAATAGAAGTCATTTCTAAAAGTGCAAAGCATATTTTTATAATTCCATACATGAACAATTCCTGTTGCTTTAAGCAAAATCTCCCCTCCTTCCCCCATGCATGCACACTCTTCCCAACTCCTACTTGTCTAGGGACTTCATGTGAAAAATGACTGGCAAAAGAGGTACCTTCTTAATCTTTACCCAGAGTCTAGGGGTGGCTGCCTACCCCGGTTGCACATTTCTTGCAAAAACTCAAACGTTAGTGTCGCTATCACTTTTCCCTTTTAGGACATTGTCACTGGCAGTCTGGTCATGATACCCCCAAAGAAAAATGAGTTACCATTAACCGTTTCCTTCCTTTGAGCAAAAAAGTACTAGGTTACAAAATTACCAAGAAAAAATTAGATTTTCCCATTGAGGTAACTTTGTGCTCTGGCCCATGTTAAGGTACAAAGTTACCTTAAGGTAAGTTTCATTAGTTTAGCCCTGCTAACTTTCATTTCTTCACCCCAGCTAAGTTTCTGTTCTTTGCCACAACTTAGTTTCATTGCTTTCTGCTAGTGAAGTACTGTATACCTACACCGGGTCCACTTGTCGCTTCTCCCTCCATAACATTGCTAAGATTCACCCTTTACTCTTTGTCTCATCTGCCAAAACTTTTGTTGATGCTCTGGTCATCTCTCGTCTCGATTACTGTAACCTCCTTCTCTCTGGCCTTCCCCGGTCTCTCCTTTCTCCCCTCATCTCTGTCCAAAACTCTGCTGCCAGGGTCATCCACCTCGCCCGTCGCTTCGACCACGTGCAGCCCTTCCACTCTTTGCTTCACTGGCTCACCCTTCCTGAACGAATCCTGAACAAACCCCTAGTCTTCACCTATAAAGCTCTTCATAACCTCGCTCCCCCTACCTCTCTGCACTTATCACCCTCCATACTCCAGCCTGTGCACTTCTCCTCCTCTGTCCCTTCTCTCACCCTTCCACACCTTCCCTGCTCCCCTAAGCGCCTTCGTCCCTTCTCCCTTGCTGCCCCCCATGCCTGGAACTCCCTCCCTGTCCACATCCGCCTTGCCCCCTCCCTTCATACCTTCAAATCTCTCCTTAAAACTCACCTCTTTCGCTCTGCTCTGTCTGACCCTTTATCCTGCTGATCCAGTATATCCTATACCTATGGTCTGTGTACCCTTAACCTTGCTACATGGACCTGCCTGCTGTCATTCTCATCGTAACCAAGCCAAGTACGTGCACCTGAGACCTCGCATCTTTTTGAATATTAGACCCCTTGTCTCTCCCTCTGTTCCCTTCCTATGTCTCTCCCCAGGTCCTGTCTCTCAGATTGTAAGCCCTAGGGGCAGGGATCGTGTCTATTTTGTTACTTTGTAAAGTGCCAGGTACACTGCTGGCGCTATATAAATGTTTGATGATAATAATAATAATAATATATAATAACTTGTCTTGCAAAAACTCAAAGGTTAGTGACTCATCACTTTTTCCTTTTAGGATATTGTCACTGGCAGTCTGGTGCATGATAACGCCAAAGGAAAATGAGTTCCCATTAACCATTTCCCAGAAAACAATTGGATTTTCCCATTGGGGTAACGTTGTACCCCAGCCCATGTAAAGTATTGGGTTACAAAGTTATCCCATCTAAGTTTCATTAGTTTAGCACTGCTAATTTTCGTTTCCTCACTCCAGCTAAGTTGCAGACCCATTAGCAAATCCAAGCATGGATCAACCCTCCACAAAAAGTATCGATCTCACCCCATACTCCCTGCTCTCATCAGCAGGATGAAGGGTAGGTGCCAGCCCTGCTCTCAGCAGGCCTCAGGGACGAAAGCAGGGTGAAAGTAGGTGCCAGCCCTGCTCTCCATGTTTGCAGGGCATGGGGTGGTCTACAGTGTGTATCATGATTACTGACTTCTGTTGTCATATTCATTTGTAATCACCACAAAATCTACCTGGGGTAACAAATTACCCCACAAAACAAAGAATGTCCCCCCCCCCCCCCAACTGAGTAAAGGTTAAAAATGTCAGGAGGAAGGTAAATGTAGGCTTGTAATGGAACCTGTGCTACAGCATTTGGGCTTGCTACTGCGGTGCCATAATCAACAAGTAATAGCCAACATGGGAGCTATTTGACTGTCATTTCACTCATTCTGGATTCATCTCTTCACTCAGTGCACTCGGTCCACGTTGCCCCAGGGAGTCATCTAAATGGAAGAAATGCCTGCCCTCAAACTCCAACACTGCTTCCTCCTCTATTTCTTTTTAAAAATATTTTACAAGCATCCAGTAGTCCGAATAATGTTCTGCTTTAAAAAAACAGACTTAACAAGAGGATGTGTCAAAGGTTTGTGGATTCTTTCCCCAGGGAAGAAAAAGAAGATGGTGTTTCTCTTAGAAAAAGAAGAGCTAGCCATGAATTTCTGTTCCCATGTTAACCAAACTGCCTAAATCTATTGCATGTCATTCTACATCACAGAAGTACTGTATTTACAAAAACATTCACAAACATCTAGATAACACTTGATAGTTGCTAATAAGCAACTCTTTCCCAAATAGTCTTCAGATCTGCCATATCACTGTCATATCACACTCTTTCTTCATTCCCTCCTTTTTAAAAAAAAGCACAATTGACTGGTGAACGGTCATAAAGAGTTAAGGATCAGAACCCATGTTTCTTGATTACTAGCCCCTGTAGATCAGAGGCTTGTAGGGGAATTACGTAGCCTCTTTCTGACTCAATTTCCCCATCAACAAAAGGGAGATGCTGCGTGGGTCATGAGAGCATGAATCTACCCACACCACCTTTTCATGAGCGGTCAGTTGGGTAGTTGCATCTCATTTAAGAACACCCTCTGTAACTGTAGACATCCTGCACTCAAACAGGGAGTTGGATTAGCTGGAGTGTTTCTCCTCAGCTGCCCTTGCCACATCACCCACTCTCCCAGTTGGTTACTTCTTGGCATAAAAGACCTCACAACAGGAAGAGAAAGCTGGGTGGGATAATAACTTGTCCGTGTTTGTGCTTGCCTGCTCTTTGGGCTCACCTCCAGTTCTTCTTCCAGCACCTTAAGCTCTTGCTCATGCCCAGCCAATCCTTTGCTCCTTCCCCATAGCCTTTGTCTAGCATTTTGTCCCAGCCTCTTTGGACTGGCACCCTGGTTTATTTCTGAACTGTCCCTTGGGCATGACTTCTGTCCTTGGCCCGCTCACCCATAGCCTGACACTGTGCTCTAATTCCTTCTTGGGTTTGTCGCCTGACTTGGCAGCAGACCTGATCCTGCCCGACACTACAGTGAGCCTGATCCCTCCAATGCTGTTCATGATCCAGTGCCTTACATGGTGGTACTAATAGATGATCTCTGCCTTGTTAATGGACAGAGGGGAGACTTCCATTCTCATGCTTCAAAAGCATTGTGTGGTTGACAACAAGATACCGCAGCTCCATCTGAAGGAGGTGAGTGGGGTTCACCAAAATGGCCCAAGTTCTTCATGGAGGGATCTGCACCAAAGAGAAGTGATGGGAAACTGCTTTTCAACCACCAGACTCCTGTCTTTAGGAGCCCCTAGATCCTCTCATTTGCCCATTATCCTAATGGAGCCACTAGGAGATCTGGGATGAGGGCATGGACTGAAGTGCCTGCTGCATTGTGAAGATACCACACAGCTCTAGCTGTTCTTCACCACATACAACTCGATCATAGATTTCAGAATGGCCTAGTGCAGGGGAGGGGAACCTCAGACCTGGGAGCCAAATGTGGCCGGCGGCAAGTTCATTTAATCACTAATTGCTGCAGAATTACGTCATGATACTCTCCAACTCAGATAGGATTTTTGGCACAGCTGTCTGACTATCTTCAAGGTGACTAGTTTATGTGTAAATAAATGTCTGGGCTGGAGTGTGTCAGGGCATAACTTCTGTTTAGTTACATTTAAACAAAGAAGAAAGGATTTTGTTTGGAAAACAGGGCTTTGACACTAACTCATTAATTAGGACAAATCTTACCTACACCAAGGTTCACAGAGCTCAGCTTAGGAGAGGGTCCTATAAAAAAGACCTAGCTTTCCACAAGTTCATTGCCAAAGTTAGCTTGACACCCCCCCATTTGCGCAGTCACTTCCTCCTCCCCTTCCCGCCTGCCACATTGACTCAGCCATTTCTCCCTCCCCCCTACACACACTACCCCATCCCCTGGCATGCGCGCACACATGTGCACACACCCAGCACACTTCCACACATTCACTCAGTCATTCCTCCCCCACCACATTTACTCTCCCCCCCCCCCATTCCTTTAGCCTCTCCGGTGCGCACACCCACACCCATTCTCTCTCTCATTCTCCCCCCTGACTCACCACTGCTAGCACCAGGCCTCCACCAGCACCAGCCTGCCTTCATTGCCACCAGCACCAGGACGCCGCCTCCACCACCGCTGGGTTGTTTAAAGAAAAGAACAAAGTGTATATATAACTCCTTTGAAAGACAAGCAAGTTGCGAAATCTCCCCCTGAAGAAGCTGGATGCTCCAGCAAAACGGTCGTCGGGATCCTCTTGTAATATATTATATATGGACTGTTGTTCCTTGTACCAGGGACTTTCTTTATATGGACCTTTCTGTTTGGAGACAAATTACCTGGAGTCATTATGAACATATTCGTGGCTGCAAAATAGTATATATGAACTATTACCACTACATTGGGGATTTCCCTTGTAGGACTCCCTTACCGTGACTAGTCACCATAAGCTACTGTGTATATATTATGATACCCATTATATATAATCAGAATATATCCTAGGCTATAAGAATTTTTGTCATTTAGCAGCTTTGAAGTATATATTTACCATTATTTTTATAAAATTTGGATCAGAGTTGAAGCAGGTATACTGTGTGTTTTATGTGGAACTACATTTCCCAGCATTCTAGACTAAGAAGCATGGCGGTGGTCCCACTACCTGCACGTGGCGGTCATGTTTCCGGTCTGGCATGCTGGGATAACTTGTAGGGTTGCGTAGCATGGGGTTGTGAATAAGGCTGCTTTCACACCTGCGTGAACAGATCATTAGAAGGTCATGAGAGGGGACACACATAAAAATCAGGCACGTCTTTGAACAGGTGTGAATTGAATGCTCTGAGACGGGGCAATTGACAGAGTTGGATTTCACAGTTCAGTCAATCACCGTTGTCAACATGCATAAAAGCTTCAATCACGGGGGGGATTCACACCTGATCAAAGACATTCTTATTTGTATGCGCATCCCCTCTCCTGACCTTCTAATGACCTGTTCACGCAGGTGTGAAAGTGGCCTAAGTCCTTGAAGAGATCAGTCTCTCAGCCTTCCAGAACCCAGCCACTGGACACTTGAGGTTCATTAAGGGATATTTAGCATAGGTGAGGGTCAGTTGACTGGATGCTGGAATAAAAGAGGGAGTTTCCAACTAGTAAGAACTTCTGGGTTAGAGGGATGGGGTCCACCAAGAACTGCTGAAGGGGTGAAAGCTGGGTTTGTGAAGCCATGTGCGAAGTCTTGGGCCTAATTTGCATAATTAACCCCCACCTAATTATGCAAATGTGTAAATTTACATAAAATGTACTCCCTCTGGACTGGAAAGATTCCCATTCTCCATCCTTCCGAGCAGCCATGGAGAAGCATGGCCTCCCAATGCTCCCCCACACCACCTCTCCAGCCAACTGTCTACCACCACTCCCCAGAAGTGGTTCCACTGCAGGGGCAGCTGGGTGGGCAGTGAGGCAGGCACAGAGAGACGGACTGCGTCCGTTGCCTTACTGGGGGAGGGTGTTAAGCTTAGCCAGCCTGACCTCCAGGGCCTGTTGCTTCTTGCTGCCAGTGCCACCTGTGCCTTGTGCATGCACACGGTGAGACCGGTCCAGAGGTGCTGCTATCAAACACACAAGACATCCAAAATGCAGCCAGCCTATTAAGCGCGTTATGCCATGAAAAGAGATATATATGTATAATCAGTTCAGTTGTGCCCCCATAATCAATTCATGCTGCCCCCACCCCATAACCAGTTAATTTACGCCCCCACCTCCATATAATCAATTCATGCTGCCCCACACTCATAACCATTACATTTGCACCCCCAGGGCAGCGTGAATTAATTATATGGGGGGCACAAATGAACTGGTTATGGGGTGAGGGTTTAAAGACAGTATTCCTGTTAGCAATAACTTCATTAAGAAGAGTTAGTGAAATAACAGCCATAATAATCTCAGAACCATATTTGCAGATTTTCAAAGATAGAATAGATACTGCTTTACATCCTAAATTCCTGTCTAAGATAGTATAAGTAAGACAGTTGTAAGAATGTGGCCCTTTTTACACAGGCCTCTCCCAGCCATGAACACACATATTTCTGCGTGTTTATTCATGGGGGAGCCCCATGTGAACGACACGGCGCATGCGCCCATGGTGAGTGGGTGTGTGTGTGTGCGCCCACCTAACATGCATCCCCACTCACCCCCAGGCATGGAGCAACCTGGGGAAATGGCGGTTACTCTGTGAGTGTGGATGCATGGGGGGGTGAGTGGGGATGGGTGTATGGCCATGTTCATGCCCCGCCCATTCACCAGCATGCCCATGGACCTCCCAGGCCATGTAAAAAGGACTTATGAGGAGCCGCTTGAAGAAGAACAGAAGGCTGCTGCCTTGTAAACAAGGTTCTTCGATATGGCTTTGACCATTCTCACAACACCCACCCTTCCAGCCCTGCATGGAATTTTCTTATATTCCTAGAAAACGTTGGAAGGAACTGTCATTCTGAGGGCGGAGAGTGGTTTTTATACTAGAGGAGCTCGAGACCATCATGTGGTCTATTATTTGAATATGGTGAGTATGCACACCCAGTTGTGAGAATGTTCAGAGCCATCTCGAAGAACCTTCTTTACAAGGCAACAACCTTCTGATCACTCACATGGGGAGGAGTTGTTTGTAAACAAACAGTTTTATCTCCTAGTCCTATCGGTGTCCCCTAGCAGGCAGAGGCAGCAATACTAGCAGGCAGAGCAGGTGAGGGATAGGGACCAGAGCCAGGGAGGGGAGGCAGAACTTTTGGGGGGAGAAGCTGGATGCAGCCTGCCGCCCAGCCAGTTGGCCACGGGGCCATGTGCAGGCACACACGGGGTACATGCCTGGGGCCAGCCCTGGGTGGAAGGACCCTTCTAGGGAGAGCTAGGTCATAGACAGTGCTGCAGGGAAAGCAGGCAGTCCTGGGAACCCTTGAAGTGGATGCAAATAGAACAACAAAAAGTCCTTGGTGAGCAGACATGGTCAGTGGTTGCCCAGCCAAACAGTGGCATAGAGACCAAACAGATCAAGTGAAGGTATGGAGACTTCTCTGTAGAGAGGAGAACAAGACTCCTCTCAGGTAACTGCAAAGCCTGGCCATAAAATTAAGAGCTGACTTTATTAGTTGTTAACATTACGTTAATAAATTAAAGAACAGTAAGCCACCCTGAGTCTAAGGGATAGGGTGGGATAAAAAAAAAAACCTAATAAATAGGATGTGCCTGCCAATATGATGGTGTTGCAGAAAGGTCAGGTTGAACTCCAGAGTTCAGCGGGAGGTACAGTTGAGCTGTCTCTCCCACTGTCCCCTCTCCCTGTCTCCCCCTCCTTGTCTTTTAGATTGTAAGCCACAGGCAGGGACTGCGTCTATTTCTATGTTCTGTACAGCGCCAGGCAAATGGCTGATGCTATATAAATGTTTATAATAATAATTCAGAAAATGCAAGAATAAGTCAGGAAGAGCATCCATTCTTCTCCCACAATAAGGAATGGAGGTTTCATGAGTGGAGGCCCGGAGATGGAACATAGCTCCAGGAGGAAGAACTGGGATTAAGACCAAAGTGCTGATTGCAAGAAGTTGAGACAGCACTGGGAGCCCTAAACAAATTAGGGACAAGAGAGAGTGCCCATGAGCTGTGTCTAGAAGCACCACTGGCAAGGTTCATCAGGGTTCTAACAGAGGGACATAGAGAATGGTCCTACAGACCATGGAGAGAGGGGCACAAAAATGAAAGCCATGGATCTCAAGTAATAGAAGACCAGAATCTACTCTCCTGAAAGGGAATGGCAGTTCTCAGGTAGAGGACTGTAGATATACCTAATAATACTATGTCAGAGCAATTCTCTGAAGTAATAACAGTGGATCAGAAAGCGCCCCTTCTCAGTGACAACAAATGACATTTGTAAGTGGAACAGTTACAGAGAGAACTGAGTTTGAAGTCCAGTCCTGCAAAGCTTCATGAAAAGTCTGGGCTGCCTTTCATTATTGGGTGTACACATCATAGTCCTTTTGCTTAAAATGAAGCGGTTAGTTCACTAGCATCCTTACATGCACACGCACATACACTCCAGTTCAAAGTGCAAGAGAGAGAGAGAAGCACAAGAAGTCTCATCACAAACAAGTTGCACAATTGTCAGTCCACTGTCACATTTGAGGACACAGATTGATGGTGTTTATGAAGAAATTTAGGGTAACGGTTAAGGGTGTTAATTAAAAAGGTATTTAAAGCTGAGTAATATTTATTTATTTCAATTGAATACCCCGCCCCTCCTGCTATCAGGCAGCCCGGGGTGACTTACAATATAAAAACACAAATAAAATTCAATATAAAACATTTTTTAAATCTACAAAATGGATGACAACATTTAGCACCACCATCCCCACCCCCATCCCCACCACCCACCCTTTCACCCCTCTCCCCCACCAAACGCCTGGCGGAACATCTATGTCTTACAACTTTTCTGAAAAGAGGGGAGGTCTGGGGCCAACCGCGCCCCCACCGGAAAGGAGTTCTACAGCCGTGGTGCAGCCATCAAGAATGCCCTCTCCTGCATGGCCCCCTGGAAAACTCGGGGGACCTGAAGCAGGGCACCCCCAGACGACCGCAGGGGTCGATCCAGCACCCGGGGGGTGAGGCGGTCCTGCAGGTAGGCAGGGCCGTGACCGTTTAGGGCTTTATAGGTCAAAACCAACACCTGAAGCGGGCCTGGAACTCTATTGGCAGCCAGTGCAGAGCACGGAGCACTGGTGTTTTGTGCTCCCGGCGGCACAATCCCACCAAGAAACAGGCCACCTCATTCTGCACTAGCTGCAGCCTCCGAGCCGTTGTCATATGTAGTCCCATGTAGAGCGCGTTACCATAGTCTAGTCTAGAGGTGATGAAAGCATGGATGAGGGTGGCCAGGTCAGAGTCTGAAACAAATGGCCGAAGCCGCCGCACCAGATGTAATTGGCGAAAGGCACTCCTCGCCACAGCCTCCACCTGGGCATCCAGGCGGAGCTGCGTGTTGAGGAGCACCCCCAAACTCCGCACCTGGGGAACCAATGCAGGACCGACCCCATCCACAACAGGGGCCATTACCCCCATCGCCTTACCCACCAGCATCACCTCTGTCTTGTCAGGATTCAACCTCAGTCGGTTGGCCCTCATCCAGTCCCCCACAGCCGTCAGACACGGGGTAAGCACTGAGACTGCAGGGCCTGGGTCTGTTGTAAAAGAAAGGTACAGCTGGGTGTCATCCGCATATTGATGACACCGCACGCCAAACCTCCTAATCACCTAACCGAGTGGCTACATATACGTGTTGAACAGGAGAGGGGACAAGACAGAACCCTGCGGGACACCACACGAGAGGTCTCGGTATGATGAAAAACATTCTCTGAGTACCACTCGCTGAGTTCTTCCTGCTAGGAATGAGCGGAACCATTCAAGAACAGTCCCGCCCACTCCTGCACAGTCTCACAGGCGTGTCACCAACATCTCATGGTCAACGGTATTAAACGCAACTGAATATGATGGGGATATCGCTGTGATAGCACTTTCCACACCATGTTCAAAAGAAAATGAGCTACAAAGAATGCATAGCAACGATGGTCTTTAAAGCCCTTCTGGGAAGACTTACTAATTGAATTAAATATCCGGTATAGAATGTTTAATTGCTTTAGAGTCACAGGCCACTTTTAGATGGAGCAGGCCAATTTAGCGGATTGAAAAATCAGCTTTTAGAAAAGTCGTGGGGGGGAGGGGGGACAGCGTTTACATGAACTGGAAGTCACTGACCTCCATTGGAAACAGCAGCATCCGGCAACTCGTGCATTATTTGTAAAACTGGATTTGTCAAACCCTGATATCAAGGTTTGACAAATCCGGTTTTAAAAATAATGTGCGAGTTGCCAGGTGCCACTGTTTCTAATACGAGCCGGTGACTTCCAGCGCTTGTAAATGCCCCCCACGTGACTTTTCTAAAAGTGAATTTTTCAGTTCGCTAGATTGGCCCACTCTTCTAAAAGCGGCTATAGATGCAAATCCAACCATCTCAGCTTTTTATCCTCAGGGCAGATATTAGTTCTGTGCAAATGGCCTGGTCCCTACTTATCTAAAGGACTGCCTTCCTCCTTATGTACTTCTGTGGCCTCTAAGATCAGCCCAGAGTGCCCACCTGCAAGTTCCATGATTGGCGTAGGTCCATACACCCAGGAACGCAGAAAAGCATTCATAGTGAATGCTCCACAGCTCTGGAACTCCGTTCCCCTGGAGGTTCACCTGAACCCTAGTTTCAGTGTTTTCCAGAGGCAGCTTAAGACCTATTTATTTGGTTTGGCATTTAACAGGTAGGGGTGGATCCTGGGGATGGATTTTACTTTGTATTTTATCTCTTATGATGTTAGCCACCCAGAGCCTTAGGGAATAGGGTGGATAACATAATGAGTCATAGGATAAAAATCTAAATAAATAAATTGACTATTTCCATTGGTTGTACATTTTCTCATAATATGGTGTTCTCTAGTTGATTGTACAATTCAAATGTTCCCTCCCCTCTTATTTTTTTTTTGTCTTCTGAAGAAGTCACTGTATTTTAGCAGTGCTGTTGTTAATGTATGTCTTTATTTTCAAAACTCAGCCACTTGGCATCCAAGCTGAAAGATAAATTTATGGAAATCTGCATGTCAATTATGTCAGAAATGCTTGAAGGTCATTTAAAGTATCATTTTATTTGGATATCTGATCACATAGTTAAGCACACAGAAAACAGGAGCTTCCGGTGCTTGGCGTCTGTACAAATCAGAGACTAAGGATGTTGACAAATGAGACATTGCCCCACATTTGCACCCATTAGCCCCAGATTCACCTGCTCATCTATCCTGTGGTCAGCAGATGCTTGCCCTGGTGCCACTCAACAAGGTGTCAACTCGGGAAATGTGGAGCCCACAGTGTACGCAAATTTAGTCAAAACTGGGACAAGTGGTCCCCATGAGGCTGTTGCCCATCTGTTGGGCCTGCATGTATTCTGTAACATAGAGGCATGGGCACAGCCTAGAGCATCACTAGAGTTACTGCAACTCAATGGAGGGGGCGGCATCTAGAGCGGCCATTTGTCCAGAATTACACTGGACAGTCCTCTATTTTTAAAGATTTGGGCTGTCCGGTTTGGCTATGGATCCGGATGCCCTTTTGTCTGGCAAATTCAAATTACCCAGTGTAAGGAAGCGGCCCGGGACCGCCGAGGCGGCAGCCCGGGCTGATAGGGCCTCGCGGGGGGTGGAGCTATGCCGGGGCTGGTGACAGGGGGCGGGGCCACACCACGGCAGGGGACGGGGTTGGGGCCACGCCCTCCTCCACGCACCGTCAGCCGCTCCCAGCACGCCCTGACAGGGGTGGGGGTTGGAGAGCCTCATTCTGGGAGAAGGAAGAGAATAAATAGCGTCGGCGGGGCTTGGCGTCCCCGCCGGTAATCATTTACGAGAGACTGGCCCCTAGAGCCTTGTGTCCCTGATCTTGAGTGGAGAGTTGAACGAGTAGCATGGAGTGTGTCTGGATCCTATCCCCTTCCCTGATAGAATCTGCAGCATGAGTGGTGAGTGAGTGGAACCCCTGTATTGTGGAGAGAGAGAGCAGTGAAGTCCTTGGGGAGTCCTAGTGTGTTCCTGTATTTCTCTGCTTTCCACTTAAGCCCCTTCCCCCCCCCCCATTGTTCCAGTCCCTGGATTGCTAGGCCCTAACCTTCCCCTCTCCCTACCCTGTGGTCCAGCCCCTTGAACATCCCCTCTCCTCCCCTTTGTTCCCCCACCGCCTGGCACGGTTCCCTGGGTCCTGAGTATTCCCCTGATAGTGTGGTTACCTCGTGTGTGTTTCTCCCTTACCCCGTGAGGCAAGAGGCTTGCTCTCTAAGTCCCAGGGATGAAAAGGGTTGCCTTCCATTAACGAGGGAAAGCCCACCCAACACCCTGAGGGACATCCTTACCAGAGGCCAACCCACTGGCGAGAGCAAGCCGCCTCATATTCCTGGTTTGACTGTGGTATTCCCCTTCCCCTTAACCCCCTCCCTGAAAACCCCCTTCCCTCTTCCCCCTATTCGTGACAGAATTACCGGCACCCCCCTTCCTCCTAAGCCAAGAAACATGGCCTCGGAGGAGCAAATACATGAGCTAATGCACACCGTGCAATCTCTCACCATGGAGGTACAAGACCTCTGGGAAGAGAATAAAGAGTTAAGGGCCAGATGCCGAGCACTCCAGGCCCCCATGGAAGGCTCAGCCCTGGCTCATATGGAGGAAGAAGGAGACCTGGCAGGGGCAGCTGCCCCTGCTCCTTCAACCCCTGGGCATCTGGCTCCTTTTCCCCGAGAGCCCAAGGCCCCATGCCCTGATAAATTTTATGGGGATAGACGGGCATGTCAGGGGTTCCTAGCCCTATGTAAACTTATCTTCCAAACTCAACCCCTGACATATAACACTGACCAGGCTAAAATAGCGTATATTGTGGGGCTTCTGGGAGGAGTAGCCCTAGACTGGGCTACCCCCCTACTTGCAGCGGATGATGCACTGTTACAGGATTACAAAGGGTTCCTGAAGCAATTCTGCTTCTTATTCGATTACCCCCATAGAGTGAGGGATGTCGAACAGGCCATATTACACCTTCAGCAAGGTAAAAACCCCTTGTTGGACTACATCACTCAGTTTAGGAAACTGGCGTTTGACCTCGGATGGAGTGATGCAGCCCTACGAGCAATGTTTCGTCAGGGCTTGAATGACGAAATTAAAGATCAGTTGGCTTGTTTTACCACAACCCCCGAAATTTTGGAAGACATGGTGAGTGTCTTCCTTCAAATTGACGAACGTCTTTCCGAGCGACGCTGTGAAAGATGCAGAGACCAAGGTAGGGGAACCTGGGTACGTCAGGGGTCCTTTAACTCCCCTCCCGTCCCTAAAAAACCTGAGGAGCCAGAACCAATGCAGATAGGGGTTGTAAGGGGTCCCCTCTCCCCCGAGGAAAGGGAACGGTGATGTCAATTGCGCCTCTGTTTCTATTGTGGGGCAAATACGCACTTCTCTCGGGAATGTCCTGTTAGGCCCTTCCGGGCAGGGAAATCAGGAAATGCCAGGGGCCGGGAGTTGGGGGGAACCTCCCGGTAATGAATGGAAGCCCCCTTTTACAATTAGGACCCCTAAAACCCTTGGTTCATCAACTTCGCATCCCCCTTTCCCTTCAGTGGGCTAGGACCCACTCCCTTATAGTCTGGGCCCTGGTGGACTCAGGAGCATCAGGAAACGTTATGGACTCTACTTTTGCCTCTTCCTGGGGGATTCCTGTACAAACGCGACCCTCTGTAGAGGAGGTCCAAACTAGGGGCGGGCCCGGCACCAGTACCGGTACACCGGATTTTACCGGTTACCGGTTTCACAAAAACCGGATTCCCGGATTGAATCCGGTATACCGGTACCGGATTTATTGCATTGGTTTCAATGGGGCGCTGTGTCCCCATTGAAACCAATGCAATCAATTAAAATTAATTCCCTCCCCCTCCCAGGCTGCGCGGGTGGAAGGGGGGACACCCCCCACCCACCCTGCCCAGCCTGGCTTTTTGTTGTAAAAGATAGAACAGCAACAGAGTGAGACCCCGAGGCGAGCCCCCCCCCCAGCACCAGCGGCCGCGGCGTCCCCGCAGCCGCAGGTAAGTATGACCCGATCCCTGGGGGGGGTGGGGGTGTTTAACACCCCCACCCCCCCCAGGGATCACCCCTACAGCGCGCTTGCCGCTTACCTTGGGGAGCTCCGGCGGCGGCGGGCGGCCCGGCGGCTTCAGCGCCGGCTGTGGCTGCCGGCTTCAGGACGTTCTAGGCCTTCCGGTGCACTTCCGGGTTTCACCGGAAGGCCTAGAACGTCCTGAAGCCGGCAGCCACAGCCGGCGCTGAAGCCGCCGGGCCGCCCGCCGCCGCCGGAGCTCCCCAAGGTAAGCGGCAAGCGCGCTGTAGGGGTGATCCCTGGGGGGGGTGGGGGTGTTAAACACCCCCACCCCCCCCAGGGATCGGGTCATACTTACCTGCGGCTGCGGGGACGCCGCGGCCGCTGGTGCTGGGGGGGGGGCTCGCCTCGGGGTCTCACTCTGTTGCATCTATCTTTTACAACAAAAAGCCAGGCTGGGCAGGGTGGGTGGGGGGTGTCCCCCCTTCCACCCGCGCAGCCTGGACTCGGGGAGGGTTTTTTTAAAAAAAAACTGTTTGGCTGGGGCTTTAATTTTTTTTACATTGCAGCCATTTAAAAATGGCTGCAATGTAAAAAAACCGGAACACTGAAAACCGGTACCGGGCCGGAATACCGGGGCCGAATCCGATAATGCCGGTACGCCCGATACCGGCATTATCGGATACCGGATTGTACCGGTTTCCCACCCCTAGTCCAAACTATTGACGGGTCCCCTTTATCTTCAGGACCCCTTCTGATGTGCTCCATCCCTATACAGTGTACGTATGGGTCTCATACCGAGAGGGTGCACTTTGATATAATAACCTCCCCCTTATTCCCTCTTGTTCTTGGTTTCCCATGGTTACGCATTCATAACCCTAGTATTAACTGGGTTACGAAAACTCTCCGTTTCCCCTCCCCCTCGTGTGTTCCACACCTTGTCTCCTCCCCCTTAGGCCCAGTCTCCGCCCCTATAACAATCGTTGCCTCCTCAGAACCCCAGATACCTTCTCAATATCTTGATCTTGAGCTAGTATTTAGCAAGTGTGAAGCAGCGGAACTTCCCCCCCACTGCCCCTAAGATTGTCCAATAGACCTTATACCTGATAGCGAGCCACCTCATGGTCGCATCTATAGCTTATCCCCTAGTGAGACGGAAACCCTCAGAACCTACATTAACGACAACCTGACTAAGGGTTTTATCCATCACTCCATTTCCCTGGCGGGGGCCCCCCTATTTTTTGTTCCCAAGAAGGAAGGAGACCTCCGCCCATGTATTGATTATAGGGGATTGAACCAAATCACTGTTAAGAATAGATACCCCCTTCCCCTAATTCTTGAACTCCTTGGAAAACTACAAGGTGCCAAGATTTTTACCAAGCTCGACCTTCGGGGCTCCTATAATCTGGTTAGAATCAGGGAGGGGGATGAATGGAAGACCGCTTTCCGCACTCGATTTGGACATTTTGAGTACTGCGTTATGCCCTATGGTTTGGTAAATGCACCAGCCACGTTTCAGCACTTCATTAATGACATCTTTAGAGACTTGTTAGATGTGTATGTTATCGCCTACCTCGACGATATTTTGATTTTTTCCAGTTCCCTAAAGGAGCATGTCCAACACGTCCGTGTGGTCCTGAAGCGATTACTACAGCACAGATTATATTGCAAGTTGGAGAAATGTATATTCCATGCTTCTTCTGTCCCCTTCTTGGGATTCATTATCTCCTCACAGGGAATTCACATGGATCCTAGCAAATTGGAAGCCATTAATAAATGGCCGGCTCCTACTACCGTGAAAGCCTTACAACG
>QEPC01009507.1:324401-374228 GCA_003113815.1 Sphenodon punctatus | reverse complement strand
GAAAAGGGATGGTGATTGGGCAGGCTGGCTGCTACTCCAAGCCTCTCCACCCCTGGTGCCTGGAAGTCTGCTCCTCAGCTGACTCCCCCTCCCTGTCACGTTTTGCCTTCCAGTGACACGTTTTTGCCACCCGAACGCGATCCGAACTGACCGAACTGTTAAGTCATTTCGACATTCTGAATTGAGTTCGTTTCGGTCAGCTTGTGTTCGGATTCGGGTTCGGGTTTGGTCGTCCAAACAGGCTGAGTTTGGGCCGAACTCTGAACTTCCGAACCGTGTTTGCCCATCCCTACCGTCGATTGATGGGATCTGTCCTCTACTGACTTCCCACGTGTGGAATCTGGGGGTGCTCCTCAATGCGCAGCTCCGCCTGGATCTCCAGGTGGAGGCTGTGATGAGGAGTGCCTTCTGCCAATTACATCTGGTGCGGTGGCTTTGGCTGTTGATTTCGGTTCTGGACCTGGCCACAATCATCCATGCTTTTATTTCCTCTCGGTTAGACTACTGTAACACACTCTACATGGGGCTACCTGTGGTGATGGCTTGGAAGCTTCAGCTGGTGCAGAATGCAGCAGTTCGGCTCTTGGTGGGGCTGGGCCATCGGGAGCACATTATACCAGTGCTCCAATCTCTGCACTGGCTGCCAATAGTCTTCCGGGCTCAATTCAAAGTGTTGGTTTTGACCTATAAAGCCTTACACGGCCTGGGCCCTGCTTAGTTGCGAGATCGCCTCACCACCCGGGTTCTAGACCGGCCCCTGTGGTCATCCAGGGGTGCCATGTTGGAGGTCCCTCGGGTTTCCCAGGGGGCCACGCAGGATAGGGCATTCTCGGTGGCCACGCCACACCTCTCGAATTCCATGTCCACTGGTTGTCCTCTTTCCACCAGGTCTCTGAGATTCCTGTTATGTCTAGATCCTCATTTAATGCAATACACTCTAATTCTTCCACCTTACTTTTAAGACGTTTAGCATGTGTATATAGACATTTAAATGTATTCTTTTTATTTTTAATCTGTTTATTGTAAGTAACTGTTTTAGTTATTTGGGGATCAATAGAATTTGACTGTTTAAAACTGATTTCCACCTGAGCTCTCTGGGGATTTTTCCTGTCTTCTATATTAGGATACTCTAATTCCCCTGAAATAATGACATCTTTTGCAGTTGCCTCAGCCTGAACCATGTGCTGCTCAGCACCTGTCAGCTTTCCCCCAGTTTTTTAGTTTAAAGACTGCTCTATCTCCTTTTGAATGTTTAGCACCAGCAGCTGGACTCCCCTTTGGTTAAGGTGGAGCCCATCCCATCAGTATCAGCTCTTCCTTCCCCAAAAGGTTCCCCAGTTCTTAATGAATCCAAAGCCCTCTTCCCTGAACCATCATGTCATCCAAGTATTGCGACTCCAGAGCTCAGCCTGTCTCTGGGGTCCTGTGCATGGAACTGGGAGCATTTCTGGTGACCATCATCCATGCCTTCATTATCTCGAGGCTAGACTACTGAAATGTGGGCTGCCCTTGAAGACTTTTTGTAAGCTACAGCTCATGCAGAATGCAGTGGCCTGCCTCTTTATGGGGATGGGTCACTGGGAGCACATAACACTGGTGCTCCAGAATCTGTACTGGTCGCCTATTGTCTTCTGGGCACAATCCAAGGTGCTGGTTTTGACCTTTAAAGCCCTAAATGGCTTGGGACCCACTTATCTGAAAAATTGCCTGGCCTTCTATGTTGCGTTGGGGCCATTTCAGTTGGCTGGGGATGCCCATCTGGAGGTACCAGTTTTTAACTTGGCCTCCACAACAAGGATGGCTCTTGGCTGTTGCGCCACAGTTGTGGAACTTCTTCCCCTGGGAGGTCTGTTTATGTCCTGGCTTGAGTGCCTTTAGGGAGGCAGTGTAAAACTGTTATTCACAAGGACATTTGGCAGTGTGGGTTGGAGGGGGGGAGGAGTAGGGAATGGGATGAGGGTTAGGGTGGAGAGGTTTTTTTAAATTTATGGTTGTATTTTAACATTGTAAACTGCCCTGAGCCACCTTTGGCAGGAAGGGCAGGGTAATAAGAATGAATGAATGAATGAATGATGTAACCCATCCTGAGCCTTTGGGGTTAACAGGATAACATTTTTAAAATAAATAAATATGTGAATAATGGTGAGGGGAAAGTGCTTCCAAAAAGTCACCAAGCTGTGTTGGATAAAGTGTCCTTGCAAATCCATTTGAGTATTCAGTGAAACCTCTCCACTGAATAAATCAAAGACAGTGTATGACCCCAACAAAAAGCAACCAGGCACCCGAAGATTCAGACACCCTCAGCAAACCTGAGGTGTCTCCTGTTTGGGCATCATTGATGCCTACATGGGACCTGACAGGCTGCTTGAACACACCAGTGAGCCTTGAACAGGCCCCAACTGGGACCACTGCAGCACCCAACTACACAGCAGTCCCAGCCGGAACGTACAAGTTTCAAAAGCCCTTTTTGCAGACATTGGAGGGAGAAGGAACGTAGGGCTGCAGTTCCCAAAAGGGAAGGATTACCTAAAAAGTCTACATATATCATGTACCTTAACTTGGCACCATACTACAACATGCTACAGCATGCCTAAGAAATGTTAAAGTGGTGTTAAAGTGAGTTAAGGTACATGTACGTTTTCACCCAATATGGCAGGAATGTGAAAATAACTTTAAAACCCAAATCCACACTGATTGATGGGGAATTAAAGGTTCCAGCAGAACATTTTTCACAATCTTAATGTGACCAGTTAAAATTCTGTTATAAAATGACATATATTGCATCATTCTGATGAAGGTGTATAATTGCTGGAAAAATGTCTCAGTAGAAACATGTATGTGCGCATATAAACTTTTTGTGACCTGACATGATTTTATATCCTGGCAGGATTTTGCGCCCTGACATGCGCAAGAGAAGCCGTGGCAGATCCCCGTTCGCACCAGCTCTTTTCCTGTCGGCCGGCTCCTCTGCGCTGCTGCGTCTTCCCTCGCCCCTCCCACTGCTGCCACCGCCGCAGGCGGGAACGCAGCCCAAGTATATTTCTTATAGCTCTACCCTTAACAGTCACCTACAGGCCATCCCAAAAATGTAGCAGAACTGGATTTTCTTGCTTTGGCAGATAAAAATGGAGGCAAACAATATTTTCTTGAAAAATATGAACATAGAATCTAGATACTATCTTCTTTTAATGTAATTCAGCATGAGCATCTGTTTACCCAGTATATGCCATTTGTTTCAGTTTCATTTACATTTGAGTGGAACTTCTATAATTTCTCTTCCGTACAGGCCGTTTGGGTTTTTTGAGCAAGTAATTGGCTTCCTCTTCTCAATATGCTATTGAATGAACAGACGTTCATCATTATACTTTCAGGATGTAGACTAAACAGCTAATTTGAATGGGCTGTTGCAATCCTGAAGCATTTATATTCATCATTATGTTGTTTTTGTATATACTCGTAATTAAAGCAAACTGTAGTGATTTGTATCCCCCCTTATGGAGTGTTGAAAGCTCTGCTCATTATTAGACTTTCTACAGTACTATTGACATTCTAGGCAATGGGGTTAGGACTGCACCTTAAAATCGAAAAAATTGATAACTCTTACTCACCAAAGGAGCTCTCATTGTGTTTGCAAATCTTATTTCTCCCTGTACAAATCAATTAAGTGTATGCCTAAAGAGATAGTTAGACACCGACTGCCTCATTTATGTGTCCAAATGTCTGTTTGCACGCCTCTTTGGGTTTTGTCGACAGAACCTGTTTGAGCATAGAGAAGATGTGGATGAAATCTATAATAACAACCTAAGTAATACTTAAAAACTACAGGCACAAATTGATCAAAGTGCTTCGAAAAGACAAGCCACTGTTGTTCATATTTTTCTCATGTGGGAGGTAAGACATATAGACAGGTGATATGACACTCTACAGGTTACAGTCAGTAAATAGCAAAGTTAATTCCATTCTCTTGTAAAATCATCAGGGCCATAGTTTTCGTGTAATGAGTACCTAACTAATATTTCTACATACTTACGTTAACCATGCCAAGCACTGATGATGATGAGTGCATCCACATGGGATGGACTTCGGAAGTTACTACTGTTTGGGTAGCCTAACCCCTTCCTGGGCGAATGAGACACGTGATGTAGTGACTTGTGTGCCCAGGGCCCACCGGATGTTTGCCCCACCCCATGGGGGGATAGACAGCCAGGTGCTCTACAACTTGTCCTCAGGAAAATTCTGAGAATACATCACAGAGCAGTCATACCCCACTTGTGGTAAGGCTGTCCATCGCAGGGCAACCCATGTGGCTTGCCATGCTTGTCCCGCCACACTCAGACCAAGTCTGTGGGGCCATGTGCTATCTGTGGTAACGCCTGCGGCTGCCTCATAGCCAGGGGCTGGGTCTCAGTTGGACTTGGGAAGGGAGGGAGGTAGGGCATGGACAGGCAGTATACTCCGAGATGGACTCAGCCGCCTGACTTCCCAATGCTTGTGTGCCTGGTTTCCTGTGCTGGCCCTGAAGTATGGTGGGACTGGTTGTACACCATGGGGCCTTGCAGGGATTGGGCCCATGCAGCTTGTCTGGCTGCACCCTGTGGTGCTATGTATCACATTAGATCATCACCTTTGTAAAGGTATCCATATTTTCGTGCAGGCTTGAGTTGTTGATGGATATTCCAGGAAACTATGTAATATTTGATTTAATTAAACGTATTAAAGAAAATATTACTATGGTAAATGCAATACTTAGGCTGTTTTTTCATGGATGCCCCCGCCCACTGGGTGTGCTGTGGTGGTCAGTGGGGGGGGGGAATGGGTGTCCACCCATGAAAACACCACTGGAGGTGGGTGTGCGCTCCTGGCACACCCATCTCCATCCATCACCCACCCACAGACCCATCTGAAAAAACAGAGGAGGCTCCGTGAGAGGAGGTGGGTGCATACCCATGGGAAAGGAAGCACACCCACCTCCACCCATCCCCCCCACCCAGTGGCACTGTGAAAACGGCACTGTGTGAAAACTGAGCAGTAACCCATTTATTTAAGAAAGGGTGGACTTGCACGTAATGTTGATTAAATAGAATGTCCATGGGGGCCCTAGAACATGTGTAACGAGTCCTGGATTAGTGTTACCTTTGAGGTAGACAATGGGAGTTCCAACCCTGCTTTAAATGTGGATGTGGAGTTCAGATCAAATCTAAACACCAAATCCACATTTAAAATGGGACTGGAATTTCCATTGACTCCTTTACATGTAACACTAATCCGGGGCTTGTTATACATGTTTTGGCCTCATGGATATCCGATTTAATCAGCGCTACATGTGAGTCCACCACCCAATGTACCTTATTCCAATGTACCTTACGGGCCGGATTCTGAGATGGCATAACTTATCATAGCACCACTGAAGTCAGTGTTCCAGTCAGATTTGTTAAGCATCCAGCCATGCAAACAGTAATAGTTAATGCTTCTTCATACTATACCATGAAAAAAGAGAATTCTTGCTTTAAAAAAATAAAATACAACTGCAAAGAAGAGAAATCTAGGTTTTTAAATTAAGCAAATTATATCTTCATTTGTAGTTGAATTTTAGAGGATGAAAGTAAATCTAAATTTTTATAATGGTTTGGCTGATTTACAGTCTAATTAAAATTACTCATAATTCCAGTTTTCCCTATGGCAAGTAAACCTAATTGGTAACACACTAGTAATGAAAATGAAGCACATTAAATATAATTCCAGAATCTGCAATTTGCCTGCACGTCTGTCAGTAAATTTGAGAGCATAGTAAAAAATATTGCTGCAGAATACTATCCCTAATGCACTAGTTTCTTGGATACGTTGAAATACTGAAGACTTCCTTCTTTTTTCCCTCCCCTTTCAGGTATACAAAGATGAAGACGGCAACCAACATCTATATTTTCAATCTAGCTATGGCAGATGCTTTAGTTACTACTACTATGCCTTTTCAGAGCACAGAGTACTTGATGAACTCTTGGCCATTTGGGGATGTGCTGTGTAAAATAGTTATTTCCATTGACTATTATAACATGTTTACCAGCATTTTTACGCTGACCATGATGAGCGTTGATCGATACATTGCTGTATGCCACCCTGTGAAGGCCCTTGACTTCCGTACTCCGCTAAAGGCAAAGATAATCAATATCTGTATCTGGCTATTATCCTCATCTGTTGGTATATCTGCCATAGTTCTTGGAGGCACCAAAGACAGAGAAGGTGAGTTCAGTTCCTTTATTTATAATTAATTCAATTCATATGCTGCCTCCTAGAAGCATCTCAGGGTGACTAACAACATTTTAAAACACGTAATAAAATACATTAAAAACAACATTAATAACCCCAAAGTTAAAATAACCCAATACCAAAACCCCTCCCAAACCAAACCACCCATCCCATCTCTCTCGGTAAAGGCCCGATGGAACAGCCAGGTCTTACACTGTCCGCAGAAAGAGGTGAGGTCAGCGGCCACTTAAATTTCAGTTCTCTTGCTACTAAAACTTTTAATAACAACTTTTAGCCTGGACCATTGAGAACCTTGTTTCTTCACATTCCACTATTTTTTGCATCCTGTAATTCAGGTATAAAAGGATCAGTCACACTTTTTAGCAAAAATGTACTAGCTAAGTGTCCAACAACTCTCTGCAGAGTGTTCGTGGACTGACAACTCTTCTCCAATTAAGTTATCATTCAAAATGTTAATTATTTTTTCCTGTATTTCATTTAGCTTTTCCTATTTTCTCTTGTATGAATGTATTTGCCATGTACTCTTGTCCTGTGTATCCTAAATTCAAACCATGCTGCTTGGTTGTGTTGGTTGCATATGTCACCTGATATTTCTGTTTTCTGACTATTAGACAAGGCCCTGATCCAAAGTCTGCTAGGTATGCACACACAACATGCACATGCTGTGTTTGTGCTGCATGCATGGTTGGTGTGCGCATGGAGTGTGATTTGGGGCCAATGTATAATTGTCTTAAGTACTATATATTTCTGATGCAAATATATTCTTATACTTTCTATGGGAATTCAGCTTCTGAGGTGCTGGCACAGCTCACATCCTATCCTCAAAAATTTAGATACATTTACTGCTATGGTTATTTGACAATAATACTTCATTTTGAATTAAATTTAGAATCTAGACTTTCCTATCAGTACAGGTGTTGTAAAATAAAGCATTGTCTTTGTACATTTTTTTACTCTTCCAAGGGGAACCTGAAAACTTTATGTAACCCATGAAAGTGACTGCTGACTTCACTTTGTGTGAAGTCACACGGTACAGATAGTGAAAACAGAACTTCAGTGCTCATTAACAGCTGCTGACAGTTTGTGTGTTGGTCTCTTCCTCTCAGTGACACACACATGGCTTTTTTGATTCCTTAGCTGGCAGGGAGAGTATCCTGGAAGCATCACATTGGACCCTTTGGAATAGAATGTACCTTGCTTCACTCTGCACTTTCTATTAAGTATTGATTAGCTCAAATAAACTCCCTTCCAGGCATTCTCAGTGGGGAATAATTGTTGTCTAGATTGTATATATCATATTTTGTTAGAGAGGGGTAGGGTCTCTTAGGTCATCTCATCAATCTACTTCTGCCAGTCCGGGATAGTACATTACAGCATGATTTTTCTAATACGTTTTGCCTGCACTATAAATTTCACAGCTGTGTAAATTTTGTATTTCTGTTCTCAGCTGATAACTTGATTCTCTTTCTACCCCAGGTAAGTATGCAAGTGCTCCAGTTAATTAGAGACTGGTGCATACATTTATTTTATTTATTTATTTAATATTTTATATCCTGCTCCTTCCAGCTGAATGGCAGCTTGGGGCAGCTCACAAATAAATTAAAATAATCCATAATATTTTATTTATTGATTTATTTTATTTTACAATTTTTCTACCTCACCCACTGCTGCTCACAGAGCAGCTTGGGGCAGCTTACAAGATGAATAAATAAAAACATAACATAATAAAAAACACACACATAAAAGATCATTTAAAACATTCAAATGTTAAAAATAAACTAAAAGGGCAGAACTCTGCCCACCCCACCACACCCTAACCGTCTCCCTTTCCAAAGGCCCGGCGGAACAGCCAGGTCTTACACTGTCTTCAGAAAGAGGGAAGGTCCGGGGCCAGGCAAACCTCCATTGGGAGGGAGTTCCAGAGCCTAGGAGCGGCCACTGAGAACGCCCTCCCCATCGTCGCCACCCGGACAACCTGGGGGAGTTCGAGTCGGGCATTCCCGGCCAACCACAGGGGCCACAATGCAATCCGGGGCCTGAGGTGGTTCCGCAGGTAAGCCAGGCCCAGGCCTTTTAGGGCTTTATACTTCATTACCAGAACCTTGAATTGGGCCCAGAAGATAATAGGCAGCCAGTGCAGGGAACGGAGCACCGGTGTAATGTGCTTGTGGCGACCCGTCCCCGTTAAGAGACAGGCCACTGTATTCTGCACCAGCTACAACCTCTGGACCGTCCCCAAGGGCAGCCCCACGTAGACTGTGTTACAGTAGTGTAGTCTAGAGGTAATAAAGGCATGGCTGATGGTGGCCAGATCTGAGTCCGAAACATATGGCCTCAACTGGCGAAATGCTCCCCTTGCCACAACCCCCACCTGGTGATCCAGGCAGAGCTGTGAGTCAAGGAGCACCTGCAGACTATGGACCTGTGTGGGCAAAGGAGGCAGACCCCATCGATGATGGGGGCCACCATCTCCCCAGCTCTACCCACCAACATCAGTATAAAAAAGGTTTACTTAAACAATATAAAACAAACCATAAAAGAGGTTAAAACACTGCCAAACACCCATCCCCCCCACCCTTACCCCCATCCCCCCAAAGCACGGACAAACAGCCAGGTCTTACAGGCCCAATGAAAGGCCAACAGGCTAGGAGCTAGGCGTGCTTCCTCTGGGAGGAAGTTCCACAGCTGCAGTGTGACCACTGATAATGCCCTCTCCATTGTGGCCCCCCAATTCACCCGGGGGACTTCCAGGAAGGCGCCACTGGAAGAGGTTGCTCCAGGGCCCGGGAAGTGAGGCGGTCACTCAGGTAGGAGGGGCCCAGACCATGTAGGACTTAAAAGGTCAAAACCAGCACCTTAATTCTGGCCTGAAATGCTATAGGCAGCCAGTGCAGAGCCCAGAGCACTGCTGTAATGTGCTCCCTACGACCCGTTTCTATCAGGAGGCGGGTCTTCACGTTCTGCACCAGTTGCAGCTTCTGAGTCATCACCAAGGGCATCTCCACGTAGAGCACGTTGCAGTAATCTAGCCTTGAGGTGACGAATGCATTGATGAGGGTGGCCAGGTCGGAGTTTGAAACATTTGACTCCCTCCTCAAGCCTCCCTGTCCTCCTCCTCCTTCTTCCCTTTCTGCTCAGGATCTTGCCTCCTTCTTCACCTCCAAGATAGACAAGATCCACCTCGACATCACTTCCCACTCCTCTCTTCCCACTCCCACCCCTCTCCCTCCTCCCCCTCCTTCTCTCATGTCCTCCTTCTCCCCTGCCTCCCTTAAGGAAATCTCCTCTCTGCTCTCCTCCTCCAACCCTTCCACTTGCCCCCTTGATCCCATTCCTTCCCGCCTCCTCACCTCCATTACTCCCACTGTCGCCCCTTCCTTCCTGCACATCATCAACCTCTCCCTCTCTACTGGCTCTTTCCCTTCTGCCTTCAAACATGCCACAGTCTCTCCTATTCTCAAAAAGTCCACTCTTGACCCCTCTGACCCTTCTAGCTATCGTCCTGTCTCACTCCTTCCTTTTGCTTCCAAGCTGCTTGAACGTGTTGTCTACTCCCGCTGCCTTGACTTCCTATCCTCCAACTCCTCCCTTGACCCCCTCCAATCTGGCTTCCGCCCCCTTCATTCTACTGAAACTGCTCTCGCTAAGATCACCAACGATCTTCTGGTGGCTAAATCTAAACGTCTCTATTCCATTCTTGTCCTCCTTGATCTCTCTGCTGCCTTCGATACTGTTGACCACTCACTCTTGCTGGATTCCCTTCACTCCCTTGGCTTTTGTGGCTCTGTCCATAACTGGTTCTCCTCCTACCTCTCTGACCGCTCCTTTAATGTGTCTCTCTCCAACTCCGCCTCCTCCTCCTTCCCCCTCTCAGTTGGTGTTCCTCAAGGCTCTGTTCTTGGCCCTCTCCTCTTCTCGATCTATACCTCATCCTTAGGCAAACTCATTGCCTCCCATGGCTTCCAATACCACCTCTATGCTGATGACACTCAACTCTATCTCTCTACTCCCTCTCTCTCTCCCTCTGTTCAAGCTCGTCTCATCAACTGTCTCTCTGACATCTCTACCTGGATGTCTCAACGTCAACTCAAACTCAACATGGCTAAAACTGAACTCCTTATCTTCCCCCCTCATCCTTCCTCTCCTTCCTCACTGTCAATAACTATTGATGGAGTCACCATCCTGCCTGTCCCCCAAGCCCGTAGCCTAGGCTTCATCTTTGACTCACCCCTTTCTTTTAAACCCTACATTGACTCTGTTGCTAAATCCTGTCGCTTCTCCCTCCATAACATTGCTAAGATTCGCCCTTTTCTCTCTGTCTCGTCTGCCAAAACTCTTGTTCATGCTCTGGTCATCTCTCGCCTCGATTACTGTAACCTCCTTCTCACTGGCCTTCCCCGGTCTCACCTTTCTCCCCTCATCTCTGTCCAAAACTCTGCTGCCAGGGTCATCTACCTCGCCAGTCGCTTCGACCATGTGCAGCCCCTCCTCTCTTCGCTTCACTGGCTTCCCCTTCCTGAACGAATCCTGCACAAGCTCCTAGTCTTCACCTATAAAGCTCTTCACAACCTTGCTCCCCCCTACCTCTCTGCACTTATCGCCCTCCATACTCCAGCCCGTGCACTTCGCTCCTCCTCTGTCCCTTCTCTCACCCTTCCACGCCTTCCCTGCTCCCCTAAGCGCCTTCGTCCCTTCTCACTTGCTGCCCCCCATGCCTGGAACTCCCTCCCTGTCCACATCCGCCTTGCCCCCTCCCTTCATACCTTCAAATCTCTCCTTAAAACTCACCTCTTTCGCTCTGCTCTGTCTGACTCTTTATCCTGCTGAGCCACTATTCCTATACCTACGATCGGTTTACCCTTATCCTTGCAACATGGACCTGCCTGCTGTCATTCTCATCGTAACCAAGCCAAGTACGTGCACTTGAGACCTCGCATCTTCATGAATGTTAGACCCCTTGTCTCTCCCTCTGTTCCCCTTCCTAAGTCTCTCCCCCAGCTCCTGTCTCTCAGATTGTAAGCCCTAGGGGCAGGGACCGTGTCTATTTTATTACTTTGTAAAGTGCCAGGTACACTGCTGGTGCTATATAAATGTTTGTTAATAATAATAATAATAATAATAATATGGCTGGATCCTACACACAAGATGTAATTGGCGAAAGGCTCCCTTTGCCACTGACTCTACCTGACGATCCAAGCAGAGGCCAGGGTCCAATAGGACCCCCAAACTGTGCACCTGTGGGGTCAGCATGGGACGGATCCCCCCCACAAGGGGAACCATCATCTCTGCTGCCCTACCTACCAACATCATCTCCATCTTATCTGGGTTCAACTTCAGTCTGCTCAGCCTCATCCAGTCACTCACTGCTGATGAGCACTGGGAGAGCCCCAAGACTGCAGGACCTCGGTCCATTGAAAAAGAGAGTTACATCTAGGTGTCATCAGCATACTGATGGCAATGCACACCAAACTGTCTCATGACCTCACCCAGGGGCTGTATATAGATATTAAATAACATTGGAGACAGGATCAAATCTTACGGTACGCCACAAGCGAGATCCTGGGGGCTAAATGTTTCTTTCCCCAGCACCACCCGCTGGCTTCTCCCCGAGAGGAACAATTTGAACCATCCTAAGACAGTCCCGCCCACCCCCCACTCCCAGGGTCCGTAACCTTCTCAAAAGCAAGCCATGGTTCAAGTATCAAATGCTGCTGAGTGATCCAATAGGACCAAAAATTTTGAATGTCCTAAATTCATCTCTCAGTGGAGGTCATCTACCAAGGTCACTAATGTAGTCTTGGTGCCATATCCTGGATGAAAACCTGATTGAAAAGGGTCCAGGAAGCCAATGCTATCTAAATGGCCCTGGAGCTGCTGGGCCACCACCCATTCAGTAACCTTCCCTAAAAAGGGAAGGTTAGAGACAGGCTGGTAGCTAGCGAGCGAGTCAACATCCAATGATGATTTTTTGAGCAGGGGCCACACCACCGCCTCCTTGAGGCAGTCCGCCACCCTGCCCTCCCAAAGGGAGGCATTGATCACTCCCGCCAGCACCAGTCTCAAAGTCTCCCTGGAGGCTTTCACCAACCAGGACAGGCAAGGATCTAATTCACAAAAGGTGGCCCTAACAGACCCCAGAACCCCCTCAACATCAGCTGGCATCACTTCCTGAAACTAATCCCACAAAGATGGGCACTAGATGGGGCATCCATAACCGTCAGCTCTCCTCCTTCTGCATCAATCCTGCCCCTGAAATCGTGCTGGATTCAAGCGATCTTAACTGTGAAGTAGTTTACAAACTCCTCACAGTGGGTTTGATAAACCTCGCCCTCCAGGAGGAGGTCGGTCGGACTGACCAGCCCCCTCACCACCTGGAAAAGCTCTGCTGGACGTGACTTCGCAGCAGCTATGAGGGAAGCAAAGAATTCCTACTTTAACGTCCTCATGGCCACATTTTAGAACCTCAAATGGGTCCGATGCTGCAGCTGATCTAATTCAGCACAAGAGCAGCGCTCTATCCACCACCTTTCCCGCTTCAAACATCGCAGCTCCTCAGTAAACCAAGGAGCTCTACGGTGACTGTGGGTGTTTTCAGACATGACAGGGCGGCTTCGCCCCATCCCGAAAACAACCCAGAGATTCCCCGCTAGGATCACCCAGGCACGGCAAACAGATGTGCCGGGGATCCTGGTGGGGAATCAGGGAGGGGGCGGGGCCGTGCGGTGCAACGTGTGGCCGCACGGCCCAGCCCCCTCCATGCTGCCTCGCCACCTGCCCTCTGGGGAGACGGGCGGGTGGCGAGGCCAATGCCTCTGCAGCGTCTGGCCGAGTTCACCATAGCCCGGAATCCCGCCGGGGATTCCGGGCCGTGATAGCTGACCAGATGTTACTCTCTTTTTATACCCGCCTGGAATCACTTTCACCACGCTTCAGCCGATTTTCGCGCCGGTAGCCCGGGAAGCGTGGTTGAAATTGACCCCATGTGGGTATTCAGCATGACGAACATCTGGTGGCTGCCGAACAGATGTGCAGGGCACAGTGACCACATGTAGGTATTCAGCGTGGTTCACTGTGATCTCGTCACATCTGAAAACACCCAAAGTGAGAAATGTGCTTGGGTCAGGATAATACAGACTCGATGTGTGACTAAAACACATTTTCAAAGTCAGGTTTATGGTTCTTTCAGTGCAATAACAAGAGATCTTAAAAAGTAGCAGTCATCTTCTGAAGTGCGCACAATTCTAAAATAAAATTTATTTCACTATATTGATTCATTCTGAAATACCATCGTAACTAGAGTATATTTCTCTGTATATTAACATGACTGGAATTACTTCTATGAAATATTATCCTGTTTCTCTGTATGTGAAAGCAGCCAGTTATAAATCTCCTTGTCCTAAATGATACCGTGTAACTGCATATATCTTTTCAAGATGAGAGCATTTGTGCATAATTTTCAGGCCATTAACTTGGCAAACATAAGTGGCCATGCACTTGGGAGCTGTGAAAAGATGACACATTTCACAGACTGTGTAAACTGGATTTTCATTAGCTTTTAGACCAAACTCCACAAGTAAAAACAAAATAAACTAACAACAAAAATATGTCTCTTATTTATTTGGAATTATGTAACAAGTTTGTATATCCTATTAAAGGAAAGATGCAACATCCTCTAAGGAACCTAAAAGTCCTCAAATGATAAAATATTTTAAATACATTTGCTCCACTCCCTCCCTCCCAACCTTCAGATCCCTCCTGAAAACCTACTGCTTTCCTGAGCTCTTCAGTCTTCCTGATTTACCCAGGGTCCCCTGTGTAACTAAGCTAAGCACGTGCACCTGTGACCTCTCGACTTCATGAATGCATCCTCATCTCTCCTAGATTGTAAGCCCCTCGGGTCAGGGACCCTGTCTATATTTAACAATTGTAAAGCACCAGGTACACTGCTTTCACTATATAAATACTTATTAATAATAATAATAATAATAATAATAATTAATAGTTTTCAGTTCTGGCTTTCTTTTTAAACAAACAAGGCTTTCCCCCTCCACATACCTCCTTGTCCTCCTTGATTAGTCCTCCTGCACTAATCAAACTCAACCAGGTGGTCTATCAGTTTCCATCCTCCAACATAGACAACATAGACAAAAACAAATATTCAATTTCATGTAAGATACAGTATAACTTCAGTATAATGAACTTCTGTAGAACCAAACAAAACGTTCACTATATCAGGATGCTCTTTATAACAGGTTTTGGCAATACTTTTTTTTTTTTTTTAAAGTTTTATTAGGATACTAGCTTCCGCCATGACCCAACATAAAATCATAACAGACAAATAACATAGACAACATATAATACAGCAACAACTTAACATATTAACATATATATCAATATTAAACATGTTGAAATGAAAAAAGAAGTTAACATACCATGATCAATTCCCATAACCGAGCAGGAACAACCAAGTCGCTTAGGAGCTAATACTTTACTAAGTCACATAAAAGGTAAATTAATCGGTCTGAAGGATTTCCTTCTGAGTTCTTACTTCTAATGAAGCAAAGGAAGCCAGAGCATTGATGATTAAGTCATCATCAGACGACATAAGCCATATCATCCTCTGATCTACAGAAAAAAAATATTTTCCAGAGTAGAGAGGATACAGCGAAACTCGTTGCAACTCATCATAAAAGGTACACCTCAAAAGAACATGCTGCAAGTCTTCTATTTCACAAAGAGTACATGGACAGAGCCTTTCCCCATATGGCTTCCCACTGCTGATTTGTGCAGCTGAAAACGTAACTAAGTGTATGCCCTTCGCAGATTTTTATGCTTTAACTTATTCAAATAAGGTTCAAGTCTGTGAACAGTCTTAAGGGAGGAATACAAAGGGACTACTTTCCATCCAGAGGCCAAAGCCAGATCTTCTTGCTTTGCAATATCCTCTGCTCTAGATTTTGCCAATCGTACCTGGTAGGGAAGGCTAAAACCTAACAAATAGGTGAATGAAAGGCCCAATTTCCTCAAGTGTGTATCGGCCTGGCTTGACCAAGGGTAGAAGGGGACTGAATCACGCTTAAGCTCTTCATGTAAACAAAGAAGAGGCAAATCGAGCCTGTCTCTAGTGCACAACTTTAACCAATATCTAATAGGTAACTGATTGGCAGTGCACATAATTTATAACATTCCAGTCTCTGCACGTACAACGGAGGCTGGAACGCTCTGTGGAACACCTAATAAGCCTCGAAGAAATTGGTTCTGAACAATATCCAGGGTATCCAATTTGGTTCCAGCTACAATTTCCATTCGTAAGGAGATGGCCAATCTTAGCTTTGAAAACCTGTAGCATGCGTGGAATAGATATACCCAATGACCTTATTGCTAATCTGGTCACCCCTCTGCATACTGCATTTGCCTTTAAAGAGATTTGCATTTTGTGCCTTTCCCATTTGCCATTAGATGAAAAGGTGATGCCCAGGTAGACATAAGAGGCCACCTGGGACAGCTTCTGATCTTTTATAGGCCAAGCGTATATACGCTTTGCCTTTCCCACAACCATAACCTGAGATTTCCCTGCATTGATAGCCAGGTCATTCCTAGTGCAATAAGCCGCTAACTGGTCTAAATGTTTCAGCAAACCCCTCCTGGTCTGAGATATTAGGACAATATCGTCCACGAACAGTAACACCGTGACTTTCCTAGACTTAATTTTCGGGGGATCGCCATCGATGGCAGATAGCTCAGCAACAAGGTCGCTGGTATACAGATTGAACAATATGGGGGCTAATACGCAGCCCTGTTTTACTCCTTTGTTAACCGCAATATAGTTGGACAGAATCCCATTATTATCCAACCTTATCCGAGCTCTATTTTGGGAATGCAGTTGAATTAGAAGAAGTAACACATCCTCATTAATACCCAGGGCATCCAACTTACTCCAAATTTTCCTCCGGGATATTGAATCAAATGCCTTTCTAAGATCTATAAAGGCGAGAAACAGCTGACTTGCTCTTATTTTAGTAAATTTTACAACCAAATGGCCCAGCACAAAACAATTATCAGTGGGTGAAGATCCCCTCCGGAAGCCAAATTGTTCTTCTGGTATTATCTCCTGGGCCTGTGCCCAATTTTCCAAATACTTCAGGAGAGATTTTGCATATAATTTACTTATTACAGGTAAAAGACTAATCGGACGATAGCTCAGAATCACTAGGATCACCTTTCTTGAATATAGTTCCAATAATGCTTTCTCCCTATCGAGGTGGTATATGACCAGTTTTGTTTACCAAAGTAAACAGTCTAGCTAGAAGGGGAGCCAACCAATCCACACAGTCCTGGAGTACTTCTGCGCAAATCCAATCTTCCCCAGGGGCCTTGCTCCGTTTTAATGAGAGTATCAATTTCTTAACTTACTCACTATCAACATATGGTTCAAAAGAACTCCTGGGGAATGCAGGTACCACTGTTGATGAGTCGCCCGACAACACTTCTTCCTGAGAAGTATCACTATAAAGATCACCAAAAAAATTTGTCCAGACCGACTCGTCGGTTTGAGGCATGGTTCTTTTCGAACCACCCTTCAATCCCATGTTAATTAAGGCCCAAAAAGTGTTTAAATCTCTGGTACTGGCAGCTACAACTAATCTAGCCCACATTTGATAAAAAAACTGGGTTTTCTTTATCTTAAGGAGGGACTTATATTCTCTCCTTTTAATAACCAATTCTCCATGGGTAATCTCCGTAGCGGCTTTAACCCAATTATTTTTTGCTTGCAACAGGTTTCGTTTTAGTTGTTTACAATCGGAGTCATACCAACTCTTAGTAGAAGAAGGGCATCTAGATACTTCACTTGAGAGAATGGTTTCTCCCAGCTCCTTGATTATATCTGCATAGATACTATACACCAATTCCACATCCTCCTCCTTGGACTCCAATATTAGATCATGATTTACACAAAAAGATTGACTCTAAAGTACATCAGAGGCTTGAATGGCCTGGGCCGTTGTCCACTTGGCAGCTACTCTCCGTGCTGCCCCTAGAACTCCCCCATCTTTAGTGGTGATACAGCCTGTAGCGGGGCGAAGGCTGATCCATGTGGCCAAGGCCATATGGTCGCTCTCTGCCCTCACTATAACTCTAAAGTTGGAAAACCTTCCCCAATGCTGTGTGGGAACAACTATATAATCACCCTTCGAATTGATGAATGTAAACTCCCCTTCACAATCCCAAGGGGAGCCTCAATGGCCTTACATCATACACACTGAAAAGTCTGAGCATATGTCTCCCCATTTCATTCACCACTTGGACTTTAGAGTTCCTTTCCAGAGATGCCTCTCCTCCTGGAAGGCTATCTTCTGGAGAACCTACACTTTTGGTGCCAATCCTAGCATTTCATTCCTTGGCCATTACCAGGATGGCCAAGGAATAAGTTCTTTCCAATTGTTCCAGAAGGCAATCCAGCTCCTCCCATACAGCTATATTATAATACTTTGAACCATCCGGAGGGATGTAAAGATTTAAGAAAACAAAACACTCCCCATAGGATAGCTCCCATGTCCCTACCTGGAACTCACACCTTTGAGATGGGAGAGATTTATAAAATTTAGCATACACATCTCTCACTAATACAGCCAATCCCCCAGACAATCATCCCTACGAAATGTTATACCTGGGATAGAGAACGTTTGGTAACCCTGTACCACCAGGTCATCATTTGCCCCCAACCATGTCTCCTGGAGGAAGACTAAGTCATATTGAGAAATAAATGCAGTCCAGTCTGGATCATAAAATTTGAACTTGCAACCTGAAACGTTCCATGAAACAATGGAAATAGCCTTTGCTTGCATACTCCCACTTGTTTAAGACTGGGGGAAAGGACAAAACCCGTCAGTCTGGCTACCTCCTTCCATAATTCCCTTTAAGGGCAAAAAAACCATAGCAGAGGCAGTTTTACTTGCAGAATATGACTGTACAATATCCCCAATTCGTTCCTGATTAACTGAAATCAAAGGTGCCTTGGGGGGCCCCTCGTGTCATTCCTGGACCACTGCTATCTCCCCTACCTCCTCTATTTCTAACGGATCTGTCTGAACTGGTCCTTGCTGTATCCCAAAAGAACGAGGCCTATCCTCATCTACAACATACTTAGTGGACACCTGTTCCTCCAAAGAAGCCAGATGGGAAGCCTCAAGGGGGACGGCTGTCTTTTCTTTAAATGACACTTTTGGGGATACATTACCCAGAATGACCCAGAATGAGGGTTGTACACTCTACCCTATGTATCAAGGGGTCTACCAACCCTAATTCTCCATCAGACAGGAGGTGAGCAGCAATATAGGTGACAGCAGGGTCATTATGTTGCTGATATGTTTCCCTTCGGGCTTCTATATCCGGCGCTCGGTAATCCAATTGGAGGTGAGGTAAACCCTTTCTCAAATAATCTAATTTTTGAATGAAATGATCTTGATCAATAATAGTTAATTCCTCAAAGGGGACCAAGGAGGGAACTTATTCCACCCCCCCTTAAGGGATCTCCCAGATAACTTTTAACAACATCAGCCAGAATTGCAGGCCCCTCATAGTCGTTAATCCCTGTCTCCATTAAAATACTTCCTGGTGACTGAGCCACCTGGCAGAAATTAGCTGGGGCCCCTAGATCACCCTCTAAGAGTGGGATAACAGTACCCTCGGCTATCTGCATCCCAGCCCTCTCATTATCTATAACCAACTGGCTTGCTGGTGTTCGACCAAGGGGTCTAGTAGACCCCAGGGGGGCACAATTGGGAGAAAACAAAAGAGATGGCAAGACAAGCCCATTCCCTAGGTTATCCCCAGTGTCGTAGGCCCTATCTATTGATATACCACAATATTTTAAATGTTTCCTGGCAAGAAACAATTTGTGAACCAGATGAAACGATACGAAAAAAAGCTTAATGCACAATTTCCTACTATTATGGCTCAACTTATCCACCCTTTGTACATCATCCGGGACCACATTTAGCCTTAATAAACTAGATAAATTACAAGCTACTATAGAGATGTTGTCCCAACTAGGAGTAACCCCTTGTGGAAAAGGCCCAATCTTAACCCAAATTGCATTGGGGATTAAAAAAGAAGGATCCCCAAGCCTCTTACTATGCTTTCTACCTGCTAAGAGATTGGTCCTGCTGTAATCCCTCTTGGCACTTTATCCTGCCTTGATTACCCATTGCTACATTAGATGTGGCTTGATCCCTCCCCCTTACTTGTGCCGAGTCAAGTTTGGTAAGCACTTGTTTAAGATGTTCTGTAACCCAGAGCATCGAGTCCCCTATATTGGACATGCTATTAAATAGCAATGTAACTCTACGTGAAATAAGCTGACACTGCAGTACTAAAATGTCCATCAGGGGGGAGTTCCCCTGGATAACCTGCGGGGTCATACCACTAGATTCCCTGTCCTCCAAGGGGACCTCCTTCCCATGAGGACCTTGTGACAGACAACAGAAAGGAGATGCTCCGGGGGGAGTCAAGCTCGAACCTACACAAGGGGGGGTGGGAGCCAGCCAAAGCCGGCACATCTGGTGTCAAGGATGGAGCATACTTGTCCGTCTTAGGATGTTTGAGTCTAGGAGAGCCCTCTCACATAGGTGAAGCCAAACCCCTCGGTCTCTTTTTATCCATCCCGACTCAGAGTACTCACAGTTATAGGGAGAACAATACAAATAAACCAGAGGAACACAGAACAAGTAGTCGGAGTAGAACACAGGTGACCACCCGCCCACGGCCTGCTCCTAAGGCTGCGTGCACAAGGGCGCACCCTTGCGCATGCAGCTCTTAGGCGCACATGTCCGCAGTGCGCAAACGTGCAGCAGGCAAGCCTGGGGCAGCCCGCCTTTTCACTCCACCCTCTTGGGGGGTGTGTGAGGTCTCCCTGGCCAATCCCGAGTTCCTCCAGCCACAGTCAATCATCTGGGATAGCGTTCCTCAGCTGGGCTCACTCACAGTTGCTCTAGCACAGCATGGGCTCCCGGATCATCAGTCGGGCAGCAACAACGCTGCCAGCCTCAGCTTGGCTCTCCACTCGCCCACAGAGACGCCTGGGGCAGCCCACCTTTTCACTCCACCCTCTTGGGGGGGATGAGGTCTCCCTGGCCAATCCCGAGTTCCTCCAGCCACAGTCAATCATCCGGGATAGCGTTCCTCAGCTGCGCTCACTCACAGTTGCTCTAGCACAGCATGGGCTCCCAGATCATCAGTGGGGCAGCAACACCACCACCAGCCTCAGCTTGGCTCTCCCCTTGCCCACCGCCTGTTAGCAATGCTGGATCACGTCACTGTGAATCCAAATGTAGCATCACCTGTATCCATCTGCTGCAGCGAAACTCTGCCGCCAGTGTCCGCTGCTGCCGCTCTGCTCTGCCACCTGCTCCCACGCCTCTGGCCATGAGTCAGCCCTCAGGACCCTGTAGAGAGTTCCTGTTGAGAGCCAGGTTCCAAGAGAGTTCCTGCCTGATCTGCAGCCAGACCCAGATTGACTGTTTTGGCAATACACAATTGATAGAAATAGTTTTTGAAGTTGTAATTGTTATACGCAGGATTTCATTATAATCCGGGTTTGTTATACTGCTGTTTGATTGTACTAGCACAGTTGGTTCTCTTGTACCTCTCCCAGAAATGGCTTGTCCTATGTCCTTCTCCTCATGGCTGACTCAGCACTGTATGGGTGGTAGGGAAGAATCATCTGATTGATGCTTCCTTTCTTGTGCTCAGACAGTGTCACTGGAGTACTTATCGTGTGCCCTCTCTAGGTGCAGTGAGGACATCACAGCCAATAGAACTGGTCTGTTGATTTTCTCATCCACTTGTGTTGTGAGAGAGTAAGGGTGAAAACAGACGATCCGTTAGCCTGCTGAAGCCCATGTTTGGTCTGTGCAGCCACCACACAGACACTGTGCACATGTTCAGCATGTTCAATTGAGGCCAAGATCTTGGGCAGACCCCACATGCGTTGTGTGTGCTTTCAGTAGCTGCCACATATAGTAGCACTAGCGATCTCCTTCTCCCCGGTGGGGGGGCCACGCTAGTGATCTCCATTATTCCCTCAAATAGCAACCTGGAATTAGGGCTGAAACTCGATTTTGCAATTCTCGCTTTTCTTGACAAGAATCAGGGTTCTTGGTTCTTGCAAACAAGAATGAGCCAAGAATTCCTTGGATTCTCACTGAGAAAAGTGAGAATCTCACGAACAGCCCTCCCCCGGAAAAGACCCGGAACCTTCAATAAGAAAAGATTTGGTGCATGTTTTCAAACTTAGAAATTTGTTTGCTTCGTTCCTCTGGTAAACCAGACGCCTCTGGAACCCTCCTCCGTGGGTGGAGGTTTACATGAACACACACACATCTCCACCCACTGCGGCTGAATACCCATCCCCCCCCCCCACCTCTGTCCATGAAAAAAGGGATTTTGCTGTAGCTACAGCTGCTTTTGCAGTCCAGGTGAGGGCCTCTTAAAATGGTGTTATGGAGTGCAATAAAACAATAGTTTGGGGAGTATTTGCTGAAGTGATTTAATGATAGCTCCCATTAATTGACCCTTGCTGCACTGTAAATGGTTATTCTGACTTCCATACTTTAAAACAGATTGTATTAGGTCTATTTAATAATACATCAATCTTCTTCTTTTTGCCTCTTCCATTTATAGATACCGGTACTACAGAATGTTCTTTGCAGTTTCCAGACACTGACTACATGTGGTGGGACATCTTTATGAAAATATGTGTTTTCGTCTTTGCATTTGTTATCCCAGTGTTTATCATAATTGTTTGCTATACCCTGATGATCCTGCGCTTGAAGAGTGTGCGACTGCTGTCAGGCTCCCGAGAAAAAGACCGAAACCTCCGCCGTATCACCAGGCTGGTTCTTGTAGTTGTGGCAGTTTTCATTATCTGTTGGACCCCCATTCATATTTTTGTACTGGTTGAGGCATTAGGGAATGTGTCTCATAGCACTGCAGCAATTTCCAGCTATTATTTCTGTATTGCTTTGGGCTACACCAATAGCAGCCTGAATCCTATCCTTTATGCTTTCTTGGATGAAAATTTCAAACGATGTTTCAAAGACTTCTGCTTTCCCTTTAAGATGAAGATGGATAGGCAAAGCACCAGCAGAATCAGAAACACAGTTCAAGACCCTGCCTACACAAGGGAGGCTGATGGGACGAACAAACCAGTATGACTAGTCGTGGAAATGTCATCTTACTGTCCTCCAGGAAGAGATGAATCAAATGATCTGGGACTAACTCAGATAACTACTGCAGTGTGATCTACATGAATATAAACCCTTTTGATATACCTAATTGCTAATTGTGGTAAGGGACTTCTCAAGGTAGGCTCATTGAAGATGAATTTTAAGGACTGTATTTGCAAAACAGCTGCACAGAGACCAACATACCAACTATTTTCAAAGAAGAAAAAAATACATCTTGTACTAAGTGAAATAAATAATACTAAATAATATAATACACTTCTGCCTTCACCTGGACTCCACCAAACAACATTTTGTCAATACACTAAACATGCCAATGCAGAAGCTGTTTAGATCCAACATGTTTGCTTCAAAATTCAAGAGTAAGGATTTTGTTTTACTTTGCTGCTTCACAGTGAACAGTGTCATTTCTGAGCCTACAGAATATGCCAGAATTACATTATCAAAGTTGTCCTGAATTCCTTAGTGTACAATGACATGTTTGTCTGTACTGTGAGAATCCAGTTTAAGCATGACGTGACTTCATGACAAATGCATTTGTGTCTGTGTATTGTGAAAACTTTTCAGTGTTTTCAAAAGTCAACAATTGAAAATACTCGAGCATATGGTAAGTCACATAATACTTAGTCTCTTACGTATGATCTTCCAAAAAGATTTCTCTCTATTGATAGTGAATATGATAGTAAGCTTTTTACCTTTGTTTCTTCAAAATACTAGGAAAAACTCAAAGACTGTTTGCTTGTTACTGACTTGAAAAAAATGTAAAATTATTATACACTTATACAATATTGGCATGATCCTTTGCTTGTTTGGCAGTTATTGCCAGCCCAAACCCTTTGAAGTGAATGGACTTGCAGTTGAACTAAGGGCAAGTGTGTACACTAGGGATGGGACTCTCAGTGTTGAAGAGAACCAAAAGTAGCCGATATTGTCTATATCGGATTAATCCGATATCTTGGTTCTTGGCAGTATCAAATCTTTTACATTGATTTTTAATCGGATTTTTAACATTGTGGTTTTGTTAAAAATCTGATACTGAAAGAACTGAGAACTGGTAGAAAACCGAGAACCGAGATTTTGCCAGTAGTCTCACCCCTAGTGGACACTAAGGGACTAGAGGATTGCACTGTAAAAGAATTGTACATAAACACTGATTATTCAGACAGCCTTTCTTTCCCATAAATTGCTTGCCATTCAAGAAGTTCATTACACATTTACTAAGGTAACTTCAGCAAGTTTACTGACATTCAACCTCCTTGTGCATTAGGAGATATTTACTGTAAAACAGATATTTTCTGTAAAACAGGGAAGCCAAGTCATAGAGAAATTATATATCCTTTGTTAAGGTCCTAAAGTAAATGTGTGGCTAAGTACAAATTCAGATTTTTAGACACCTACCTTTTTGCTTTAAACAGCAAAATCAATTTTCCCATATAGACTTTGATCCTGCTCCCACTGCTGTTAGTGACAGCTTTGTTACAATCATCTTTAGGAGAAGAATTAGCTGGCAGGTGAAATCCAATGACTATGTAAACTTAAAAGGGGAGAGTTTTTCTATGCTGGTTTATATTATAGTTCATTTGTAGACTAGAACACCAGTAATTTGGATAACAGAATGAATTAAATTGCAGGCCCAGACATTCAACATTTTTAGCACATTTTGGCCAATGTACACAACCACCCTCATTGATTTCACTAGACACTATTTGGTAGTCTGCACGTTTCAAATTCAGATTTCCTTACTTAAGCACTTTGGAAAATTTTACCTGTCAGGGTTTAGGAGACTAACTTTAGGCACCGATTATTGACAACATTGGTCACAGTATCTGGTGTCTCAAGCTTTCTGACTGTAGTGTACATTTAGACAGAGCTGGCATTTGAACTAGGGCTGAGACAAGAGCTAGTGTCCTCATTCCAAAGGAATGCTTGCAAGTGTTTCTGATGGTTCCATGCTTCCGTCCTTTTTTTGATCATTTTTGTCACTTCCAGGGATATTTTTTTTTATCACTTTCTGGGACTGTTACAACAGTTTTATGGCAGTTCTAAAGCGCTCTTATGGCAATTACTAGCACTTCCCTGGTGATTAGCCACCAAGTTTTTGTCTCCACAGGCCCTGGGAGTGCATGTAGGGCGCACACGGGGTTTGGGACCAGTCCATCACAGTCCTGTTCAACTTGTAAAAAATAAAGGGAAATGGTGAAAGCAGCAGGAAGACTGGCAAATGACAAAAATGACAACAATAAAAAAGGCAGAAGCACAGATTCACTGGAAACTGATGAAGTGCCAACGGACACTCTCAAACATTCCTGAAAGGTCAGTATTTCCCTTCAGTACAAGAACACTTGCTCTTGTCTCAGCCCTTATTGGGGCATGCACTCAAGAATGGGGGACAGATGCATGGAACAGATCTATGATCTAGACCTTCTCCTTCAATCCCCCAACCTGAGCACACCCCATAGTTAAGGCAAATATTAATAAACCTGAGGTTCAAAAAGTATGGTTATTGCATGTTAAAGTCCCTGCCTTAAGTTGCAGGCCATGTAAGCAGGAAAGACATTGTCCTGTCTCACATATTGTGCCCATCTATAACTTAGGCTCTATGAACCTACACTTTGCCTTCCTCTTTGAGCCTCAGCTCTCTTCTTCTGCAGGTTGGAGGTTTCTGTGTCTGTATTGGTCGCATCTGCAGCTCAGCTCTTTCTCTGATGCTCTGAATGCTGGTGATACAAGGGCTGTTTGTGGTATAGGGTTTAGAGAGGAATCCTGCACCAGTATTATCCAACCACAGCCCCAAGTGTTGGGACAGCATTGGGGCAAAAGGTAGTAAGATGAACCCCTACCCCTATTGTCCCCAACCCTAGTGTTCTCCCCAGGCCCAGGAGTCTGGCGAGCATGAGGCCACTCATTGTCATGTGGATTCAGAAGGGAGCAGGGAGCAGCAAACTTCCCCTGCTTCACTATTCTCCCAGCATCCGTGTTGCCCCCAACCTGCAGAGGATTGGGGCTGAAAGACCATTTTTTGGCAAAATGCGGGAGCATGGAGTCCAAGGTATAAGTGAGCACAATATGTGGGACTGTGCAACACTTTTACTGTTTACATGGCACACAAGCAATTTCCATGCTTTTTGGAGCAAAAGTTCGTTAATCTTTGCTTTAACAACACTCGGTTAAATTGCAGGTTTTTTGTTCTAAGAATACATATTTTCATCTCAATAATGTGCTATGATAAAAGAAAATGAATAAAGTGAACATGTTTGGAAAGCTATTAGAAAAGCCTTTCTAAAGAGGAGAAACTCAAATGAATGTTACAGCATCTTCCAGATTTTAGAAACCAAAACTCAAGCTTTTTAAAGAAGGGATACTTTCATCTTGATAAATGGCATAAGAGCAAAATGAATCTACTTGGCCCTCATGAATTCTGCTCATTCTTTTTATTAAAAAAGAAGTTTTCATGTTCACATTTACTAGTGCATTGCACTATGTGTTTGTGTTTCAATCCAAGTGTTTTTACATGCATTGTATACCTGCATTATGCATTGTAATGAGAAATTACTGTAGTTCTTACTGTGTAAAAAGAACTCTAACCATCAAATTCTTGTGTTGATTTGGTTATTCAGTTAGTAAAATCACTTTACCTGCCATACTTGGGAAGGAGAGGTTGGCAATTTTTTTATAGACTATGTAAATTGACACCAACTACACTTATTGAGAATGAAAGGAATTTTTTGGTACTTTAGGGTGTGCATTTGTTTGTGTACAGCATATGGAGCTGCAAAACGTAGAGGGTTTCTGACTTAACTGCACATCCAGGATCAACAATCCTCCTGTGCTCAGGTCATAGAAGAAAATATTGACACAAATTCCTTGTAACTTGAAAGTATAGAACATTTCAACCAGTGAAATAAAGTGGAAACTATGGTATTTCTCACAAGCTTCTCAAAATTTTCTATTGACTAGTTAACATTTCCCTTTGACATATCCTGGACTTTTAATGATTTTCCAAGATACCTTCCATAAATTAAAAACTCTGTTTTGTGCTTAAACAAGTTCATGTAGGCTATTGCTATTGCTAGAAATATTCGTCTGTTTGAGCTGTCTCCCAAGCATCAAACTGTTCTATCTATAAATCATGGTACAGTAACATAAAGGCATACATAGAAATTGAACACTGAACATATGGTGTATTAAGAACTGTAGACATGGGGTTGGATGCTCAGTTACAGTAAATTGGCATAGTTCCACTATGGTCAATGGAATTACAGAAACTAAGGACTGTTTTCTATAATTATAGCGCCGTTGGAGCGGCTCTATATTTAGGGGCTGCTCTCATTGGGTATTTTCAGATGTTACAAAATCACGCTCAACCACAGACAATCCCCTGTGGTGGGGTATGGTCCCGTAACGTCTGTTTGATGCCCGCCAGAGGTTCACCACAGTGAACCTCCGGCGGGAATCAAAATTCCTCATGTGCCCATGCAACCCTTGAGATCATCCGTGGGAGCCTTTTTGGAGGTTCCCCAGGCAAGGTGGGAGGCCACTGATGTTAGATCTTTTTCGGTGGCCGCCCCTGTGCTGTGGAATTCGCTCCCAGAGGCTTGGTTGGCTCCCACTCTCCTGCTGTTTTGGTATGTATGTAAAATCTGGCTGTTCCGTCAGGTTTTTGGCGAGGGGTAGGGGTGGGGTGGGGAGTGGGGTTTCCCCACATACTGTATTTTAAAATGTTTTTTAAAAAATTATATTGTTTTTATTGAATGTTGTTCACTGCCCCAGGCTGCCCTGAGGGCAGGAGGGTCGGGATATAATTTTTTAAAAAAAATTAAAAAATAACCATGCTTTCGAGGATGGTCCAGGGACCATCTCTGAAAGCGTGGTCAGAGTGATTCCCGCCGGGGGTGAACTCCTGACGGGAATCACTTTTTGCCCCCAACACTTCTTGCCCCTTACTTGTGAGCAAGATCCATGCCCGCCCTGGCTGGTGAAAGCTAGCCAGGAGACGCTACGGCCATTGCTGGCTGGGGTGGTTAGTGTCTCCCTTCAGGAGGGCAGGGTGCTTGACTGCCTAAAAGAGGCTGTGGTTAGACCCCTGCTCAAGAAACCATCTTTTGACACTGATGCTCCTGCCAGTTATCGGCCAGTCTCTGACCTCCCCTTTTTAGGGAAGGTTATTGAACGGGCTGTGGCACAGCAGCTCCAGGAACATCTGGACCGCACCAGTTTCCTTGATCCCTCCCAGTCTGGGTTTTGGCCTGGGTACGATACAGAGATAGCCTTGGTGGCCTTGGTTGACGATCTTCATCTGGCATTGGACCAGGGTCATTAGATCTTACTGGTCCTGCTAGCCTTTTCGGCTGCATTCGACACAGTCAATCACGAGGTGTTGGTGACTCGCCTGTGGGACCATGCTGGAATTGGTGGGATGGTCTTGGACTGGTTTTGATCATTCCTGGCCAGGAGAACTCACCGGGTGATCTTGGGGGAGTGTACATCTTCCCCCCGGGACCTCACATGTGGAGTCCCACAGGGTGCCATTCTGTCCCCGCTCTTGTTTAACATCTATATGCAGCCATTAGAGGAGATCGTGAGAGAGTTTCAGGGCATGCAGTGTCATCAGTATGCTGATGACACTCAGCTCTACCTCTTCTTTTCCATCGACCCAGGCCATGCAATCTCCTTATTTTCCTAGTGCCTGTCAGCTGTGGGGGCTTGGATGCGGTTGAGCCATCTGCAATTGAATCCTGACAAGACAGATGTGATGTTGGTGGGCGAGGGCTTTGGGGGCCTGGGGGTGGTTGAATCTCCTCTTGTTGGGGGGGGTTGCCCCCCCCATGGTGTCTCAAGTGTGGAGTCTGGGTGTGCTCCTCGATTCACAGCTCAGCTTGGAATCTCAGGTTGTGGCCATGGCGGGGAGTGCGTTTCAGCAGTTACATCTTGTCCAGCAGCTTTGGCTGTATCTCTCAGACTCTGACCTCGCCACTGTCATTCATGCCTTCATCACCTCGAGGCTGGATTACTGCAACACGCTCTACATGGGGCTGCCCGAGAAGCTCGTCCAGAGGCTGCAGCTGGTGCAGAATGCCGCGCCCCGTCTCCTGACGGGGGCAGGTCGCAAGGAGCACATGACACCAATGCTCTGGGCTCTGCACTGGCTGCCTATAAAGCACCGGGCCAGGTTCAAGGTGCTGGTTTTAACCTTTAAAGCCCTTCACGGCCCTGCTTATCTGCGGGACCGCCTCACTCCCCATGTGCCCGTGCGACCCTTGAGATCATCTATGGGAGCCTTTTTGGAGGTTCCCCGGGTGAGGTGGGGGGCCACCAATGTTAGATCTTTTTCGGTGGTTGCCCCTGTGCTGTGGAATTCGCTCCCGGAGGAGGCTCGGCTGGCTCCCACTCTCCTGCTGTTTTGGTGTATATGTAAGACCTGGATGTTCCGTCAGGCTTTTGGCGAGGGGGAGTGGAGGGGTGTGGATGGGGGCTTTTCCCCACATACTGTATTTTAAATTGTTTAAATTTTTTAATATTATTTTAATGAATGTTGTTTGGCACCCCGGGCTGCCCTGTGGGGAGGAGGGGTGGGATATAAATTTTCAATAAATAAATAATAATAATTTAAAAAACCCGTGACATTACCATGCTCAACTACGACAGGATTCACCATGGTTGAGCATGGTAACGTCTCATCTTGCCTCTGACCATGGCCTAGAATTGGCGGCCATGCCGCCACCGACTCCAGACCGTGGTCAATATGCCGGGGGGCGGGTGGGTACCATGGCTGCATTGGCCGCTGCGCCCGCCCATCTCCTGGAAGGAAGACGGCCTCAGGAGCGGGGGGCGGGCTGTGCGGCTGCACATTGCGCCACGAAGCCCCATCCCCCCCAGATTCCCTGCCGGGATCAGCCGGCACGTCTACTGGCCGTGACAGTTTTATTCCGGCGTGGAATCAAAAGGGTGATTCCATGACAGGGCCAAAGCCGCCCCCTCTGAAATCACCCATTGTCTGTTTTAATGCATGGAAATTTTATTGCTTATACAATTGGCACCATTTATCCTATTTGTCTGAACTTTGACAGAGAGGATTGCTTTGGTGAGGGCTACAATCTGTTCTACTTTCATAGAAATCAGACAAAAAATAAACAAGGTACAGCGATTTGAAAAATTGAGTTAATTTAGTTTTTCTGCCTGTTTCAGATGTTTTTAGTATTTGCTTGAAAGTGTACTTTTTGAAAAAATTTATGAGGTGTATTGGTGTTAGGAAATTCAAGGGTCCCTTCCAATGTGTGCCTTTTTTAATTTTTCAGAATTCATCTGGACATTTTAAAGTTACAGGGGCTTGAATTTCTCATATTAGTCAATGGAGTGTTAACAACATCACGCGTACACAGTTGAAGTGTCTCCTGCTGCTCTTCCTCATCTGACCCTTCCCCGCTATGCATCTTGGTTAGGGTGCTGGGACCAAACAAGGAAGGATGCTGGGACCGGTTGAGATGCAGGGTTTATAGCGGACAGGGAGGGGTGCTGGGATCAGATGGGGGTTTACATTGCGGGTGTGGAGGCCTCATTTGGCCCCTGGGCCTGAGGTTTCCCACCCCTGGACTAAAGCTACCTCTCACCCCTCCCCTTTTCACACTCATAGACTGCATAATAAATTCCCTGTTTGATTCTGGATTAGGGCTGAACTGAATAGTAACAAAAATTATTCATGAGTATTTTTGAGTTTCCAAGGATTGGGCCTGAGTATTTGGATGGTCATGGTCAGATGGTAATGTGGTTGAATACTCAGTACTTTCTACTTGGTAAAATACTCTGTATTTTACTGAGTATTTTTCTGAGTACTAAGTCTCCTTACATAGGGGCAGGAAAAGCCCCTATAAGGGGGTATATGCCCCTGACTCACCTTCTTGCCTGTTCCCTGTTTCCTCAGCCTTACCCCCCTTTCCAGCCTCTTCCCCTTTCCCCCCTTTGCTCAATCAAGGATTTACTGAGTACTATACTGAGTACTGGACCAATTTCTTGGTTACTTGTTATTCGGTAAAATGGAGTCATATACCAGAATACTAGGTAAAAACAGAGTAGTTCCAAATATTGAGTTTCAGCCCTACTTTGGATATTCGCATCCACCTGGGGAATGGAAAATGGCTGCAGTGGAACCTGCTCAGGTGGTGAGGGGAACACAGTGGGTGAGGGGCAGTTGCCCTGAAGGTGAGGGATGAATGGAGCTGAGCATCTGAAGAGCAAATCCACTACTGTACTTGCCAGTCCAAAATTTTAAAAAACAAGGCACGCTGTGGAGTTCTGAAATAAGAAACACCTTATTAAGTTCTATGTGGGTTTGGAGGGTCTAAAATAACAGATGCTCTTTATGTTTCTTGGGGTGATGGGACTTTGAAAAAACATTTTTATTTAGTTAGGTGTTTGGCAAGCAGAATTAGGGCTTGGGGAGGTAAAACTGGGATGAGGGATTTTAATAAATTATGGTTTTGTGTGTTGTATCCTGTCCTTGACCCATCAGGATAAGATGGGATAATAAATTTAAATAAAGAAGTAACAGCCGTTCTCTTAAAGTTCAAATGGTGTCCTTAAAATGATGGATTTTTTATTCTGGAGTTTAATAAGTTTTAGTGGGGTAAATAACATAATGTATAATATGTGACACGTATGTAATACACAATGCATTTATTTAATCAATGTAATTATGTTTTAAAGATTTAATGATGCAATTATACATAATATATTATGTATAGTCTAAAACACACATACCTGTGGACTGGCATGTCAATATAAACAGGTATTTTATGAAATAGTGGCTGTACTGAAAGTTTGAGAAATCTCCCATTGACTTCAGTGGTGGCAAGATCCCGAACCACTGTAGATGAAGTATCCTACTTAGTACCTACTTACTTTGATGGATTGGGAAATGGACACTGGGAGAAGCTAGAATGATAGGGGGTTGGGTGGAATGTCGGGTATGAATCCAGTTGGAGCAGCTGGAAATAATGGAGAACTGGGTAGAATGACATGTAAGAGGCAACTAAGAACAGGGTTGTTTGGGTGAAATGACATGTAAGAATCAGTTGAAAGCAGCTGGAATGATGGATATGAGGCCACTGGGTGCATCTTGAATGATAGGGAACTGGGTGGAATGATGGATGCAAGGATTCATCCCCCTCCTCATCTTTCCATTTCCTCTCGGTGGCTTCCTCACTTTCCCCCCGTTCTGTTGAAGGGATACAGTGACTGTATGTAGTTATTCGTACTGAGTAATTTAAACTGAGTTGGATAGAATTTCTTTAGGCACGTAATGGACAAAGGTCGTGGCTGCAAGGAAAATGCTCCATTGAGAAGGGATCGACAAAGCAATATTCTCTCCAGTCCCACCTCCTCCTGCTGTTGAAATTGACATGGTTGATCCCAGGTGTAAGAAAAAATCCTAGTGGTGAAACTGATAACGTTTGGATGGGAAACTGGCTGCCTGCCAGTCAAACTCAGGTTGGTACTGTGACAGCAGGGGGGTATGTAGTACATTACTCTTTCAGAAACCAGCGAAATTTTATAGTCCAAAAAAACTTTGGTTTAAAAGAGAAGTTAATGCCCTTACAACTCAATCATGCTCCAAGAAGCCTGGAAATTGTAAGTTAATCCTCTTCCTCTGCAGCTTAGGGGCAGCACTAAAGCTGGGGACAAGAGGGGGTGACCCTTCCCCCCAAAAAACCATTCCTTTCCCTATATCATTTCATTTAGGTTGGGGAGGATGGGACAACTGAGTAGTGGAAGGTTGTATATGGGGGAAACAAGGTTGATGGATGTGGAATACACAGACAAGAGTGGGGGCAGTTGGGCAATGGGAGAAGTGTTTGTATCGGGAGAGAGGGAAGCCAGGTGTTGAGGGAGTGTTTATGGAGGACAATGCAGAGAAATAGGTGATGTGGCAGGGAAGATGGGTGAAGGGTGGGGGGAGCGGGCTGGGGGGAGGGATTTCTTTTTAAATCCTCCTTGTTATGAGTTGTTTTTACATGTTTTAATGTTTGTTGTAAGCTGCCCCAAGCTACTTTATCAGGAGGGGCGGGGTACTAAGATTTTAAATAAATAAATAAAATGTGTATGCATAGATGAGACTGGGGAGTAGACAAGAGTAGGAGGGAAGTGTATGTATTGGCAAAGGGCAGACAGGTGTTGGAAGGGGTGTATATTCAGGGAGAAGCCTGAGAGATAAGTGATGTATATTTGGGGACAAGGTTTTAGGGACAGCGGGGTTTGAGGGCAAAGTTTATTTATTTATTTATTTATTTAATGTATGTGCTTTGAATTGGGTTTGGAACAGGACATCCCAAAACTCTCAACCCCATAACATAGAACCCAGGAGTCCTGACTTTCAGGTCCTGCCCCCCCTCACCCCCAACTTTAACTTACTATCCCCCAGTCCCCTCCCAGAAAACCCAAGTGTCCTGGCTTCCTGCCCCCCTACTCTTACCCACTAGCTCCCAAACCTGTAATAGAGAACCCAGGAGTCCTGGGTCCCAGCCCCCACCCCCCACTAGCCCCTCCTTCACAGAGAATCCAAGAGTCCTGGGAAATACAATGAGCTGTATCTCTGACTGGGAACAAGTTTAAGAGTGGGTGCGTGTTTGTGGAATGACAAAAAAGAAATGGGAGAGGAGGTGAAATAACAGGGAGGCAGGCAATAAGGAGTGGAAAAACGGAAGCAGTTATGGGAACTAGGTGGAATGATTATTAACTGTGCAAGAAGAGAAATATAGTTGAGCAAAGCTTCCCTTTACAGATGTGGCTGAATAAACACAGATGGCACAGCAGGAAAATATTGGTTAGTTTCCATCTGTTCTTTCCCTCTTGCTACTCTTGAGGGGGATTCTCAGTTAAATCCTTTAATGACTCTGGTGTGAGCCAGGGCTTTTCTGCGACTGTTTACTGCTGCACACAGCTACATTACATGTTCCACCTGAAACATATGGCTCTTTAATTAAAGAATTAACTCTCACAGCTGTACTTTTGTAATAATTTCATCTGGAAATGTTTTTGCTTCTTCCCCTGTGTGAGTCCTCATGCCTGGAATTCCCTTCCTGAACACATTCAATCTGCTCCCTCCCTTCTAACCTTTAGATCCCTCCTGAGAACCTACCTCTTCTGGGAGGCCTTCTGGAGCTACTCCCCTGCCCCCGACTAGTCACTGATGCTGGCCTTTCACTCAGTATCCCTTCTTAGGGTGGCCAGATATGCATATTTTAAAGAACACTTATGGGAAATACAGGTTGCAGGGCTGAACTGGAATCATCTATCTTTTAACCAGCTATCAACTGGAGTCTGTGCAGCCCTGCAACCTGTATTCCTCATAAGTGTCCTCTGAAATTTGCATATCTGGCCACCCTCTCCCTTCTCCCCTGTAACTAAGCTAAGCACGTGCACCTGTGACTTCTCAACTTCATGACTATATTCCTGTCTCTCCCTATGTTCCTCTCTCCCTTGTCTTCCGTCTCTTGTGTCTTTCCTAGTTTGTAAGCCCCTCAGGGCAGGGATCAGTCTCTAATTAGGATTGTGCAGCGTCAGCACCAGGTACATTGCGTGTATGCTATATAAATAAATAGATAAAATTAAATAAACACTGATCTTGATGTTATAAAGTGTTAATTTTGTTCTTTGCTTCATCCCAGCACATTGTGCACAATAATTAAAGATTTAAGTCACATAGCAATACCAGATTAATCAGAACAGCATTTTCCACACATCTTCATATGTATATTTTCTGAAATCCTGGAACGGTGCTACAGATCAGAGTCTGACAAAGAGAACACAAAGAAAAAGATGAGATGCAAAATAGATAAGCTAATATCAAGCTTGAACCATGAAATGTATATACACTTACCAACAGAAGTTGGTCAAATAAATGATATTATTATAGAATCAAGAAAACACCACCGCCAAAACCTTTCCGTTTTAGAAAGGAGTTAAGGCTCTTACAAATTAACGCATGTTCCAGAAAGAATGGAAATGGAAAGCGAATGCTCCTGCCTTAACTTGTGCACCATGTAAGCAGTACTTGCTTACAACCTAGGCTGTTTTTAAAACAGACTACCGCTGGGTGGGGGGGTGTCCATGTGCAGCTGGTGGAGTGCCGCTGCAGGTGGGCATGGGGGGAGGGCACATATGGCTGCACACCCATTTCCACCCACCTTCAGACACAGAGCAATGGTGCAACCCTCCTTTTTGCTGATTTCTCCATGGGTGGGTGTAGATACACTGATCACGGGACCGTGCACCATCACACCTCTGAATTCAAATGGGACGCTCCCACATGTGTCCCGTGGATAGACAAGAGTGGGAGCTTCTTATTTCAAAACAGCCTCAGGCTCCATGCACTGACACTTTGCCTTGGTCTTTCAGCCCCAGTCCTCTTTCTCTGCATGTTGAGGACAACACTGAAGCTGGGCACAGCAAGGTCCTCCCTACTGCAATATTATGGAATTGATTTCTGTCTCCATAGTAGCCACAATTTCTCCTTCGTTTATTGCTCCGAAGATCAAGTACATTTGTTGTTTACACACATGATTAAGGACAGGTAAATATTTGTCTGAGTCTATCATGATTTCAAATACTATACTGTATTGGGAGGCGATTTGGAAAAATACATATGAAAAACATACATGCACTTAGCCCCAACTCCTGACATCCCCCAAACCTTCTCCCTGAATACACATCACCTATATGCCTCCACCCTTCATATATACCCCCCAGCATGTTTGTACCCTCTTCTCCTACAATCACTGCTACCCATTGTTGATTACCCCCCAGCCTTGTTCGTGCATATATGTTGCAGGGGGCGCCCTGGCCCAGGTAGTTTCCCTCAGGGTCAGACCCCGAAATAACCAGATCCATGCCAAAAATCAGCTCAGTGTTCTTTATTTCCAGTACCACATCCTCCACCCTATACACAAAGTTACAGTTCACAGTCGCTAAACACATGGTCTAGAGCTCATCGCTCTCCAGCCCTCTTGACTCCTGGCTCTCACTCAAAGAGCCCTTGTCTTTCTCCTGGTTCCCAAGCAGTTCCCCAGTCAATAGCTCCTGTTCCTCAGCAGGGCTCCGCAACTGAGCACGCCAGAGGCTTTTCATATGCCTGGCTAGCTTGACCACCTCCCACTGGGTGTGCCTCCAAGGCCCAGTGCTGGCCTCTTAAAGGGCCTGAACATCCATGAGCTTCTGCTCTGCCACACAAAATACATTTCATTCATCTGGTGAGGAGACTGCAGTCTTTTCTTTCTGCCTCAGATCACCCACTGTCATTCAGGTTTTCATCACTTTGGAGTACGTTACTGCAATGCACTCTGTGTGGGGCCGTCCTTGATAACTGTTCAGAAGCTGCTGCTGGTGCAGAAGGCTGCCACTCGCCTCCTTTTGGGGATGAGTCACAGGGAGCACATTACACCAGTGCTCCAGAGTCTGCACTAGTTGCCTATAGCTTTCTGGGCACAATTCAATAGGGATGGGCAAACTCAGTTTGGGCCGAACTCGACCAGTTCGGTCGACCGAACCGAACTTCCGAACCGAACTCGATTTTCAAACTGAACCGAACTGAATTTCCGAACTCGGCTCTGTTCGTCCATCCCGAAAAGATAATATTCCATTTAGTTCAATGGGGTTTGAATTTCTGAACTCTGTTTGGAAGTTCGGAATTTGGACCGAACTTGAATAGTTCGGTTGACCGAACTGAACTTCCGAACCAAACTTGATTTTCGAACTGAACTGAACTGAACCGAACCGAATTTCCGAACTCAGTTCTGTTCGCCCATCCCTACAATTCAAGGTGCTGTTTTTGACTTTTAAAACCCTAACCAGTCTGGGCCCCTACATGTGAGAGACCACCTATCCTACCCTGTCCCATTGAAGCCCCTGTGATCGGACAGGAGCACCCGCTTGCACTGTCCATCTGCTAGTGTTGTCCAAAATATGGGGGGTGAGGGTGGGAGGGCATTCTTGGTCACTGCCCTAATCTTATGGGAACTCCCTTCCCTCTGAGGTTTGTTTGAACCTGAGCCTAAGCAGCTTCTTGGGGCAATGTAAGACTCAAAAAATTTTTTTTTAAAAATAATTGGTGCATGGGGATAGGGTTAGGGATTGCTTGGGAGGTTGTGTTGGGCTTTGGGTGGAAGGATGGGGGATGGGGTTGGAGGGATCGGGGTTGAAGTGCACTTAGGGAAGGGTGGGGGAATGGTTGGTGGGGGGTTTGGGTGCTTTTATGCTGTTTTATATGTTTGTTAGGTTTAGAAGCCATTTGGAAAGGGTTGCACAACATTATTTAGGATAATCAAGATCAGAGAAAAAGCCTTACAGAAATCCAATGAAATCTAACCAAACGAGGTGGATGAACAATACAACGACAAATTAAAAACACTATTGACAAATTAAGCAAACGAACATTAGGCAGACTTATCTGAATTACTGTTCAGTTTATTGGATTCTAAATTAATTTATACTGGGTTTATACTGTTTTAATTGTTGTTTATTGTATATTTTAATATGTTTTAAAATGTTGTGCGCTGCCCCAAGATGCCTGAGGGAGGAGGGGGCGGCATATAAGTTTTAGAAATAAATAAATTTTAGAAATAAATTGTAACCACTCAGGAAAAAATCTGGGCAACATAGTAAAACTTCTGCACTTTTGATGCTGTTAACCAACAAAGCAAATGAAAGATAAATTTGATCAAATACAGTACTTACATCAATTTAAAGGCGAGGAATACTGTCTTCATTTCTTTACATTCCTCCACACCCTCCACCTCAAAACAAGGAATCCAGACATGGGAAACATAACTTATTAGTGGTATCAAAAATTTCTGAGCAGAGAAAAGATTAGAACTGTTTAGTTTAGAAAGGATACAAAAAGAGACCGCTAGAGGTACATATGGAAGTGAATGCTAGAAAGAAGGTAAAGTAGGCACAATTAGGCAAGGTCAAGGAGTTATTGAATGACACTGAAAGGCAATAAACTGAAACTTGATAAATGAAAAGATTGTTTTAAAGAATGTATAATTAATCTATGGAGCTTGCTATCATAAGGTAAACTTGAGGCCAAGAAAGATTTGAAAAGGATTATTTATTTATTTATTTATTTATTTATTTAATGTTTAGATTTATTTACCTCCCCCTCCTGCCACATCAGCTCGGGGTGGCTTACAACAGCTGAAAAACAATATGCTACAACTAAAAACACTAAAAAACAGCAATAAAATCCATAACAAAGCATAAAAATATCCCCACCACACCCAAGCCTCTGTCCATCACCCTCACTAAAAGCCTGGTGGAACAGCCAGGTCTTAAATTGTCTTTGGAAAGAGGGGAGGTCTGGGGCCAGACAGCCCTCCATCTGGAGGGAATTCCAGAACTGTGGTGTGGCCACCGCAAATGCCCTCCTCATAGTAGCCACCCGGGATACCCAGGGGACCCTAGGGAGGGCACTCCCAGATAACCTCAGGGGTTGATCCAAAACCCGTAGGATGAGGTGATCCTGCAGATAGGCAGGGTTCAGACCATTTAGGGCTTTATAGGTCAAAACCAACACCTTGAATTGGGCCCAGAAGACTATTGGCAGCCAGTGCAGAGAACGGACTAATGGTGTAATGTGCTCACAGTGAGATGTCCCCATAAGGAGACGGGCCACCACATTCTGCACCAGCTGCAGCCTCCAGATCATCACCAAGGCTAGCCTCATGTAGAGAACGTTGCAGTAGTCTAGTCTTGAGGTGACAAAAGCATGGATGATGGTGGCAAGGTCCGAGTTTGAGACATAAGTCTTAAGCCGTCACACCAAATGTAATTGGCAAAATGCACCCTTCACCACCCTGGACATCCAGGTGGAACTGTGGGTCCAGGAGCACCCCTAGACTACAAACCTAAGGAACCAATAGAGGGCATACGTCGGCGATGATGGGTGCCACCACTTCCTCAGCTCCTCCAACCAGCATCACCTCAATCTTGTCGGGATTCAGCCACAGGCAGCTTGCCCCCATCCAGTTCGCCACAGCTGTCAGACATTGGGTAAGCACCAAGACTGGTGCTGGTCATCTGAAAAAGAGAGATACAGTTGGATGTCATCAGCATATTGATGACACCGCACCCCGAACCCTCTGATGACCTCACCCAAAGGCTGCATGTACATGTTGAACAGGAGAGGGGACAAAATAGAGCCTTGCAGGACTCCACGTGTGAAGTTCTGGGGAGAAGATGAATAATCACCCAGCAACACACACTGAGTTCTCTTGGCCAGGAAGGCACGGGACCATTCAAGAACAGTTCCACCCAGCCCAGCTCGGTCCCGTAACCAAGTCACCAACAACTCATGGTCAGTGGTATCAAATGCAGCTGAGAGATCTAATAGGATCAACAGGGTCAAACGACCCTGGTCCAGCTCACGGTAGATGTCGTCAGCCAAGGCCACAAGTGCAGTCTCAGTGCCATAACCTGAACAAAAGTCAGATTGCATGTGATCTAGAAAGTTGATCTGATCCAGATGCCCCTGAAGCTGATGAACCACTTCCTGCTCAATAACCTTCCCTAAAAAGGGAAGGTTAGACACTGGTTGATATCTGGCCAGGGAGTCAACATCCAATTATGTTTTTTTGAGCAGAGGCCACACCACCGCCTCCTTGAGGCAGCCCGGCACTCTGCCCTCTCTAAGGAAGCCATTTACTGTCCTAGCCAGCAATGGCTCCGTCTCCCAGTTGGCCTTAACCAGCCAGGATGGGCAAGAGTCCAGTTCACAATAGGTGGCCCTGACAGCCCCAAGGACATTGCATCGGAGGATGACACCCACCAAAACTGATACCATAAAACAGGACAAGATGGGACTTTGACTACCTCTGGTTCTCCTCCTGCCATGATTGCGTCACCAAAGTCATGATGAGTTTGAGCAATTTTATCCACAAAAAAAGTCAACAAAAAAGTCACAACGAGCACTGGAAGATTCCAGCTCCAGGTGGAGGGAGGCCGGACGGGACTGATCAGCCCCCTCACCACCCAGAAAAGCTCAGCTGGATGTGAGTTAGCAGATGCTATGAGAGCAGCAAATAATTGCTTCTTTGCTGCCCGCACAGCCACAGTATAAGTATGTAAACTGACTCTATGCCACAATTGGTCAGCTTCAATGTGAGAACGACGTCACCATCACTCCAACAGCCGCCCTTCCTGCTTCATCCGCCTCAGGTTCTCCATGTACCACAGGGACCTGCGTTCTTGGCGATTAGGGAGTGGATGCCTATGAGCCGTACAGTCAATGGCTTCAGTCATCACAGAATTCCAAAAAGGCACGAGGTCATCAAGCAAACCATCATCGAAATGAGAGGATACATCTCCAAAAGCATTCTGGAACCTCTCTGTTTCTATAAGTCTCCGGGGCGAACCAACTGAAACAGTTTCGCACCTTTTGGGGGGCAGACATGTGCCAGGATACCGGTCTGGAGGAGATAATGATTCATCCATGACAAGGGCACTGCTGACACCTCCCCCATCAATGGATCCACCACCTCAAGCCCTGTGCAGAATATCTGGTCCAAGTTGAGCCTTCCAACATGGGTTGGGCCGACAACTACCTGAGACAGGCTCATGGTTACCATGCCAGCCATTAACTCGCATTCTATGCCCCTGAGACCAGCAACGGCATGGAAGTTGAAATCCCCCAAGACCACAGTCTTAGGGACCACAAGACCACCTCTGACACCAGCTGTCAGAGCATGCAGGGAAGCTGCTGTACACGGTATATCAGCAGCAACCCCAGTCTGTCTCCGGCCAAATCAATCACCAAGTGGAGGCCCTCTATTCACATGATAGATTGCACAGGATATCTCCTCAGAGACCATGTCTCCTTAAAAACAATGGCTGTTTTTAACAGCCCCCCGTCCCTCTGACTGCGGTTGATGCTGAACGGAGTACCCGGCTGGAACAAGGTCAGCCAAGATAGGCCCTGACTCATTGTTGACTCTAAACATTTATATGGCTGTCAAGAAGTTCCAACTATATGAAAAAAGGTATTTACAAGAGCACCACTCACAATTCCATGACTGAGGCAGAGCTGAGTTCTTGCATTTTAAGTGGAAAAACTACAAGGAATATGAACCCTCTGCTTCAGGGCATGAGACAACACCTTACTCACCAGTGTTAGGAGAAAACTGGGTTAGGAATAACTGGACTGCTTCTGTAAGAGTACGCTTGGGACCTCTTCAAAGTACCAGCCCAAAGCATCATGGCTAGCTGCTGGTGTAGGGAAGAAGATCTTGGTGGATGCCTGAAAGTACCCATTCTGGAGCAGCAGAAGGCAGAAGCATTTCTCCTCACTTATTCCCAGCACCATTACATAGGTAGCCCCTTTCCTACTCCAGCAACCAGCCCAGAAAGGCTTCTAGGAGTGGAGGGGGGGAGGTACAGAACTGCTGGGCATGCAATGCCTGCACAGGAGAGTCCGCCCCTTGTCAGCTTCCCCCTTCCAGGGCAGCTGGGTGGAGATAGAGGCTTGCCACCTGCTTGCTTTTGCAGGAACAGAAAGTCTCTTCACTGCTGGGCCTGGGAGGGTTTCCAAGAGGCAGTGCCCTGTACCTGAATTCTGGTTGTAGAATATATAGATGTGGCATAGTTTACCTGAGGAACCAGTCTCTATTGATTTTTGGCTAAGGTTTATCTAAATTAGTTCAGTTCCCTATATTAATTTTATCCTTTGTTGAAACTCTTTTTAGTATATCCCATCTATAGGTTTTATTATTGTTATATGATTGTATTACATGTTCTGTTTGTGGTTTGTACCATTTACATGTTTCTGCAATGGCCACACGGCTACACAATAAATTAAATTAAAAAACATTTTTAAAATGATTTTTGGCTTGGGCTCTGATTATTCGTGAGTCATGAGCTTGGTCTCTACATAAGCACCAAAATGTGTGACCCTCTGATAAATCTATTATACAGAAATTCAGTGTTTGCATGGAAACTTGCCAATGAATGAATACTAAACTAATTTATGCAAAACTAGCCCACAGCTCGACAAAGTACGTAAGCATGTGTGCAATTTGTCCAAGTGAAATGAGGATCTGCTCTCAATATGAGGATGTTTTCTCTGTGTGTGTAATGTGCCCATTTTCAAAACAGCATCTGAGTAGTTCCAAAATTTTAGGGAATATCTCTAGAATCTGCAGACAGAACTCTGGATGAACACAAGGGAACCCTTCACTTGTAAGCTCCCAGGAAGGTCCAGATAGTTTTATATGTCTGTTATTAGCAGACAACTCTTTAAAGATTTCTACGTCTGTGGCTAAATTTTTCCAGAATAGTATTAAAATAAGGCGGACTTGTGAGCAGGCTCTGGAATGTAAAGGGATGCAAGGAGGGTTACACAAGAGTGTTTTATACTTTTCAGAAGCAGGTGGTTACCAGTCAGAAGTGTGTATTATCTGCAAAATGTGTATTATATACATGGAGTTTAATGTGTCTTTGTTATTTATCTAAGACTTAAGATGATCTGAGTTTGTCAATTTTAATTTTTTTAATTGTTATAGCATTTAAGCTTCGTAATAAAAAAACCCTATTCTATTCACAAGAGAACCCAAAGTGACTCTTTCTATGAGAAGGCTTCACATATGTGCTTAGCAACCTTCATAGCATTTACCAATACAACTAATAGAATAGTGGCATGCCAATTAGCTATGGAAGAAAGAGTGTCAATTGTTTTTCTTTCCTCTGATGGCTACACAGACAGCAGAGAGCATACTTAGACCAATATGAGAGTCTCCAAGTCAATCCATGAGAAATGGCAACTCAAGGGAGATTGGTCAAGAGCTAATAGGAGAGGGTGCAGTAAGAAGGTCTCATGGCAGTGTGTGTGGACATATGACTGACTGGGTAAAAACAAAAGTGATGCAGGCCCACTATGGCTCACTGCACATGTGGTCCCACACTGCCAGGTGTTGACCTGAGACTGCTCCAGGACGGTTAAGTGGCTGGCCCAGGATGTGCCCTGGACCCAAACCCAGGTGCCCATTCAGGGCCAAGGACCACCCACATGGGCCAACATGGCCTAAAGAAGGCCAACATGTCTGTTTGACTGTGCCGCAGAACTAGTCCTACCATGGCCGGGCACCATGGCTGCTCATCATGGCAGGGGGACGAGGCATTGGGATCGGGGTGGTGCTGGCCGCCTGCATGTCTGTTGCGCCTCCTTCCCTACACAAGTCGTGCAGGCAGTGGGACGGCTCTCCAGCCGCCATAGCAACAGCAGGGCTCATCCCCTGCAGGTGAGCGAGGCTCCACCCCCTGGGAGGGCCCAGCCCCAGCTTTCACAGGCCAAAGCTGCCCGCCCGCCCCCAGCGGGCGGCAGCCCTTGGGCGGCGCCCGAAGGGCGGCGACAAAAGGGCGCTGGCCGTTTTGTGGCCGTTGTGCGGCCGGAGCGAGGACAGCGAGGAGCCACCCCCCTGACAGCACCCACGCTACACAGCCGCCGCCGCCCATTGCCGTGGGACAGCACGCCCGCGCGCACACGACACCTGCAGGCCTGGCTTCCCCCCGATACCTGAACAGGTAACACCTATGATGCCTCCCTATACCTCCCTTGCCTCCTCGCCCTCTATCACCTCCCTCCTTCTAGCCTCTCTCACGCACCCCCTCCTTCTCCCTCTCCCTTCACCAGCAGCCTTTCTCCAGCCAACCTACCCCTTATCCTCACCCACGCCCATCCCCCCTCCCCACCCTCATCCCCCCTTACCCATTCCCCCTAGGCCCAAACCCGCGACACCCAGGTGTTCCACAGACCATTGTGGCCAATACGAGGCCAGTGCACGACTCACACCCCGCAAACCCGGCCGTTCCCCATCCCCCAACCTCATCCGCATCCCCTGCCTTCCCAAACACCAATTGCCTTTTTCCTGCTCCCTCTGGAACTGCCGCTCGTCCGTGGCTAAAGCTCCCTTCATCCACGATCTCTTCCTCTCTCGCCCCTTTCAACTCCTGGCTCTTACGGAAACCTGGATCACGCCCTCCAACTCTGTTACCCCGGCTGCTCTATCCTCCGGGGGCCTGTCGTTCTCTCACCGCCCCCGCCCTGAGGGCCTGGGTGGTGGTGTGGGCTTGCTCCTTGCTAAGCACTGCCAATTCAAAACCCTCTCCCCTCCCCCCTCCTCCTCCTTCCCTTCCTTTGAGGCCCACTCTGTGCGCTTATACTCCCCTCTACACCTTCGGGTTGCTGTCATCTACCGCCCCCCGGGTTCCCTCTCCTCTTTCCTCCCGGACTTTGAATCCTGGCTCACCTTCTTCCTCTCCGATGATATCCCCACTCTTATCCTTGGTGATTTCAACATTCACGTTGACACGCCCTCCGCCCCCTCTGTTTCCCGCTTTCTCTCTCTCGCTTCCTCCTTTAATCTCCGACTCTGGACCGACTCCCCCACTCATACTGACGGCCATTCCCTCGACCTCATCTTCACTCGAAACTGTTCTCTTACTGACCTCTCCTTTGACCCCTGCCCTAATTCTGATCACTTCCTCGCCTCCTTCAGCCTTTCCCACCGACCCCCCTCCTCCTCCCCCTCTATGCGCCCCTTCCGCAATATGCAGGCCCTTACTCCCTCGGAGTTTGCCTCAAATCTTTCCCCCCTTCTCCCCCCCGTTTTCGCCTCCTCCTCCCCTGACTCTGCTGTCTCTGCTCTCAACGCTTCTCTCTCCTCGACCCTTGACTCTCTTGCCCCCCCCTCTGCTCGCCCCGTCCGCCCCCTCGACCCCCGCCCCTGGCTTACCCCTGCCATCCGCTACCTCCGCTCCTGCACCCGGGCTGCCGAACGCCTCTGGCGCAAATCCCGCTCCCTCCCTGACTTCCTCCATTACAAATTCTCCCTCTCCTCCCTCTCCTCGGCTATCTCCCTAGCTAGGCATCGCTATTATGCCTCTAGGATCGAATCTTTCTCCCGCGACCCTCGCCGCCTTTTCTCTACTTTCGACTCCCTTCTCAAACCCCCCTGCCCTCCTCCGCCCTCTTCCCTTGCTGCTCAGGATCTTGCATCGTTCTTCACCTCCAAGATTGACAAGATCCGTCGGGATATTGCCTCCCGCCCTCTTCCGCCCCCCGCCCCCCTCCCTCCTCGCATCCTTCCCTCCTGCCTCTCTCCAGGAAATCTCTGCTCTTCTCTCTTCATCCAACCCCTCCACCTGCCCCCTTGACCCGATCCCCTCCCGCCTCCTGACCTCTATTGCTCCCACTGTCGCTCCCCCCCTTCTGCATGTCGTCAATCTCTCCCTTTCCACAGGCTCCTTCCCCTCTGCCTTCAAACATGCCACTGTCTCCCCCATCCTCAAAAAGCCTACCCTGGACCCTTTCGATCCCTCTAGTTACCGGCCGGTCTCCCTCCTTCCCTTTGCTTCGAAGCTCCTGGAACGTGTCGTCTACTCCCGCTGCCTGAACCTCCTCTCTGCCAACTCCTCCCTGGACCCTCTCCAGTCCGGCTTCCGCCCCCTCCACTCTACTGAAACTGCCCTGGCCAAGATCACCAATGATCTACTTGTCGCTAAATCGAAGCGCCACTACTCCGTTCTTGTCCTCCTTGACCTCTCTGCTGCCTTTGACACTGTCGACCACTCGCTCCTCTTGGACTCGCTTTACTCTTTGGGCTTCCGTGGCTCTGTCTTTGACTGGTTCTCCTCCTACCTCTCTGACCGCTCCTTTAATGTCTCCCTCCCCGAGTCGACCTCCCCCTCCCTTCCCCTCTCGGTTGGGGTTCCCCAAGGTTCTGTCCTTGGCCCTCTCCTCTTCTCTATCTACACCCGGTCCCTTGGTGAAATTATTGCCTCCCACGGGTTCCAATACCATCTCTATGCTGATGACACCCAACTCTATCTCTCTACCCCCTCTCTCTCCTCCTCTGTCCGCTCACGCCTCGTCGACTGCCTCTCTGATATCTCCGCCTGGATGTCCCGACGCCAACTCAAACTGAACATGGCCAAGACTGAACTCCTCATTTTTCCTCCATCCCCCTCCTCTCCCTCTGACCTGACCGTCTGCATTGATGGGGTCACCATCCGTCCTGTTCTCCGTGCCCGCAGCTTGGGCTTCATTTTTGACACGCACCTCTCCTTTAAACCTTACATTGACTCTGTGGCCAAATCCTGCCGATTCGCTCTCCTCAACATTGCCCGCATTCGCCCCTTTCTATCTGTCTCCTCGGCCAAAATCCTTGTTCATGCCATGGTTATCTCTCGCCTCGACTACTGCAACCTCCTCCTTGCTGGCCTCCCTCGCTCCCACCTGTCCCCCCTTGTGGCGATCCAAAACTCTGCCGCCAAGGTCATTCACTCTGCCCGTCGCTTCGACCATGTGACGCCTCTCCTCCTCTCCCTTCACTGGCTCCCCCTTCCGGAACGTATCCTGTTCAAACTCCTGGTTTTCACGTTCAAATCGCTCCATGACCAAGCTCCCCCTTACCTCTCGGACCTAATCGCCCTACGCGCTCCTGCGCGCGCTCTCCGCTCTTCCGCTGTCCCCTCCCTCGCTCTCCCTCGCTTCTCCTGCTCGCCCAACCGCCTTCGTCCCTTCTCCCTCGCTGCCCCGCATGCCTGGAACTCCCTCCCTGCCGACATCCGCCTCGCCTCCTCCCTCCGCTCCTTCAAATCCCTCCTCAAGACCCACCTTTTCCATGCTGCCTTTCCCAATGCCCTCTAGTCTTTCCCCTTGCTCTTACTGTCAGCCCTCCCCTGCTGACTGCTGCTACCGACCACCTTGTAACCAAGCCAAGTACACGCACCTGAGACTTCGCATCCGCCTGAATGTTTGTTTGTCTTCTCCCATGTCTCTCCCGCTGTCCCCTCTCCTTGTCTCCCCCTTCTTGTCTTTTAGATTGTAAGCCACAGGTAGGGACCACAGCTGATTATATGTTCTGTACAGCGCCAGGTTGTTACTGGCGCCTTATAAATGTTTAATAATAATAATAATAATGCATGTTTGTTCAGTGCTGCCCACTGACCCGGAGAGTAGTTGCTGTTGTTTTTCACCTCAGGCCAGGGAACCACGCCACAGCCTGCATGTTTGTTTTAACCAATATTGCTGGTTGGGTTTGGAAGCTGGGTTGAGATTTTGGAGTGGACAGCAGCTGAGGCTAGATGATGATGATACAATTTTTTAGATAGTGTTCTCTCCTGCAAAATAGCATTTGTTGCGCTTCCTAAAAACAATGCTACACTGAGGCCGAGCCTAGCATTTAGAACCATAGTGTTGGAAGAAATCTCAAGGATCACCTAGTCCACAGCATGTAACAACATTTACTCCTTTCCTTTTTATTTTGACTTGAGCTCTGATTATTCACAGGCTGCAACCTCAGTCTATATTCCTACCCAAAAAACCTATCAGGTTAAGGACATAAGTTAAGGCGCTACAATTCCTATTGATCAATTTCGTAACTCAAAAAACTCTTTAGGGAATCACATCACTAACAACTCACATCAAGCAGTAAAAGGCATGGAAATTGAAAGTTAAGGCTTCAGTTGATTTGATTGATTTTATTTATTGCGCCGCTGGCTTTCGCCATGGCCAATAAAAATATAAAATATATAAAATACAATATAGTAAACTACAACACAAAATGTCCATCCTACGAGGAGAAATCTTATACAAACACAATATAACTTATTCCAATAATTACCCGTAATAGACACTGAAAACAACCAAATTGTCCCACCTAAACACGGCTACTATAACCGTCATGGGGTATGTCCAACTATTGTATCTTTTAGGTCAACAGAACGTTATTCCATCAGTCCACCGCCTCCTTCCGTAATCTTGTGGCAAGGAGAGCAAAGGTTGCTACCTGCCTCATTTCTTCTTCTGATTTTGTAGCCAGTAACAAATTAATTTTTTGGCAAGGTGAGAAGTATTCTTTCCCTCTGCACAGCAGACTAATCCATATTTCCCTTATGGACTCATAAAAAGAACATTCAAACAAAATGTGTGGTAAATCTTCTATTTCCAAGTCATTACAAGTTCACCTAGAGAATGGCTTATCGCTATATCGTCCTAAAGTGACTGCAGAGCAGAATAATTGGAAACGCAAGAGAGTAAAGCATCTGCGAAGGGTCGAACCCTTAAGCTTATCTAGATAATCCTCAAACCTATGATCTGCTTTAAAATGGGGGTACCATGGTGCGGCTTTCCAAGAAGTAACTGCTGCCAGGTCGTCTTGCCAAACTATATCAGCAGCTCTAAGAGAGATCAGCTTTTTTTGTTGGGTTATATCTTTCCCCCAAAAGCAATGGAAAGAGAGTCCCATGTCCCTCAGGTGGGCAAGTACCCTGGTTAGCCAGGGGTACTGCTGAGCCCTGTCACAATTTAGTTCTTCCAACAGACATTGGGAGGCCAGAGTAGTACCATTCTGGCTACACATCTTAGTCCAATATCAAAGATAAGTCTGTCTTCCAATACAGGCCACAGATATAGTGCCCATCTCAGCTCTTACTATCGCGCTAGGTGTACCTTGTGGGACCCTCAACAGACGCCTTAGAAACTTATTTTGAACTACCTCTAATTCTGCAAAAATGTCTGTTGGTATTATTGCAGCTCCATAAGTCAGCATAGATTGGAGCTTACCCCTAAAAACTTTCAGAATAGAGGAAGTCCTAACTGGCATAGTTCTAGTCTTAGTATTCCCTTAGCCGCCGCAGTAGCTTTTTTATTGCTATTTGTTTCCTACGGTTTGACCACAGTCCATTCCTACAGAAGGTAATACCCAAGTACACATAGGAGTCTGTTTGCATAAATTCCCTGTCATTTATCTTCCATGCATATCTCTGGCTTCTACCACCCATAACCATTCCTTGAGATTTGGTGAAATTGATATCTAAATAATTCACAGTGCAGAATTTCATCAAATTCCGCAACTGATTTTGCAATTCCCTTCTTGTTTGTGACAACAACACAATGTCGTCGGCATACATCAATGCCGGTACAACCCGCTCCTTAACTTTCGGTAAGTGGCTATCTTCACTCAGCAGCATAGGGATAAAATCGCTCATAAAGATGTTAAATAATAGGGGAGCGAGAACACAACCCTGACGCCTTTCGAGACTCTGGCATGGGTTTTGATAATTCTAGTAACATTTCCGGTATGTATCTGAATTAATAAATCTAAGAGGTCCCTACTAATTCCAAGCTGGTATAGTTTGTTCTAAAGCTTCCCCCTTGGGATTGAGTCAAATGCTTTCTTTAAATCAATGAAAGCTAAGAAGAGTTTCCCTGCCCTTATCTTAGTATATTTTACTATGATATGTAATAGTATGAAACAATTATTCATCGTGGACCTATTCCTACGGAAGCCACATTGCTCTTCAGGGATAAGGCTTCAGTTCTTCTCCTACACAAAGGATGTACCCTATATGCATGTGTACTCGCCTTAACTTGCCACCCATGCAAGCATTAACATCTGTTAATTATGGACTCAGATAATTATTAACATCTGTAAGTTAACCAAGTCAAATTGGGTCTCCAGGGACTTGGTGTAAAGATAGTGATTTCAATCCACTGGTACCTGGAAAGTCCATACATTAACATCAATAAATTAACCAAATCCAATTGGCTGTCCAGGTTCTTGATAAAAATAGTGTTGGTTTCAATCCACTGGTACCTGAGTAGTCCATACTCACGTGGCAATCGAGTAGGCAAATAACATAACAGATGTTAATGCTTGCATGGGTGGCAAGTCAAGGCAGGTACACATGCATATAGTGGTACATCATTTGTACAGGAGGGGAACTGAAGCCTTAACTTTCAATTTCTATGCCTTTTACTGCTTGATGTGAATGGTTAATGATGTGTTTAGAATTGTTAGTGTTAGTGTTTAGAGTATGAGGATCTCCTCACCAAGCTGCCTGTGGCAGGCGGGACGGAGTAACAAATCTTTAAAATAAATAAATAAATAAAATAAAATGCTGAGACCTAAACTCTGGTTTAATACAAAACTCAATAGTATTAATGAAAATGGAGCTTGGCTCAGGTCCAAACTCCCGTGTCCTTAATGAGTAAGTGGGCATGCATGGCTTTTATGGTGCATGATTGATTGGTGTAACACATTTATTTACAAGATCTTCAGGTATACAACAATTATTTAATTGGATTAATAAAGAAAAGTTCTACACTCACATAAATAGTGTTCCTCTGCCTGTATCATGATAATCATATACCCTATAATTTGATTCTATTCTATTGATCCTTGCACGTGTGTGTGTGTGTGTGTGTGTGTGTGTGTGTGTGTGTGTGTGTGTGTGTGTGTGTGTGTGTGTGTGTGTGTGTGTGTGTGTGTGTGCA
>QEPC01009507.1:301513-323165 GCA_003113815.1 Sphenodon punctatus | reverse complement strand
CCTGAATGTTTGTTTGTCTTCTCCCATGTCTCTCCCGCTGTCCCCTCTCCTTGTCTCCCCCTCCTTGTCTTTTAGATTGTAAGCCACAGGTAGGGACCGCAGCTGATTATATGTTCTGTACAGCGCCAGGTTGTTACTGGTGCTTTATAAATGTTTAATAATAATAATAATAATAAACCTGCTCATCAGAGTTGGAACTCTCAGGAGATTTAAATACAGGGCAAATCATAAAATAATTGCCTCAAGATTTCAGAGTTGTAGAAGGTGATTGAAAATTATTGGATTGCCCAGCGTCTTGTAGTATTAGAAAAATAATGACAGTACCATAATGTATGGTGTTGGATCTGCAGAAAGCTGTAAAAATGCCTTCTTAAGCTGAATTTATAAAAATACTAGCAGGCACCAGCTGTGGAAATGGAGTCACAAATAAGCTATTTTATGTGTCTTAACCCTTAAATGTGAGGTGTCAGAAAAGTTTGATTGTCATGTGTCCTATATCAATTTTGTCTGGTCTGAAATATTGAGAAAAGTACTATTACAAAGTGCTACTTTGTACCTTGGAGCTTAATTCCCATGAAGGTGGGATTCAAACGTATTGTGCAGGAATTTTGGAATGGCCCTCACTCTGGAGTCTTGAATGAATGTTAGGGTTTTGGAGAACCAGAATTTTAGCATGAGAAGAACATGTTTTCTAAGCTTCAGTTACTCTATAGCATGGGGAAAATGACTAGAAAAGTACAGAAATGGAAACTCAGAATTTCTTCCCCAAATATTTCTACATGGTTTAAACAAATGAGGGTTGGGCTTGGGCCACATTATCTATGACCATTTCTTACATTGGATGCCAGTGTAACATTGCGTGCCTTTAGATGGACACTTGTTCCACTTGTGCTCCACCCCAACCCCATGTGCCCCACTCGTGTAAAGGCAAGCCCCCCTGGGGTGAGATGGAGCAGGTGCCTCCTACTCTGGGCCAGCTCTGCTCGTGGTGCTCTGGAATATTCTGGACCATTGTGAGTGGAGCCGGTCACTCAAACCTGAAGCACTGGTTGCGGGTGGAGTAGCGGTCCGTCTAAAGGTCAGACGACAGCCACAGCTTTGCTCCCAGCTGCGGGTTGCCATGGGAATGGCCATAGAGCTGCAGGCTCTATGGCCTCACCTCTCCCTCTTGTTGTCACCTCTCCCTCTTGCCACCTATAGTTCTATGGCAAGAGGGAGAGGTGTGCATGGGCAGATGTGGTGTGTGCTGGTGGGCTCCGTTTAAACCTGCTGCTGTCAGAGCAGACTCAGGGGTTCCCCCCTGCTCCCAGAGCAGACCCAGCGGGTGACCACATCCGGGTCTGTCTCAAAGCACCCATTGTAAGCCCATCAGGCAGGAACTGTCTCCAAAAATCTGTGTATGCCATTGCCTAGTAGCACTATAAGCAGTAATAGATTTTGCATGACTGGGGGATTGTGAAACTAACTGGAAGATGAAATTTAATGTTGACAAGTGCAAAGTGATGCACATAGGGGGAAATAATCATAACCATACAAATACAATATTGGGCTCTAAATTAGGTTTTACCACTCAGAAAAAGAATCTTGGAGTCACTGTGGACAATTCTCTGAAAACCTCAGCTTAGTGTGCAGCGGTGGTCAAAAAAGGCAATTAGAATGTTATGAATTGGGTAGGGACCTCTCTCAAACTACGATCATACAGCTCCAAATACATAGTTAGTGCTATATAAATAAATTGTTGTTGCTGCTGTTATTTTATTCATAAAGAGATAGAAAATAAAACTAAAAATATGACATCACTATATAAATCTATGGTGCAACCACACCTTGAACACTGTGTGCAGTTCTGGTCACCTAATCTAAAAAAATATGTAGTCGAACTGAAAAAGGCTCAGGGAAAGGCAGCAAAATTTTTCAAAGGTATGGAATGGCTTCTGTACAAGGAGAGGCTTGATAAGTTGCACAATGAACAATGAACTTGTGGAACTTGTTGTCAGAGGATGATGTGAAGGTCAGTAGGATAGCTGGTTTCAAACAAGGATTGAATAAATTCTTGGATAATATAGCTTAGCATAGTCATTAAATAGCTATTAGTCAAGAAGGTTGGGGGACAGAACCTCTGACTGTTGTGGGCCTGGGAGTGAACAACCTCTTTTTTGTATATTTATTTATTTATTTATTTATTTATTTCTTAGCATTTTTATGCCGCCCCCTCATGCCCACGGCATCTCAGGGCGACTAACAATACAATAAAACAGTAAAATACATTAAAAACCAACATCACTTTAAAAAAAAATTTAAAAACCCAACCCTAACCCTACCCGCCAATTCCCCCAATTCCCCCACCCAACCAATCTCCCCCATTTCCCCTGACTCCCCCCTCCCCTCCAAAGGCCAGGGCGAACAGCCAAGTCTTGCATGCCCGCCGAAAGGCGAGCAGACCCAGGGTCAGGCGGGCTTCCTTCAGAAGGGAGTTCCACAACCGTGGCCCAACCACCGAGAATGCCCTCTCCATGGTGACCCCCCGCCTTACATGGGGGACCTCCAGATAGGCGCCCCCAGTGGATCAGAGGGTCCGTCCTAAGTCATGAAAGGTGAGGCGGTCCCCGATATAAGAGGAGCCGAGACCGTATAGGCCTTTGTATACCAATACTAGCACCTTGAACTTGGCTTGGTACGCTATAGGCAGCCAGTGCAGAGAACGGAGCACTGGTGTAATGTGCTCACGGCGACCCGTCCCCATAAGGAGACGGGCTGCCGCATTCTGCACCAGCTGCTGCCTCCGAACCAATATCAAGGGAAGCCCCATGTAGAGTGCATTGCAGTAGTCAAGCCTCGAGGTAACAAAGACATGGATGAGAGTGGTCAGGTCGGGTCTGGAGATGTATGGGTGGAGCCTCCGCACCAGATACAGCTGGCAGAAGTTGGCTTTAGCCATCACCTCCACCTGCCGATCCAGGCGGAGGTCCACATCCAAAATCACCCTCAGACTCTGAACCTGCTGGGCAACCCAAGGCCAGACCCCTCCAATAGGAGGAGCCGACACCTCCTTCGCCCTCCCCACTACCATCACCTCCATCTTATCTGGGTTCAGCTTCAGTCTGCTCTGTCTCATCCAATCCGCCACGGCCTCCAAACACTGGGAAACTATCGAGGCGGCAGGACCTGGGTCTGTTGAAAAAGAGAGGTACAGCTGTGTGTCGTCAGCATATTGGTGACAACACACCCCGGATCATGTCACGATCTCCCCCAGGGGCTGCATATACATATTATATAACAGTGGAGACAGAATGGAACCCTGCGTAATGCCACAGGTCAAGGCCTGGGGGCATGATGTTTCAGCTCCCAGCACCGCCGCTGGCTTCTATCTGAGAGAAATGAGTGGAACCATTCAAGAACAGTCCCGTCCAGACCCCCCAGATCTCGCAGCTGTCTCAACAGCAACCCATGGTCCACGGTATCAAAAGCGGCTGAGAGATCTAGCAGGACCAGAAGTGTCGACTGTCCTGCATCCATCTCCCGGCGGAGATCGTCGGCCAAAGCCACCAATGTTGTCTCAGTACCATAGCCTGGGTGGAACCCAGATTGAAAAGAGTCAAGGAAACCGATGCTATCAAGATGCCGCTGGAGCTGCAGTGCCACCGTCCGTTCAATAACCTTCCCTTAAAAGGGAAGATTAGAGACAGGATGGTAGCTGGCAAGTGCATTCACGTGTAGAGATGGCTTCTTCAGCAGGGGATGCACCACAGCCTGCTTAAGGCTGTGCACCAGTCTACCCTGCCAAAAGGACGCATTGATAACCTTCACCAGCACTGTCCCCAACGTCTCCCTGGAGGCTTTCACCAACCAGGACGGGCACGGATTGAGTTGACTACTAAACGAAATGAAACGACAACTGGTGACCCTAACAGACCCCGGGACATCCGCCGCATCGGCTGGCGTCACTTCCTGAAACTCAACCCAAGAAGATGGACCAGACAGGGCCTCCACAACCTCACTTACTGCCTTCAATCCGGTGTCGAAGTTGCTCTGGATCTGAGCAATCTTGTCTGCGAAGTAGGTGACAAATTGCTCACAGCGGGCCTGGGCTCCAGCCTCTGACTGGGGACTGGAAGTGAACAACAAGTAATGGATCACCCCATTGTGACCTGTTGATTGTTGTGTCCTTCTGTGAAGTGACCAAAGGTGGTCAGTTGGAGACAGGATGCTGACTAGATGTACGATTCATCTAATCCAGTATGGCACTTGGTATGTTCAGTGCTGCTTTACTTCTTGAAAAGTCTGCACTGTGTCTAAGCAAGCAGGCTTTTCTGAAAGGGACTGTGTTAAAAAAGGAGTTTTTCCGTGAATAGATGCATTCAAATACAGAATTGCTCCCTATTATGCTTGCTGTGTGGTGGAAGAGGCTGCATAAAGGATTGTTGCTGGTATTTTAATATATTTTTGTCATATTAATATCTTCACCTCAGAATTGCAGAAGATATTATTATTATTATTATTATTATTAATTATTAATATTATTATTTTATTAGCATTTGTGTAGCACCAGCTGTGTACCTGGTGCTTTACAGAACAATAAGAATGACGTGGTCCCTGCCTACAGCTTACAATCTAATAGACACGGAGAGGGGAGACAAGGAGAGGGGACATAGGGAGAGACCAGGTATATGTTTGCCTCTCCTTTGCCTTGGAGGTAGGTGGCTTCATATCTCATTTTAAACAGACTTTTCTGAAGCAGGGAGTCCAAGCTGTAGTAGGAAGGGGGAAATCAATTTATCCCAGGCTAATTGGGGTCTCCCGGATCTCACTGAAACTCACTAGGAACTCATATTTGCTGGTTTTGCAGGCACTGGATGCCAGTTCCTTTCTGCCCTCATTCCATTTTGTAGAAATAAAAATTATCAATAATTTATTTATTTATTTATTTAATCATTTATTTATTTAAAACTTATATACTGCCCCTCCTGCCCATAGGCAGCTCAGGGCGGCGAACAACACACACACAAAATTCAACAATAAAACATTTTAAAACAAATCCACAAATTTTAAAACAAATGATAAAAACTCACCCTCCCTCCCAACCCCCCTCCCCCTCGCCAAAGGCCTGGCAGAACAGCTAGGTCTTACACAAATGTCGAAATGACAGGAGGGTGGGGGCCAACTGAGCCTCCTCTGGGAGTGAATTCCACAGCACAGGGGCAGTCACCGAAAAAGATCTCACATCAGTGACCACCCGTCTCGCCCAGGGAACCTCCAAAAAGGCCCCCACGGATGATCTCAGGGGTTGCACGGGCACATGGGGAGTGAGGCGATCCTGCAGATAGGCAGGGCCCAGGCCGTGAAGGGCTTTGAAGGTCAAAACCAGCACCTTGAACCTAGCTCGGTGCTTTTTAGGCATCCAGTGCAGAGCCCAGAGCACAGGTGTCATGTGCTCCCTGCGGCCCGCCCCAGTAAGGAGACGGGCTGTGGCATTCTGCACCAGCTGCAGCCTCCGGACCAGCTTCTCGGGCAGCCCCATGTAGAGCGCATTGCAGTAATCCAGCCTCGAGGTGATGAAGGCATGGATGACAGTGGCGAGGTCAGAGTCTGAGAGATACGGCGAAAGCCGCTGGACAAGATGTAACTGCCCAAACGCACTCCCCTCCATGGACACAACCTGAGATTCCAGGCTGAGCCACGAATTGAGGAGCACACCCAGACTCCGTACCTGCGAGACCATGGGAGGGTGACCCTTCCCCCCCAGAGGAAATTCAACCACTCCCAGGCCCCCCAGGCCCTCACCCACCAACATCACCTCTGTCTTGTCAGGATTCAGCTGCAGATGGCTCAAACTCATCCAAGCCCCCACAGCCAACAGGCACTGGGACAATAAAGAGACTGCATGGCCTGGGTCGATGGAAAAAGAGAAGTAGAGCTGAGTGTCATCAGCATACTGCATTTTAAGACATAATAAATAAATATAGAAAAATACTGATGACACTGCATGCCCTGAAACCCTCTCACAATCTCCCCTAACTGTTGCTTATAGATGTTAAACAAGAGGGGGGACAGTATGGCACCCTGTGGGACTCCACACATGAGGTCCCGGGGGGAAGACGTACACTCCCCCAAGGCCACCCAGTGAGTTCTTCCGGCCAGGAAAGAACAAAACCAGTCTAAGACCGTCCCACCAATCCCGGCATGGTCCCGCAGGTGAGTCACCAACACCTCATCATGAACTGTGTCGAACGCAGCCGAAAGGTCTAATAGGACCAGTAAGATCTGACAACCCTGGTCCAACGCCAGATGGAGATCGTCAACCAAGTCCACCAATGCAGTCTCCGTACCATACCCAGGCCGAAACCCGGACTGAGAGGGGTCAAGGAAACCGGTGCGGTCCAGATGTTCTTGGAGCTGCCGTGCCACAGTCCGTTCAATAACCTTCCCTAAAAAGCAATAACTGGCAGGAGCATCAGCATCAAGAGATGGTTTCTTGAGCAGGGGGCTAACCACAGCCTACTTCAGGCATTCAGGCACCCTGCCTTCCCGAAGGGAGGCACTAACCACCCCAGCCAGCAACGGCCGTAATGTCTCCTGGCTGGCTTTCACCATCCAGGACGGGCAAGGATCTTTTTCACATGTGGTGGCGTGAACAGATCCCACCAAGGACTCCACATTTGATAGTGGTATCACATAAGATATATCACATATGATAGTGATATATCTTATGATACCAGTATACAAGGCTCAACCAGATTAATACAAACTATTATGATGATTTAATTAACTGTGATCAAACCAATCCCTAAAAGATTAAACGGGAAGCATAATTTCCCCCCAGCCCCTCTAATGGTAACAGCCTGCAAATTTTAACTCCTTTTTTCCTAACTTCACTTAAGAATTTCTTTCCATGGATCCTCTTCCTTTTAACAAGCTTTTCCTTCTACTGCTTCAGCAAGACTCTCAATAAAAGTAGGTTTTTTTTTTTACCCTTTAATAAGTAAACTTTATTTGACATTAGCTTACACCATAGCCACTTTAATACATGAACCTACAGATACATAAACACATACATCAATGTAAGACATAATACATAAATATAGTAGCCAATGCCATAGAGAGAGGCAATTTAGTGGTGCCAGCAGTGAAAGTCTTCAGGGCCAGATGCCTTTCCAGGCTACTATACAGAGCCCCTTTGTGGACCTTGGAACATACCATGGAATTGGAACCAATTCAGACAAGGTTCCTTAGAACCATCTTAGCAGTACCAAGCTGTGTCCCATCAGTCGCGCTGAGAATTGAGTGTGGTCTCATTTCTCTGACCACCCGGGTTTGGTCTTTAGCGGTGGGCTACTGGATCAAACTGCTTTTTGACCAGGCTGCTCCCTTGGCTCAAAGGGTATTAGTGGATAAGTCACCCTGTAAATGCTATAAACTAGTTGAGCGGAAGGTAAATTTAATTGGCTTCTCTGGAGAGTTCCTATTACCTTTAGGCTACAAAGTAGCAAAGAGATTGCTCACGCTGTGTATAATAGATATAGCCAAACAAGAATCTTTAATGGAGCTCTCCAGTTTTAGATTAGGAGAACATTACTTACCCATAAGAAACACTTCTAGTGCCTATACAAATTACCTTTCTAACTAGTATTGAAAGACCATAGGAGATTGTTTACTAAGGCTAGACTAAATTTTTTGGAGTGTTGTACTGCACTGTTGTAAGGCAGATTTTTTCAAACTACCCTTAGCACAGAGCCTCTGTCTTACCCTAAGGAGGAGGTGGTAATAGTCACCCACATTTAGTTGCCCATGATACGAGGAAGTCCGAGTTAAATTATTGCTGCCGCTTTTGAATAAAAATTAGGGCAGAGCTGGGACGGAATTGACTCAGTTGCTGCTATCTGATAAGACCGCCTCTACAACCTTAAGGGTGGCCAGTTTTTTTGTTTCAGCCAATAGGAGAAGGGCAGTATTGACCATGTTTGGTATAAAAAGGAGATGATATACTAGTTCTTTTCAGGGCTATTTATTTTGTGGAATGTGTTTTCTTTCTTTTTTCCCCACTGTTGCTATTGTGGTTATTTTGGTCTTTGTATTTTCCCCTCCCCCCTACGGGGCTTGGGTCATGTTGTAATATGTTTTGATTTATTGATTTATTGGGTTGTTTTTTCTTGCTATAGCTTGATTGCGTTGCAGTAAACTTATTATTATTAAGACCAAGTATGCAGATATTTTCTAACTGGAATTTTGATTGTTATTTTTTGGTGTTAGGTCTATAGTCATTCATCTGAGCCTGCAGAATAACGAACTGAGGGGAAAGACCTGGAACACATCTTATTTCTATGGGAAGGCATGGGTATATAGAGATATAGATATCTATCTATATGTATGGATATAGATATATAGAGGGACCCCACCCCACCCCCCATATCCTGTCTTAGCTATGGACCTGATCTGCAGGAATTGGGAAGCAACAAATAAATGAAAGATTTTTGTTGCTATTTATCAAGTAACAAATTACCACGTAGAATTTAGTTTATAGCTGAAGAAGCTTAGTCCTCATAACTCTCTATGAATGCAAGCCCCATTTAGGTTAATTGGGCTCATCCCAGCAGAAAACATATGTATTTATTTATTTATATCCCACCGTTTCCTGCAGACTCAGAGTGGCTCACAATATACACAAATATAAAATCCAATAAAACCATATAACATTTTTATTAAAAAATCCCCCACCCACCCTCTAGTCCCTATTCCAACCTGCTAAAAGTCTGACCAAACCCAGTTTGAGCATCAGACTTGTAAGTTTACATTCCCAAATGCTGCACACTTCTCTTTGTCCTTGCCAGTCTTGTTTCCTCCCTTGCAACATTTCAATGTTTTGCTTGTTTACATTGTGCATGCAGCTGTTCACACTGGAATCAAATTGTGTATTAATCATTCTAAATCATGCAATGTTAATTTTAATTTTTGTTCATGTTCTCTTCTGAATTTCTCATTTTCTGCCTGAAAACTTGCCAAAACATCCTTTAGCAAACGCAGGCCTCTTCTTTCAGCTAGTGCACATAGCAGGAAGAGTAAGTAGCTGTTTTCATTTCTGCAGGCAACTAACCTAAATCAACCAGCATTTATGCTTACCTGCTGTTGATCTTAGAAGGAACCATTTCTCCACTGGGTGTGAAATGTTGATATTTTTTGTTTCATGCATCCCTATTGTATTCGTATGTGGTCATGTGTACTACATTTCAACTAGGATTTAATGAAGAAACAAACTATGTAGATCCAGAAAGCTACATTTTGATGTGTAATATGGAAAAGGTAGGGTGCTGAGTCAAAGGAAACACTGAGAAATAAATTGTCTACTTTTGTGCACTTCTTCACTAATGTTTGTCCTACAAATTCATTTAAATGGCACACACATTTGTATTGAAGAAATGTACTTCTGAATCCTACTTTTCACTCCTACTATTGTTTACCTGTTCCTTTCTGAGAGAACTAGACCACAAGAAAGGAAGCCTGCTAGAAACTTTTCTTGACAACTAGTAAAAACACATTAGGGGAGGTTCCTCCATACGGACGAATGGGCACTGCACCACCAGGGAAGTGCCCCAAGTAGGATTGGGACTCACTATACCCAACCTGGGTCCATGCAATCAAGGAGGCGAGAGGGGGATTAGTACACATCCCATGTAGGGCATCAAATATGTAAACCTCTGCTCCATGACAGGCTATCCCTGTCTATAGCATTGTGGACAAATGCTTTCCCCACTGGGCTTTTAAAGCCTCTAAGGAAGGACATTCAACACCTTCCCTGGGCAACTTATTCCATTGTTCTTGCACTTAGGAAGTTTTTCATAATACTTAACTGAAATCTACTAGTTCCAATTAATCGACTGAAGAGATACTCAACTCTTAATTACTGCTGGTTCAAAAATCCCTTCAGTTGCCATTGTTGCTTTTAGTGTTGCAATATATCTTCAGGCTCTTTTGCCATGGGTTTAGCTTTCAGCAACTCCAAGTTAAAGCAGTTTTCTCCTCCTCTTTTCCTCCCTGCTAGTAAGTGTTTTTCTCCTCAAACTAGTTTGGAAGCAACCCTGGTCCCTCTCCCTAGTGACATATTTATTTATTTATTTATAAATACTTATATCCTGTCCTCTCCTCCACACAATGGCAGCTCAAGGCGGCTCAAAACAGCAACAAAAACAATAACATTCATAAAATTAATAAAATACATTTACATTTTTAAAGGGCAGAAATAAACCCCTCCCCCCAAGCCCCCCCCCCTCCATCTCCCTCCCCAAACACCTGGCGGAACAGCCAGGTCTTGGGAGCACCAAGTTGAGCTCAAGGCAGTGCCATCTGGGGCTGAGAGAATCCCCAATCCCTATAGGTGAGGATGGACAGTATGGATGTCAGGCTGGACCAGTTGCCCATTGCAGCCCCCATAGGCCCCCTCCCTCTGCAGGGTCAAACCCCATGTCACCCTGGAACACCAGAGGAGACTCCTACTGATGATCCATGCCATGGGGGACAGGTGGTGTGCCCCCACACCAACTCGTTTCAGTGACGGGGTCCCAGTCACCCGAAGGATTTAGGTTGCACCAACAGATGGTAAAAGGAAGACATTGCAGGCACTGGCCACGTGGATGCGGTGCGGGGGGATGGGTGGAGGCCGCGGCAGGTGGGTGGTGCATGGGCAGCCCATATAAGGATGTACTCCCATTGCCCACGCACGAAGCATCTGCTTTTAGTGCCTGTTGCTCCATGCGTGGGCAATGGGTGGAGGTGGGTGGAGCATGGGAGAGTGCAGCCACCCCCACCCATCCACTGCAGTGGTTGCATGGATGCCCCCCAACTGTCCCCTCACCTTCACACATGGGTAGGGGTGGGGCATTCATGCAAAAAGGGCTGAAGTCAATTGACCAGCACATCATGGAGTTAGCGCGCCATGGGCCAGGCCTGAGCAGCATGCAACTCCCACCCTGCCCCCGGGGTCCAAGCATCAACAATGGTACAGATAGAGTAGGATTGGATCTGTGAGGCTGAGCTTTCAAAGTAGCACTTGACTCCACAGGGTTGCTCAGCCCAGCCAGACCCTACTAGGTTGATGTGACAGAGGCTCCTTGGGTCAGGGGTGGTCAGGTGGACATGGATCAAGCAGGGCGAGGCTAAGATATCAGGCCCAAGCAGGGTTAACTAGGGATGGTCGAACGCAGTTTGGAAGTTCGGAGTTCGGACCGAACTCAACCAGTTCAGTCGACCGAACCGAACTTTCGAACCGAACTCGATTTTCGAACCGAATCGAATTTCCGAACTCGGCTCTGTTCGCCCATCCATAAAAGATAATATTCCATTTACTTCAATGGGGTTGAATTTCCGAACTTTGTTCGGAAATTTGGAGTTCGGACCGAACTCAAATAGTTTGGTTGTCCGAACTGAACTGAATTTCCAAACCAAACTGAATTTCTGAACTAGGTTCTGTTCGCCCATCCCTAGGGTTAACCCTACAGGCCATGGGATCCAATTACAACATTGCCACTACTGTGGGGGGGATACACAACCCCAAGGCCACTGTCAATGCTGGTGAAGGCATTGTTCCTATTGCACAATAGATACGCCAAGGTCTCCACACCCACAGGAGTTCACCTGCTCCAACTGACTAGGAAACAAATTTAGCAAAGTCAATATATGGATATTTTTCTCCATATTACTTAGTGACCCTATTCCTGACTCTAGTGACAAGAACAAGTCTAGGGATAATGAGTGGTTAAAACAAATCAAGGTGGACAGGAACTGGGCAAATTGGGTGTCATCCTATATTGTTTATGTTCGGGTTGTGTTACAAATGTACCCCAAATGGACTTCAGCCCTATGGAAATATTACCATATTGTCAGGAGAACCTATCACTCTGGGGGAGGTTTTGGGTGGCTTAGGTATGACGAAGCCTTCCAACAAAATGCAGCCATCACCCCAGGTTTTGTTGGGAAATAAATGAGGTGGCGTGCCTCAATTTACCCCAAACGGAATCGAAGGTTGCCAATAAACATGCCAAAGTATGTGGGTACAACTCTGTTTTATTGGATAGACACTTAACATCTAGACAGGACAGTGTTCTCAGTTACAAACCCCAGTAACCCAGGATATCTTACTTGTCAGAAGCACAGTCCGAGACGCAGGCTGGTTCAGAGGAGAAGGGTAGGGGGCCCAGGAGGCAGCTGGGTAGGAGTCTCTGGATCTTTGAGAGCGTCGGTTAGGATCAAAGACCCACCCGGCTCACTGCAAATGCTAGTGGCCGTTAATGTCAATGACAAATGGTAAGGGGCTGGGCTTTCCCTTTTATAGCTTTATTTATTAGGGATACATGTTGCAGGGTTCCCTCTTTGATCATACCAGGTGCAAGAATAAGATGACTTCATCTCATTAAAACTACTTTCACTTTTGGGGAGTTTATCCATCTCCACTGCTTAATTGCCGGTCTGACCCTTTGAGGTTATCTCTCTCAAACCCTCGTTATTTAGAGAGAGTGGCCATCTGGGGTAGTTGGTACGGGCTTGGGAATACATTTTTCCTGCTAGAGTGTGAGTTATTTATGACTTCTCCTTCTTATTGGCCTCTTTCGTCTGTGCCAGCCTGAGGCCTATGTTTCAAGTTAGCTGGTTCACTGAGTTTGTTCAGGCCTCATGCAGCCTGTGTCTCTGACCATGGCCAATAGTTAATTCATAATAACTATTATGAATAGGGCCTAGTTAATTCATAATAGCAAAACTGCTTAATCAATTCCTAATAGTTTGAAATAGGACATGCATGCCCACTACATTTGGCTCTAGTGCATGCAAGACATGGAGTTGCCGCGGGATGACAGTGGGCACGTCTTCATGAAGGGTGGGGGCCATGGATATGAGCACAAGAGACCGGAAATGGGTCGAGGAGGACAGCAGGCCCTGGCATATTGGGATGACAATGATGGAGGTCTTTTTTTCCCCAATGCAAGTTTCACCATATCTGTCTACAGTGTGTGGGAGTCCACCCAATGTTGAATTGCTTCAAGTGAAAGGGGATCACCCCAAAATGAAGGCATCAGGGTAGCACATGTTTGGGGAAAGGGAGTCCACCTGGGAATGCCTCTGTAGCTGTGGGAAAGGGCCTCAACACTGATTTGGCTTGAGGTGTTAGAGGGGTGTTTATGGGATTCTCTCACTAAGGAGGTGGCAAGTTATGTCATTTCAGGTTTTAAGTTCAGTTTCAGAATTCCTTTCCTAGAGGTAAGAGAGCATAGATCTGTGTCCTACCTCAGATCAGTCCGTGGTCTTGAGCCGGGGGCTGCAGCAGAAAATTAAAAGAAATTGAAGAGTGCAGTGTAGCGGGCCCATTTGACACTATTTCAGTGCCATTCATTAGGATCTCCCCACTGGTCATGGTCCCAAAAAAGGTGGCTGGAGAGTAAGGACTAATACACCCCTTTTCCTACCCTAGAGGTGACTTAGTGAATTACTGTATCCCCCTGAACTATGTGCTGTGCACTATGCATCATTTGACAGGGCAGAGTCATGATCAGGGACTGTAGGAAGGGAGCCTTCATGGCCAAAAGTGACATTGTCTGTCTTTAGACTCCTCCCAGTTCACTTTTTGAGCTGTTGGAAGCAGGGCATTTGCCGAGATATGCATGACATGGAACCCTACCAGTTTCCCCGTTGTTTTCTCAATTTTCCATTATTTTTTGCAAGTTGAATGGGGCTGCCATGGGCCAGTCCCAAGCCCTGTGTGTGTCCCATGTGCACCCCTGGGGACTGGGGAAATGAAAACTTGTTGACTAAGTGCTGGGGAAGTGCTGGAAATTGACATAAAAGTGCTGTGAAATTGATTAAAAACTGTCATAAAATTCCTGGAAAGTGATGAAAAAGTCCCAGAAAGTGACAAAAATGATGGAAAAAATGGTGGAAGCACAGAATCACCAGAAACTGAAGAAGTACCCATGGACAATTGCAAGCACTCCCAAAAGGTTGGTATTTCCCTCTCTCCACCAGAAACACTTGCTCTTGTCTGAGCCCTAGTTGGGATCAGCCTAGGGAATAATATGGAAATGGAAATTAAATATGAGGCATCTCCTTAAGAGGTGGGGCTGAGACTGTTGCTGATCAGAGGATGAGTAACCCATGGCTTCACCTCTACCCTTGGGTTTGACTCACTTGCACCAGATGAGCAGAATAGCCCTTTTTTAAATACTATTTTTTTTTAATTCTAAAATTTAAATGCCACCCCCTCCTGGCTCAGGCATCGTGGGGCGGCTCACAGCATTTTAAAACATATTAAAACAAACAATTATAAACTACAATGAAACAATATAAAACCCATCCCCCCCACCCTAACCCAACCCACCCACCTCATCTCCCTCAGGAAAGGCCTGGCAGAGCAGGAAAGAGGAGAGGTCGGTAATCAAGCGGACCTCTGACAGGAGGGAGTTCCACAGTCGCGGCACAGTCACAGAGAACTCCCTCCTCTTGGTGGACACCCGGGAAACCTGGGGGACCCCGAGGAGGGTGCCCCCGGATGGCCGCAGGGGCTGATCCATGTCCTGGACGATGAGGCAGTCTTGCAGGTAGGTGGGGCCCACACCGTTTAGGGCTTTAAAGGTTGGCACCAACACCTTGAATTGGCCCCGGAAAACTATCGCCAGCCAGTGCAGAGTGCGGAGCACTGGTATAATGTGCTCGCATTGGCCCTTCCCAGTCAAGAGACGGGTCACCGCATTCTGCAGCAACTGCAGTTTCCGAACCAGCACCAAGTGTAGTCCCACGTAGAGTACGTTGCAGTAATCCAGTCTCGAGATAATAAAAGCATGGATGACTGTGGCCAGATCCGAGTCTGAGACATATGGCCTAAGCCGATGCACCAAATGTAACTGGCAAAATGGTCCCTTCGCCACAGCTGCCACCTGGGCATCCAGGAGGAGCTACGGGTCCAGGAGCACCCCCATACTCTGGGCCTGAGAAACCAAGGGAGGATGGGCACCATCAATGATGGGGGCCATCACTCCCTTGGCCCTCCTCACAATCATCATGTGAGAGATGAGGAAAATGAGAGATATAGCTGGGTGTTATCAGCATATTGATAACATCTCACCCCATACTGCCTAATGACCTCCCCCAAAGGCTGCATGTACACATTGAACAAGAGAGGGGATAAGATGGAACCCTGCAGAACCCCAAACGTGAGGCCCTGGGGGGGAAAGATGAAAACTCTCCCAGTCAGGAAAGAGCAGAACCATTTAAGAACAGTCCTGCTAATCCCTGCCCGGTCCCGCAGTCAAGTCACCAACTCATGATTAACGGTATCAAATGCAACCGAGAGATCTAACAGGATCAACAGGGTCGAACGGCCCCAGTCCAATTCACGGGCAAGGTAGTCAACCAAGGCCACAAGCACAGTCTCCATGCCATAACCTGGACGAAAACCCGACTGTGAGGGATCTAGCAAATTGACCCGGTCCAATGTTCCCGAAGCTGCCGAGCCACCACCCGTTCAATAACTTTCCCTAAAAAGGGAAGGTTAGATACTGGCCGATAGCTGTCCAGGACATCTACATCCAAAGATGGGTTCTTGAGCAGGGGCTGCACCACCACCTCCTTGAGATGGTCCGGCACCCTGCCCTCCCTAAGGGAGGTGTTGACTACTCCCGCCAGCAGCGGCCCCAATATCTCCCGGCAAGCCTTAACTAGCCAGGACGGGCATGGGTCTAGTTCACAACAGGTAGCTTGAACAGTCCCAATAGCATCCCCTGCATCCGAGGGTGACACAGCCCAAAACTAATCCCACAAAACAGGACAAGAAGGGGCTTCTACTGCCTCTGACCCATTTTCTGCTAAGAAAGTTGCATCAAAACTGTGGTGAATTTGAGCAATTTTAACTGCAAAGAAGTCCACAAAGAAATCACAGAGAGCATTTGATGATTCTAAGTCCAGGCGGAGGGAGGCTGGACTGACAAGCCCCCTCACCACCCAGAACAGCTCAGCCGCACGGGACTTATCCCTAGCTTGAGTGGTGTCCGCCCTAGCTTGAGGCATGAAGTTACCCCGCCCTCAGGTCTCAGTTAGAAAGGGATCTTTGTGGGTTTAATATGTTGGGCAGTGGTGTCCGTCCTAGATTTTATAATATGCTGAACCTGCCAAGTTTTCAGGGGGTTAGTTTTTGGTTATGTTTGTATCTCCCTTGGCTCCAGACTGAAGGTAGTTAATAAAGAGTTGTGGCCTGTGTGACCAAAATATTTGTCTGTCTGACTTCTTTTGCACTGCAGGGACAAATCAACTTATAAATTTAACAGAGGATTCGTATTACACCATATTTCATTATATCGAGCCCAATTATGTCTATTTGTCCATGTAAACTTTTCCATTAAAGCAACCTGCATACATTATTTTAACAATTCCAAGAATTAAGGTACATTGGAAGTTTTTCATTTCCTTAAGATTAACAGCTTAACAACCAAAAATATTATAGCTAGTTATTTTTTCATGGGAGCAGACAATGGTAAAGAGTCCATGATTCCCAGTTTTCATCTCTCCCCCTCCCCCGGGGCCTCATGTGTGGAGTACTGCAGGGTACCATCTTATCCCCTCTCTTGTTCAATGTGTACATGCAACCTCTGGGAGAGATTGTTAGGGAGTATGGAGTGAGATGTCACCAATATACTGATGACACCCAGCTATATCTCTCATTTTCCTCCAACTCAGGTCTGGCAGTGCTTACCTGGTGTTTGTCCACTGTGGGGGATTGGATGGGGGCGAACCACCTGAGGCTAAATCCTGACAAGACAGAGGTGATGGTTGTGGGGAGGGCCGAGGGAGTGGTGGCCTCCATCATTGATGGGGTCCGTCCTCCCCTGGTTTCTCAGGTCCGGAGTCTGGGGGTGCTCCTGGACCCACAGCTCCGCCTGGATGCCCAGGTGATGACTGTGGCGAAGGGAGCATTTTGCCAGTTACATCTGGTGCATTGGATTAGGCCTTATGTCTCGGACTCGGATCTGGCCACAGTCATCCATGCTTTTATTACTGCGAGACTGGATTACTGCAACGTGATCTACATGGGGCTACCCTTGGTGCTGGTTTGGAAGATGCAGCTGGTGCAGAATGTGGGGGCCCATCTTTTGACTGGGACGGGCCAACGCGAGCATATTATAGCGGTGCTTCGCTCTCTGCACTGGCTGCCGGTAGGTTTCCAGGCCCAATTCAAAGTGTTGGTGTTGACCTTTAAAGCCCTAAACGGCTTGGGCCCCGCCTATCTGCAGGACCGCCTCATTCTCCGGGTCCTGGAGCAACCCCTGCAGTCAGCTGGGGGCGCCCTCTTCAAGGTCCCTCGGGTTTCCCGGGTATCCACTATGAGGAGGGTGTTCTCCATGGCTTCGCTACGGCTGTGGAACTCCCTCCCATCAGAGATCCACTTGGCTGCCGGCCTCCCCTCTTTCCACAGACAATGTAAGACCTGGCTGTTCTGCCAGGCCTTTCCTGAGGGAGATGGGGTGGGTGAGTTGGGTTAGGGGAAGGGAGGACGGGGTTTTATATATTTTTAAAAGTGTCATTATTACTGTTCATTTTAATGTTTTAAAATGTTTTTTAAAATGTGGTGAGCCGCCCCGAGATGCCTGAGGCAGGAGGGGGCGGCATATAAATTTTAAGATAAATAAATAAATATGCATAATCCAGGTGATGGTACCTTAGAAAGTCTATGCAAATGTTAAGCCAATAATTAGTAATTCTAGGACAAAATAATAAAATATGACTGTGAAACTCAACCTGGAGATGGGTTTCACATCTCCAGCAATAGTCATCCAAGGTTAGCCCTGCTTTAAATAGTCTGTCTCGGATTCAATAAAACATACAAAGAATTTTTTAAAATAAGCCTTTTAGTAAATTGTATGTTAGAAATACAGAGAAAACACAAAATATCACAGAAAAGGCCATTATATAATGTAATTTTTAATACATTAAAATAAATAAGACATGGTAAAAATATGAGGATGTATGATAACATATATACAATTACATCAGTAATATGAAAATCACTGCTTTTGACTACTGGCAAGTTTAACTGCTACTTTAGAATACAAAATGGTGGTTGTACATATGGTTAAAGTTTTCCATGATTCTGGTACAGCATGTTGCACATCATGAAATTTTTCCATAACCTGTCCTCTTGCAAGCCATATTTGCCAGAAGAAAATGCTCTTCCAAGTCTGCATGCACTGCTTAAGGGAAACAATTATAGCCTGTTATGTAATACACAGCATTCACATCTATTAACAATTTCCATGATCATCGTGACTTACATGGCAAAGTTATAGCCGAAGAGCTATTAAATATATGCAGTAAACAAAGCACTGTAACACTCTGCAAGGGGATGGTCTCTTCCACATTAAAAAAAAATTATTGGAATTTTCAATGAGTGCTAGTAACAAACATACCACTGTTCAGCTCAAAATTCCCTTTGTTGACATGTGGTTGGTTGATTTTCCATGAATTCATGAATATTGATTTCACATCATGCATATTTGGAAAGAACTCTCAATTATTTAAGAATCCTTGTTTACTAGTTTAGTTGCACCACTGAATGTATCAGTGATTTTTTAATGAAATCTTTAATTCCCTTGTTCTCACCTAGTCAGCAAAGGTTTTGCTATTCCATCTATACCCCAATGACCCATGTGAAGAGGCTGACAGCATACTGACTACATTTTCATATGGCTATCTTCTCTTCTTATATCACTACACGTGGCATCAATCAATACTCCTCCAGTAAGAATAGGGGACATTAAATCAACATTAATTTTGAATCTATCACTGAATAAGTATATCATATTTTATCTTTTCTGTCTGGACTTCAGAAAGAAAGGTGACTTCTGATAAATGAGTAAATATTAAATGGTCCCAATCTGTATCTTCTTAGTGTATGCAAAGAATAAAACAGTACCTGATGTTCACTACATGTGCGGCATGCCAGAATACTCATTACAGGAAAACGGGCCAATTTTTTTCAACATCCATAATGGGTGAAAACAGACATGATGCTAAGTCCACTTTAACAACGCTTCAGTATTTCTTATGCATGTTGCAGGGCTGCATAGGGCACTAATACAGCATGCATAAGAAATGTCAAAACGGTGTTAAAATGGAGTTAGCATCATGACTGTTTTCACCCTTAGTTTCTGTTAGCATTTTCTGCCCTTCCAGTATCTCTTTTTCTGAGCATTTTTGTGGACATCAATTCGAAGTAAATTAGAAACTGGTAATTTAAACTATAAACTGTGTCACTTAAGGATGTTGTCAGGGAAGGATGAGAAAGTTATATATAGATCAATATTCTTCACTCATGGGAGGCACTCATATTCAAGAGTGATGTGCACCAGTGTTATAACAAAACACTGGGTATTTTCACACGAGAACCTCCACCCACTCCCCACCCACTATACATGTTACAGGGCACCCATATGGCAACACTACAGCCCAGCAACGTGTACAGTAGGTGGGCGGGTAGTGGGTGCAGAGTCTCTTGTGTGAAAATGCCCATTGTCATAGAAGACAAGCTTAGGTATCTCTATGCCCAAGGCTCAGCATGTTCAGGGTATGCAGAACCTGGTTACCATGGCTGTCAAATGTTTGGGGGCAGCATGACATTATGTTGTAAGCCCTATCCCATGAAACTCTGACAAACTGATAATGATGAAGGCCACAACTTTTTGACAGAGGGCCTAAAAGACTGGTGGGTAAACTGAATCTAAGGCATTCATGATGATGGACCTTCCTGCTCATTATGACCTTATTGGAACTAAAAATATGGTACCAGTTCCTACCACCTCGCTAGCATATATCCCTCAGCTCACTAGGATTTCCTAGCTGTGAAGGTAACCTGGGCGAACGCTGTTCAGAGTTCAGACCGAACTCGGTCTGTTCAGACGTCTGAACCGAACAGCCAAACCGAACTCTCGAATGACTGAACAGTTCAGTCGTGTTCGGATGAGTTCGGGGGCAGAAAAATCGTCTTTTCAGCGCCAAAAATTAGGTTTCAGTTTTGTTTCAGTTTCGGATTCGATAGTGCTATTTTTGACTGTTAGGCCAAGTTCGGCCAACCTGAACTCGGCTGAACTGAACCATCGAACCCGAACTCGGGTTTTGAACCGAACGACCGAACATCCGAACCGCATTCTATTCGCCCATCCTACAACCCACCAAAGAGTCCACTCTGACACTACAGAGTTGTGTTGCAGTGGAATGGCATAAAAATGTTTGATACGAAATTATAAACACAGACCCATGTTTTCTGTGTTTTCAGAAATGGGGTAAATGGAGTGAACATGGGTCCCTCATTATAAAGTATCTAATATTTTTCTGATAGCATTTCCTTTCTAGAAAAGATCTACAGTGTGGTATAATAGAAGGAATGACATAAGAAATTAGTAGAATCTCGAGATTGTTGGTGATGTAAATGACTGGGAGGAGTGATAGAGTATGGGAAACAGTACCATCATTCTATTAAGCACCATAGGTACGTCCTTGTTGTTCTACTCTGTATTGATCCGTGTTTTTCAACTCTTCTGGGTGGTTTTTTTTGGGGGGTGGGAGGGTTATCATCTCACATAATGTGTCACATTCTATATTAGAGATGATCTTCATTATATTGGTCAGGAGTCTTGTAATTTTTTGGGAGGTGATTGAAGTTTATTGGGTAGTGCAGACGTTTGGGTTGTGTGTCATCAGGTTGGAAGGTAGTAGATTAAACTGGGGTGCGCTGGGGTTTGGAAGCTGAAGTCCAAACTTTTCTATCTTCTAACACTGAAGTGGTGCTTACTGGGTCACAGTCAGTGGGGGTCAAATAAGTAGTGGGATAGAGTAGGTGCGGATCTGAAATAAAAGGAATTTAAATGTAAGGACATAACTGGTCCATGTAATTGTTTGATGGTGGCATATTTACATGCTGGTAGTCACCTGTGTACTGGGGAGATGTATTTGATCTAGTGCCACAGAATGGAGATCTGAAATGTAAATGAAGGATAAATTCTTGCCACATTGGAAGTAAAGTACCAATGTAATAATAGACAGGGTGGACCGTACCGTGCTACCTTTAGTGTTGCCCCCAACATGCAAAGGAAGAGGATTGGAGCTGAAAGACCAAGGCAAAGTGTGGGTGCATGGAGCCTAAGATGTAAGCGAGCACAGTACGCGAAGCCATACAACATGTTTACTGCTTACATGGTGTGGAAGTTAAGACGGGAGCCTTAACACACAATTTCTAGGTTTGTTAAAGTTTGCTTGGTATGATTCTGCCTTAACTAAGTTTGTAAAACAGTAGGTTTTTTGTTTATCTAATTTGTGTGTTTTTAAAAAAATAGATTGAAAAAGTGATTAGTGATTTGATAGAAGTTGCTGAGACCGAGAGATTGTAGTAAAATGTATGTTTTGTTATTTTCCAGCCAGACCCCCACTCCTGCTCCCTCAGCCTCCTGTCCCCACAGAGCCCACCTTCCTGCTTCCTCAGCCTCCTCCCCCCCAGAGCCCCCCTCTTGCTCCCTCAGCCTGCTCCCCCCAGAGACCGCCCTCCTGTGCTTCCTCCCTCCTAAGTCCTGTCCTGCTCTCACCTCCCACAGAGCCCCTCTACTGCTCCCTCAGACCCCTCACCCCCAGAGTCCCC
>QEPC01009507.1:264863-299713 GCA_003113815.1 Sphenodon punctatus | reverse complement strand
CCCCCAGAGCCCCCTCCTGTTCCCTCAGCCCCCTTCTGCTCCCTCCTCCTGCTCCCTTGGCCCCTTCCCCTCACAGACCCCCCAGCCCCGCCACCTCATCCAGCTCCTCTTTCCTCCTGCTCCCTCAGCAAGCGCAAGCATTTCTTAAATGCCAGGGACATCTTGACACCTCATCTAACATGAAATATTGGACCAAAGCACATTAGCATACTCAATATCTGTCCTATGCAGCCATCTGTGACTATAAGCGTATGCTCACAGAGAAAACCCCATCAACTTCAGGGTTGCAAGTCAGAGGAATTTTCCCCAGGGAACTCCATTGAAGTCAATGGAACTCTTAATACAGAACGTTAGCTCTGCCTTAACTAATGGAGCCACTAGCATGGCTCCATAACTAGCTACAGCTCTTTCAATTTTACTCATGGTCTGCAGGTCATAAATTGCACCACTGCTAGGGCAGTTCTGCAGGACTTTTTTTTGTGTGGTGCATTGTGGGACACTTGTTAAGCATGCTGTGGATTAAAGTGGGAAATGTCCCTTTCCATGTTACGAGAATTGATCTGACAACATTGGGTACCAATTAGTACCTGATTGTGACTCGATTCAGTTACCCAATGTTCCAAAATGTCAACTGAAGGTTCTGGAAAACCGACTTCTGTACTGATATTTAGGGATGTGCAAACATGGGTTGGAAGTTCGGGGTTTGGCCCAAACTTCATGAACACCCCGAATCCAAACTGACCCCCGACCGAACCGAGTTCAGGGGGGCCAAACCTGTTTGGGTGGGGGGACCCGGTTTTCCCTCCCCCCCTCCAGGCTGTGCAGGTGGAAGGGACACCAGGGAGCACACGCCCCCTACCCAGCCTCGTGTTTTTTTTAACACCCCCCCGGGGTTGCCTGCGGCCCTACCTGGTGGTGCCGGGGCTCCGGACCCAGGTCTGGTGGCAGGCAAGTCCAGCAGCAGGTCCGGTGGTGCTACGGAGTGTTTCAGGATGCTACTAGGCCTTCTGGGTCAAACCAGAAGGCCTAGTAGTGGTCTGAAGCATTCTGGAGCGGTGTCCCCACCGGACCCACGGCTGCTACTGCGGCCACCTCCAGACCCGGGGCCAGAGCCCTGGCACCCCCAGGTAGTTCAGGATCTGGCCCTGGGTCTGGCGGCAGCTGGGTCCCTCCCGCCCAAATGGGTTTGGTCCCCCCTAACTGGTTCGGTCTGAATGGACCGAACTGAACGGTTTCAGATTCAGCTGAACCCTGAATGAACCATACACCAAACTGCTCAGTGTTCGCACACCTGTACTGATATTTCAACTTCTGACTCCTATTTGTTGATTTTCCAGTCCTGAAAAGTCAACTTCCAGTCCTGATTTGTTTTTTAATTTCCATCCCAGTTTTTTTTCTGATCCAATATACGAATTGGTAATTGGAAAATTGGTACTGGAAGTTACTGACTTTGGGGGTTTCCAGGTGCCCAGGTAACCCATTGGGTACCTGATGTGGTACCCAGAAATGTGGGTTTTATACCCATTTCAACTCTAGGCATGACACATTGATCACTGACAGTTTGAACTCACTTTTTGCTCTGGGATCATCTCAGGGCTATGCCTATCTGTGGCTGAGTATTGTTTGATAGAGAATCCACACATAGCATAGGACCTACTTACGCGTATCATGGAACAAAGTAATAGGGCATTTTTACACAGACGGCACTCACCCACACACATCCATCAGTTGGGTGGGGAAGAGTCCATGTAAATGTCCACATGTGGGTGTGCGCGCACCCCTGACCCACCCAACCACACCCACCAACACCCACAGAGCACCCGGGAGGGAGTCGGAAAGCCCCGTGGGTGGAGGTGGGTGGAGATGGGAGTTCAAAACCAGAATGCCCATGTAAATGACAAAACAAAAACACCCACGGGAAGGGTCCACCAAAACCACAGAGACAGGGCTAGAGAGGCCCCACAGGAGCCCATGAGCAGATACACCCACTGGGAGAGACACCTAACTTCCGGCCTGGAGTCCTTAATGGAGAAGCAGAACAGGATATGGGTGCACTGGTTCCCAAAATGTCAGGCAGAAAAGCCACAGATGAAGCCAAGGGAGCCAGTACTGCGACACACGTGGGAAGGGGCAGGGTAAGTAGAGAGACCTTGGGCACCGGGGGAGGGGGAGGAGGGGAAGGAGACAGGAAAACAACTGAGAGCCCACCCCCCTCCCCACACAGGGAAAAGGGCAAACTGCTGTTCCAGCCCCACCTGCATCCTCACCCCAAACCACAACCACGCGGCCCAGGGAGGAGAGCACCTCTGAGAGCAAGGTAGGTGAGAGGGGAACCCACCCGGAGAGGGGAGGGGGGACGGCACCCACAAGGGCCTTGGAAACAATGGGGAAAACCCGGGCAGACAGCTGGCAGTAACCCCGATCCCCACAGGAGAGCTGCCACACACAGGAGCAAAGCACCATTGGAGAGACAGTCGAGGAGGGTCTCCGTGGCAGTCAGGTAAGGCCATGGGAACACCCGGGAGGAAGGGGGGGATAGTCAAAACCCCAAGTAGCTACAGGGGAGCAACGGCACAACTGTTCACCCAAATGCTCCCCCCCACAGGAGACCACCTGATCCACTGCCACAACAGCCACTGGGTGGGCTGCACACCGCACAGCTGGTTGCCCCCCGCAAACACGGAGCCCTAAAAGGGGAGTCCTGGTCCCGCATGGAAACACGGGACTTCGTATGTGTGTGGGGGGCCAAAAAGGTCCAGCATGACTTGGTGTGAAACTACAAGTCCAAAAGGGTCTATGAAGGCATTGCTCAGGAGATTCAGCGGTTGGGGTACAATAGGGATGTCACCCAGTGCATGCAGCTGGTAAAGGATCTGAGGTCCTCCTGATATAAACATATCAAGGACATGAAACTCAGGTCCGGCCAAGCGATGCACACAAGGGAGTTCCAGGAGGAGCTGGATCAGTTCCTCTGCATGGACGGGAACATTGTGACCTTCTGTATCCATGGCACAGCCTTTGCCAGGGGCAGAAAGAGGCCAAAGAGAACACACACCCATGCCCAATCCCACAGCACAGAGGGAGCCCTGGCGTGGCCAGGCAGGATGCGGGAGGTGACAACCCCATCCTAGAGGTGGAAGCGGAAAGCAGGAACATCACCCTCCACTTGCTCCTCCGGAACCCACACAGGCAGACCCCACAGGGACAGGGGGTGCACACGGAGATGCCCAACCCCAGGGACACCCCCCCAGGAAGCAGAGGAATATGATCCAGGTATGAGGGATACCAACGGGAAGGAGGGGGCGACACTTGGCAGCCAGGGCACCAACAGGGAAAAAAGGTGAAACTGACAGTTTGTTGCTTTCCCACACAGCCCAGGGTGACCTGGAGGTGTGGGAGGAGGAGGTCGTGGCCCTGGAGGAGGAAATGGAGGAGCCAGAGGCCATCCCTTGGCCATGCAGCTGGGAGACTGATGGTAGGTCAAACCCAAAAAAGGAACAGTGGAGGGAGGTGCCAGGGTCACAGTAAGGAGACAAGGGGGCTACCATGCCCACGGGCCCTGAACCAGCCAAGGGCATGCATAGGATGGCCAAGGGGTCAGCAAGGAAGAGAGGGGGGCGCATTCACACAACCAGGGGTCAGGAATGGCCCTCAAGGGAAGGAAGGGGTAGCCCTGCTAATTGATAACATCCCTTCTGTACACAGATGAGCTACCTGGTCCAGCATGGGGTGCTGCTGCCGGCAGTGCCGAGAGAAATCAGGAGATGCGGGCTCGCAACTGGCGGAGGAGGGAGGATCTAGGGAGGGAAGTGTTGGCAGAAACAAGAAGGTTGGCAGAAGCCCAGATAGCAGAACAGGCCCGCAACAGGGAGGTATTGCAGCAGGAGGGGGGAAAGGACCAGGCACAAATAGCTGCCATAGGACCTGGTCCCGCACCAAGCACCTGTGGGATAGGCACCAGGCTGCTGACCTCCTCCGTGAGCAGTGCCTGGACAGGCTGGAGAGGGAGGGGGAAACACATGGCAGGATCTGCAATGGTCTCAGAGGCCATGACACAGGGTACAGCGTTAACACGGCACCCTGCCATCGATTGTCCCCACACGTGGTGACAAGTGTTAGAGCAATGAGGACAAGGTTGGTTACATGGGTGTTATAATATCTTTATTGTGCATAGGTCACACAAGAAAGAGCACAGCGAAGGGGGGCCCGCTATACCCTAGGGTCGGTTCTCTTCCTGCAGGGCAGCTAGGGCCTGTCTGTTCTCCTCCAATATTCTCCTGAAGCCACCACACACACCCCTGGACATGCTGGTACAGGGGCACGGGATCAGGTCTGTGAGCGGGTTGTCCAAAGCAGCCCCATCGGTCTCACAGGTATTGTGCAGAACACAGGCCACAAGTACAAGGATGGGAGTGTGCTGCAGGTCAAATTGACTTCTGTTTAGCAGGAGGCGCCACCTCATCTTGAGCTGGCCGAAGGTCTGCTCCACAACACACCTCGCCGATGCCAGGCGCTCATTGAAGAGCACCTGCTTGGGGGTGCGGGGAACAGGATAGAACCACATGAGTCATGGGGTTAGCGGGCATGCAGGGTCCCCAATAATAACCAGAACCATCGAAACACCCTCAATGATGCGGTACATGTTTGGTGCGATCTCTCCATCAAACATCCTGGCAAAGATGGGGGATGAGCGCAGGATTCGGGCATTGTGGCTCCTACCAGAGAGACCCGTGTATACATCAATGAAGAGGCATCTATAGTCCACTACAGCCTGGAGGTTTGCTGAGAATGCCTACTTCCTATTCAGATAGTCTCTCTTGGCATTGGGGGGCCGGGATATGGGTGCTGTCGATCACTCCTATGCAGTGTGGGAGCCCATAGCCTCGAACCCCCGGATCACCACTTCCAGGTCCCTTATGTGAATCACTCACTCCATGAGGAGATCCACAATCGGGTTGCACACATCGTGGAGCGTCCTGTTCACTGTTTTGGCCCCCACACCAAACTGCTCACCCATGCTCCGACAGGAATCGGGTGTGGCTAGCCGCCACACAGTCATCGCTACTCGCATCCCTGGCAGCAGTGGGAAGCGCATGTTGGTAACATTGCAGCAGTAGTGGGGGTCAATGATCTCACATAGGTGGGTCAGCAGGGCGCAATTCATCCTGAAGTGATAGGTCCGCTCATTGTCCATCCAGGTCACCAGCATGTTCTCCCACCAACCGTTGGTCCTCGATCACGTCCAGTTCATCCAGCACATAGGTAAGGTCACCCGACAGCCATATAAGTTGACTAGTCACCTGGATAGAATGAGGCTGACATGCTGAGATGCTGCTGTGCCCGCCAACAATTCACGCCTGGCCTGCACCCTGTGTGCCCACCTCAAGCTCGCCAAACATCGCAGGTTAGAGAGCCTCTTGCGCCGTGCCACACGTTTGAACCAAGGGGAGAATGGGTGGAGGAGGTCGGCCATCTGCTCAAACACCTGGTCCAGGATCCAGAAGCAGGTGCCCAGAACTTCGAGTAGAGAGGCACGCTCACTCGGGATGTCAGCATCCGCCATTGTGAACCGACCGCCGTGTCAGATCACCATGCACCACATACCCCACCAAATGCCATGCCCCCGGCCCCCACCCCACCTATTCACCCTGTGCACTTTAAGCCCATCCCTGCTGGTCACCCTGTGCTTTTGATGCACTCTCACACCCGCACTCCACCCACAGTCAACAATCCATGCACACTGCTACCCATTCACACACACCCCTACAGTTACACACCCACGAGCTCTCCTCTCTCCCCCTCCCTCTCTTCAATCTATTGCTCTCTGACCACACTACACTTTGCTTCACTCCACTCCAACTTCATACACAACGCCACCCCAGTGACACGGTCCCTCACCCCCCTTATAGGGGTCCTGTCTGGCACGCTGCCTATGCGTTCGGTTCAGCAGGATGGATGCGGCCCGCCCACCTGACTGAGTTCAACTTGATCCTTTGCATGTGCATGGACCCACACCTGTATGTCAGACCGGCACCACACCAATGGGATGGGCGAACGTGGTTCGGATGTTTGGAGTTCGGACCGAACTCAATCTGTTCGGATGTCCAAACCAAACGTCCAAACCAAACTCTCGAAATACTGAACAGTTTGGTCGTGTTCGGATGAGTTCGGGGGCAGGAAAAACATCTTTTCAGGGCCAAAAATTAGGTTTCGGTTTTGGTTTCATTTTGGTTTCGGTTTCGATAGCGCTATTTTTGACTGTTCGGCCAAGTTTGGCCAACCCAAACTCAGCTGAACCGAACCATTGAACCTGAACTCGGGTTTTGAACCGAACATCCGAACTGCATTCTGTTCACCCATCCCTACGCACCATAGGTTTGGTGGTTGTTTGTATCATTGGTATGGCCCTTTGAGTGCTCCCAGCAGCACAGTTCAGTGGGGGCCCTAAGCACTAAACCACAGAGGAGGCGTGTTCTTGGGCCTGGCGCCCCCCCACTGCTGTAGTCGAGGTTGACAGGTGGGCCCCAAGAGAGCTGTGCCGTGTGCTATCAGGGCAGTGATAGCACGGCATTTAATCCCGCAGCCCCCAGCCCATGTCTAGTCTCCCTATCTCCAATCAGGCTGGAATGTGTCCACCCTGTGTGTGGGTTGCGGGTTTCCAGGGCCGCGGAGCTGCATCACTATCAGCTCTGCAAGGCCATGCTGTGGTTAACTGTCTGCCTTGCCTCCATCCAAGCACATTCACTTATGTGCACTGGCTTCATCGGTTGCTCCTGACCACCCTGCCTTTCAGAATACCATGTCGGGCCGTATAACTGACCATGTCATTGATAGTCCACCTGGGGATTAGTAGCTGGTGTGTGCCACCATGCTGCTGGGAACCCTGTGGCAAAGCAGTGATGTACAGATGTTGATGAGTGACCCTCTTTCTGTTGGTGATGGCTTCAACCTCCTGTCCTGTTACATGTGGCTGTTGAGCCACCCCTTTATGGGAACGGAATGCCAGCAGCGTGCAAAGAAACTCGGATTCACGCCCGTCTGCCAACCACATCCAGCACACCTGAACGCCATTGTGGTGCTTTGGGAAGCATGGGAGCTCGCTGTGGCTTGCCAGGTGGCAAGTCAACACGACTTCAGTTTGGCCCTTCAGGTTGGCAGTCCCCATGTTGCGACTAGCTATGCCGGTGTCCTCCTGCGTGCCCATGGATTTAGCACCCACAGTCTGTTTGCCCTACCTGCCTTGGTGAACTGGGCCTGCTGCCCCCCGATGTTGGTGGCCCACTCCTTACCAGGACGCCCACACTACCGGAGATGTCTGCCCTGAGAGCTGTGCTGAGCTGATCCAATGTCAGAGCTGCTGCAGCAATGGGTTATCCCCTCCTGCCCCGCTTCCTGCTGGACACCCATATGCATGTACAGGGCTACCATAGGGGCCTCTTCGCCTGGGAGGGCCTCATTCAGGGGCCATTGTTCCCTGATAAGTTGGCAGACACACCCTGATACTTCATACTCGGCTCTGATACTTGAGTTGTTCCCATGCCCGTGATGGACAGGAGCTTCGGGTTGCCCATGAGCGTTGCTTCAGCTTGTTATTGCTGTTAACCATTTCTCGGCTCATCGCATCCATATGGCTGCTGTGGCAGCGTCAGCCAATACAGCTTGACCGGGCCCCCTGTCTGGTGTGTTGTTGGTTTCTCTGAGCCCCTCTTTCTTGCGTTCCTGGCCTGACCGTGCATCCCACTATATACCCCTGATACCCATGCGGCCGGGTTCCCCTGCTTGTGCAACAATAGACATATCCCGTGTGCAATAAATGTGGTTTAGTTTTGGCCCATCCATTTTGGGTCCTGCTTGTTCATGTTGGTGACCTTGCTTGTTCCTAGACCCCCTCTCCCCTCCCCCTGCTGGGGTCTCCTTGCTCCCTGTCCCTCCAGGATTTTCCTGTGTTCATGTGTTCATTGGGAGGGGGGGCTGTTTTCCCTGGGGCCTGCGGTGCCCAGCTGTCTTGTCTGTGTGTTGTGACCTGTGTGAGGCTGTTACTTTGTATCTCCTGTCATTCCAGCTTGCTCCTTCCCCGCCTGCGTGGAGTCTGGTGGTTTAGGGGCGGTGCCGTGTTCCGCAGTTTTGTTTGCCCTTCCTCAGCCATGTTGGCACATCACTGTGCTGGGTGTGTTTTCCCCTCCGTTTGGTGTTTCGGAGGTCTGGGTAAACATTATGGGTGTTTGCTCGGTGCTTCCCGGGGTGGGTGTTTGCCTGATGGGTGTGTGCCGGCCCCGCCTCTTCCTTCCCACAACCCCCTGTGTCTCCTTGCTCAGTGCTGGTGGGTGTGCTCACCCACCCATCTTCACCCACCGGGGCCGCGGCAGCATCCGTGCAAAAAAGGTCATAGTCACTGAGGCTGTGGTCAGCAAGAACAATGTATTGTACAACCCTCTGTCCTTGGGACTTTGACGACTCTGGGCATTGGATGACCTCATGTTGATTAACAGCACAGCCATCTGTGACTGTTAATGTGAATGGCAAGACACATTCATCACTGACATTTGAACACACCCAGCAACGGCAATGTAGTGCCCCATCGCTCTGCCTTGGAGTGAGGTATTGGTCATTTTCAAAGGATTACAGAGTTCTCTCTATATCCTCTTCCTTATTCTTTCATTCCTTCTGTGCTCCCCCTCCCTTCCACAGACCTTTTGATGGAGGTTCATGCTATTTTAAAACTTGAAAAATGCACCCTGGCAATGTTTCATTGAAATGAATGGAAAACAGAGCATCTAGAAAAACAGAGTCGTTAAGATCTGTTTTCAACAGAGCTCTGTTCTGTTATAGATATCTGTAAATATCTGTATTGCTACAGATACAGAGCAACCATCCCTACTTAGTATAGTGAGGCAAATTGAAATACTACAATATATTGGCTCTCCTTGTAGAAATCTCAGTTATTTAGTAATAATACAAAGGTTTTTTTCTTCTCAGTCAATGATATGTTGGCCACATAATTTAGGGATAGGTGATGCAGTGGAGATGAAATAAATGCCTAATCAAACCAATATTTTGCTTGGTCTTCTGATCTTTGTTTCTAAAACATACTGTAGCAGGGTCAAGGATAACCCGAGGAAAGTTCCAAGGATGCAGCCCCAACCAAGTCATTGGCTTTTTTCAGATGGGATGCACTCCCGCCCCCTAAATCCACCCATTCTCCACGGACCCAAGTGCCAGTCTGAAGATGGTGTGGGTGGAGAAATGCTCCCATGACCCATGTACCGCCCACCCATGCCACCAGATGGAGCAACCCAGGATTTTACCCTATTGCTCTGTGTGGGGGCATAAAGGGTCAGTGCTTGGTTGTGGGTGCACACTGACTGCACACCTATCCTCCACTGTCTGAACCCCCCCCCACTCACTAGAAATTAATGCAGTGCACGTGCCCCCCCCAAGAGGATTTATCTAAAAACAGCCACTATTTCTTCAAGGAATTAACTCCATGTGTCTTTATTTGCATATAGTGTTCTCCAGTATATACATGCAGCCCTATATATACAGTTCAGACATTAGAGGCTGATGTAAGCATCTCTCAGTCGCTCAGCAAATTCCACTTTACTCAGTCTCTGCAGGTCAGACACAATCCCTCCTGCAGCCCACCAAGTCTTCAGTTCTGGCAACATCAACCCTTCAACCTAGGCAGCACCCGCTGGGCACTTTCAGACATGATTAAAAGTGTACTTACAAGTTCAGGTGGAAGGATGCACATGCAAATTAAGCACGGCTTTGGTGATGTTGGAAAGGTATCCTGCGCATGATTTAAGCTTTTTGGCACATTGACAGGTGCACTTTACTGAGCTGCAAAATCTGGCTCAGTAAAGTGCACTTGTCAGCGCCTTTCCGACATCATCAAAGTTGTGCTTAATTTGCATGCGCCTCCCGCCTCCCAAATATGTAAGTACACTTTTATTCATGTCTGAAAGTGCCCTTAGTCCCTCAACACGTTCCACTTTACTCACCGTCTCTGCAGGCCAGGCACAATCCTTCCTGCCGCCCACCAAGCCTTCGGTTTCAGCAACACCAGCCCTGAGCCCTCCACCCCAGGCAGCACCCGCTGGGCAGGGTTTTTCTTTCTCTTGTTCTTTTTTGAGGTAGAACTCTCAGCCAGCTCCTACCTTCCCGCAGACTCCCCCTTACACTGAACCATGCTCTGGCTTTCAACCTTGGGCCACTCCCAGTCTCTGCTGTCCCTTATGCCATGGAGATGTACCTCCTCTGTAGCCCTGAAGATGAACCTCCAGTTACTCACAGGGACTCTGCCCTGTTATGCATATGATTGTTGCTATAGTCTCCTACCTCTCCCTTTCTCTTCCAAAAGGAGGTTCCATTTCGCCACTATTCTCTCCAAATATATTGCAGGGTGTAGAAAGTACATCCCTGCTAATAAATCTTCATCGAATTCATCCCTGCTTCCTTATAGATAAGACCCTTATCTGGACACATTTGTTATACAGTGGTTTAATTGAATTTTATTTATTTTAATAAATTAATAGGATATTAATCATAGCAGCAGTAGTCTATTTTTATATTACTGTAATATCTATTCATCTTAATTTATAGAGTACTTATTCCAAACTCTAGGCACTGAAAAATTAATTAAAAGCACAACAGTAATAAATCAGAACTCCAAAATGCAAACAAAGATAGTTAATTGAAATTAAATTCTACTTCGAAAAGTGATTGTGTTTAAATGAAACCTTCTTACTTGGTTAATCAGCTTCCAGTGTGCAGCCATTTTTCTTTCACAATTGAGCCAATCACACTATTTTCAATACTTTTTACTCCTGTTAGCAAAGCAGAGCTAACAGGTCTATCAGACAGTTAACAGGGCTCAATTAGGGCTGCACTAAATAGTAAAATTTTTATTTGCATGTATTTCTGAGTTTCTGAGGACTAGTTTTGAGTATTCGGCCTCGGTACTTGGTAAAATACTCAGTAAAATAAAAATGAATACTAAGTATTTTCTGAGTACCAAGCAAGTAGAAATAAGATCTACAGCATATGATCTAGAATTTTAACACGAGAGAGAAAGTCTAGACCTCCCAAAAGTCTCCCTTTTCTATAAGGCAATTTCAGCACCATTTAAGGGTGCCAATTATACGTATAATCATAATATGACGCATACAATTATAGCCTTAACAATGGCTAGATTGAATGTTTTCCCCTCTGCCTTAGTAGGAGGGAGACTGAAAGGTACCCCGCAGAATAACAGGCTATGCCATATTGTGGTATAAGGCAGGTGATACGAATAGAGAACTTGCCCCACATATTATTGGTATGCCCCACTTATGCTGTTTGGCAACACCTTTATATAGATCTGCTCAAGAAACCCCCAAATTTTGGAAGGCACTGTACAGAAGTGTATTATTTAAGGAATAAGGACCCACATATCTCTGAGAATGTGGGTAAATATCTCACTCAGGTGTTTAAGTTTAAGATATAACAACTAAATGAGTGATTTGTTTGCCAGGATAATTCTATATATTGTTGTGCATTGTGATAATAACTGAGGTCTAAATTCTGTGTTGAACTGGAATATCTTAGATGGCTATGTGACGAGATTGCCCATATCAGTTGTCGTAGGATTGGGAGTTTTGTTAACATAAGGAAGCAATCTATGTATGTAAATGTTGTGGTGGTCATTGGGCCACAAGAACAAATAGTTTGGGTGTTGAATTTTAACTATTCAGGGGTCAAGTGGGCCTCCACAAGCCCTGGGAAGGGAAAGGCATCCCCAAATGATGTTTTAAAGGGTTTTATGTATAATTGCTGAATGACAAACTTATGTTGTTGTATACTCAGTGTTCCTGTATTTTTATTTTTATTGTATATCTTGTTATGGCATATGGCTAAACAATAAATTTGATTGATTGATTGTTTGAGTGCCAAGCACGCTTAGATCGGGGCAAGAAAAGCCCCATCCGTTGCTCGATTGAGGATTTTCCGAGTACCAAGAACCAAGTTGATTCCTAGCCCATACGTTGCTCATTTGAGGATTTTCTGAGTACCAAGGACCAGGTTGATTCCTTGGTAAAACTGAGTAAAATACCGAGATACTCAGTAAAATCCAAATAATTTTGAATACTGAGTTTCAGCAATAGTCCCAATGCCTTCTTATCCAGATTGCAGAGCTCCAAAAACAGAACTGAAAAAAGCAACATTTCAGAAGATGCCCAGTATAGTAGCTCAGATATGCACATGCAAAACAGCAATCTAAAAATATGATGCAGTGAGGAGTAAAGTGTCATCAGCAGAGAAGAGACTGAAAGGCACTGTGACAAAGCAGATCTAGCACTTCAACAAGATTGAAAAAGTGCTTGGAAAAGGTGAAAAAAAATGATTTACCAAGAAAGGTCAATAAAACTAGTAAAAGAAACTCATCACTTAACAGGAAAGCATGTGAAAACACAAAACAATTCACGGAGGCAACATTATGGTGACTTCTAGATGGTAAGGATCTGGTCTCCAAAACATTTTTATTTATTTCTTTACATTTATTGGCCACCCCCTCACGCCTACGACATCTCGGGGCGGCTCACAACAACTAAAACAATAATAAAATGCATAAAACAACAATATAAATAATTTAAAATTACCCCCCCAAACTTTCCCCCTCCCTCCCCTCCCCTCCAAAGGCCTGGGCGAACAGTCAGGTCTTACAGGCTTGACGAAAAGCCATCAGACCTGGGGCCAGACGAGCTTCCTCTGGGAGGGAGTTCCAAAGCCGCGGCCCGGCCACTGAGAATGTCCTCTCTATCATGGCCCCCCGTTTAACACGGGGGACCTCCAGGAAGGCACCCCCGGCAGACTGCAGGGGCTGCCCTGGGGCGCGGAAGGCGAGGCGGTCCCCAAGGTATGAAGGGCCCAGACCGTATAGGGGTGTTCTAGTGGTAGTAATGCAAGTGTTCTAGTGATTGTAATTCAAAAGGGAAAGACAGAACATCTCTTGGAGCAATTCTGGGTGTACACCGACAGTCCAAAGGATTTGGGAAGAAAATACACCCCACAATATTTGTGAAGAAAAGAGCACCAGAAAACCACAAAAATCCAAGAAAATATTGTTTGATGAAAATAACTTGTTAATTCTGTGCTGCTGAAACTGGAGCACATTTTGTGGAATGTGGCATTGATAGGGATGGACGAACAGATCGCGGCTCGGGTTCGGCCGTTCGGTTCGGCTGCGTTCGGATCGTTCGTTCGGTTTGGTTTGTTCGCCGAGTTCGGGTTCGGCTGTTCGGTTCGTTCGTCCGAACAGGCTGTTTGGTTAGGCCGTTCGGCTGTTCGGTTCGGGAAGTGTTGTTATGGTTTTTCTTTTGTTTTTTATATGTTTTTTTGGTTTTTTATTGGGTTTTCTTTTGTTCTTTATTTGGTTTTTTGGTTTTTATATAGGGTTTTCTTATTTTTTTTAATCTAATATTATATATATCTGTCTACACTAAATCTAACCACTATTAACTATTCTAAATGCTATGAAGTAAATGGATTATCTAATAAGTACACAGACCTACTCCTACAAACACTAAAACTAAATCACTAACACTATCTCTATCACTAAGGTAACTCCTACAACTGTCTTCATCTATCTATCTATCTATCTATCCCCCCCATCCCATATCCATATCCATATATATATATGTATCCATATATATATATGGATATGGATATATATGGATATATATACATCCATATATCCATATATATCGCTCTCTATATGGATATATATGGATATATATACATCCAATATATATGGGATGGGGGGGAATCTTCACAAATAGAAGAGGACTCTGTAGTGAAATACATACATTACATACTCAATGAGTCTGTACAGTGCATAACACAAGGTTTCAGTTTATGGTTTAAGTTTCATTTCATTACAAAAGTGAAATGAAACTTAAAGCAATCTAAAAATCCTACTCAACACCTGCTGTTCAGGAACAGTGACTAGCTCAGAAGGTGTTGGGAAGTGGGGAGGCAGATAATTAGTTTCGTTTCTTGCAAGCCTGTCCACCCCTGGTGCCTGGAAGTCTGCTCCTCAGTGACTGACACCTCCCTGTAATGTTTGACCTTCCAGTGAACCTTTTTTTGCCACCCGAACTCATCCGAACGCGATCCAAACTGACCGAACTGTTCGGCCATTTCACCGTTCAGTGTTCAGTTTGTTCGTGTTTGGGTTTGGGTTCGGGTTCGAGTTTGGTCGTCCGAACAGTTCAAGTTCGGGCTGAACTCCGAACTTCCGAACCGCGTTCGCCCATCCCTAGGCATTGAGCCAGATTCTCACAGAAATATGCACCTGACAGGAGAGAACTACAGCCTGAATGGAAAATGCTGTAAACTACTCGGTAAACTGCTGATTACATTTATTTTAGTTTAGTTTAGTTTAGTTTAGTTTAGATTTCTTGGCCACCCCATCCTGCTACAGCAACTCAGGGCAGCTCACAACGTATTCAAACATATAAAAAATAACAATATAAAATATAATATAATAAATATATAATAAATACCCACAAAATAACATTCTAAAACCTCAATAAAACATATTCCAGGTGGAGCTGAAAAGTCCCCTCCCCTCCCCTTCCCAACCACCCACGCATCACCCGTCTCCCTTGCCAAAAGCCTGGTGGAACAGCCAGGTCTTACGTTGTCTTTGGAAAGAAGGGAGGTCCAGGGCCAGGCGGACCTCCGGAGGGAGTGAGTTTCACAGCTGCGGTGCCACCACCAAGAATGCCCCCCTCATCGTCACCACCTGGGAGACTTTGAGGAAGGCACCCCCAGTCAACCAAAGGATCACCAGGACCCGTGGGAGGGGTGTGTGGGAGGTGATGGTGCAGTTAAGCTGTTTAAGACTTTGTAGGTCAAAATGAACACCTTGAATCGGGCCTGGAAGACTATAGACAGCTAGTGCAAAGAACTCAGCACTAGTGTAATGTGCTCACAGTGACCCATCTCCTTAAGGAGACAGGCCGTCGCATTCTGCACCAACTGCAGTTTCCAAACTGTCACCAAGGGTAGCCCCATGTTCAACACATTTCAATAGTCTAGTCTTGAGGTGATGAAAGCATGGATGATGATGGTGAGATCAGTGTCTGAGACGTATGGCCGAAGCTGTCGCATAAGTTGTAATTGGCGAAATGCTCCCTTCACCACAGCCACCCTCTGAACATCCAGGTGAAGCCGTGAGTTGAGGAGCACCTGCAAACGATGGACCTGGGGAACCATCAGAAGGCAGATCCTGTCAATGCCGGGTGCCACCACTCCCTTGGTCCCACCCACTAACATCACCTCCATTCAGCCTCAGATGGCTCACCCTCATCCGGTTCCCCACAGCCGTCAGACACCAGGTAAGCACTGAGACTGCCAGGCCTGAGTCAGTTGAAAAAGAGGTAGAGTTGGATGTCATCAGCATACTGATGACACAACACTCCACACCCTCTGATAACCTCGCCCAAAGGCTGCATGTACATGTTAAACCAGAGAGGGAACAGAATGGAACCTTGTGGGACTCCACACGTGAGGTCCTGGGGAGAAGATGAACAATCGCCCAGCACCACAACTTGAGTTCTACCAACCAGGAAGGAACGGAACCATTTGAGAACAGTTCTGCCCACCCGAGCTCAGTCACGCAAGCGAGTCACCAGCATTGCATGGTCAATGGTATCAAATGCAGCTGAGAGATCTAACAGGGTTAATCGACCCTGGTCCAACTCACAGCGAAGATCATCGACCAAGACCACAAGCACAGTCTCAGTGCTGAAGTCCAGATGAAAACCAGTCTGCAAGGGATTTAGAAAACTGACTTGGTCCAGGTGCCCCTGAAGCTGCTGAGCCACCACCCATTCAATAACCTTCCCTAAAAGGGGAAGCTTAGAGATGGTAGCTGTCCAGGGAGTCAACGTCCAAAGATGGTTTCTTGAGAAGAGGTCGCACCACCACTTCCTTGAGGTGACCCAGCACTCTGTCCTCCTTAAGGGAGACATTGACCACCCCATTCAACAACGACCCAAATGTCTGCGCATGCAACAACCCATTAAGAGCAGTTACAGATTAATCCAAATCCATATTGCTCACCCCTATTATAAATTGGGATCTCCCCTGCGAGAGCCCCTTCTCAAGCAGGGAGAGCCCCAGGCAAAGTGAAACAGAGGCAGAGTAAGCAGAAAGTTTGGCTATTGTGAGATTTTGGCTACAGGGAAAGGTGGCTCAGAGGGGTAGGCTCTAGGATGTAGCAAGCTCAAGGACACACACCACACGCTTTGGAAGCTAAAAGCATATTTTTTAAAATAGCAAAGTTAGAGTAATACAGTGTCCCTGCCCTATATAACTGTACATTGAAGCCTAGTTAAGGGCAAGGTTAAATAGGGAGATGTAGATAGAAGTCCAGGAGCATGGTGGGGGCTACCCAGTGTTTTGCACCCAATGTAATATGTCTGATTATCTTCCACTTGGGGAGAGGTTGTATCTGTGCATTCAGTGCAAAGAGCTCCTAGCTCTCGGAGAACATGTGCAGTTTCTGGAGGCTAGAGTGGCTGAGCTGGAGGAGCTGAGGCAAACTGAGGCATTGACAGAGAGCAGTCCCACCTCTGCTCTTGCAGCCCCTGTACTGTTTCAGAGGGTGAAGGCCTTGGGGAAGGAGGATATCAAACTGCTATGGTGGGGAATGATTCCATAGCTTGGACCTGCCTTTCAGATGCCATAATATCCTCTCGCATTGAGGATACTTCTCCAGGGGAGGGAACCCCAACTGACAGGATTATTATTATTATTATTATTATTATTATTATTATTATTATTTTATTTTATTTTATTTTATTTTATTAGCATTTATATAGCGCCAGCAATGTACCTGGCGCTTTACAAAAATAAGATAGACACAGTCCCTACCCGAGAGCTTACAATCTAAAGACAGGGGGAGGGGAGACAGGGAAGGGGGACAGAGGGAGAGGCAAGGGATGCAACATTCATGATGATGCAAGAACTCAGGTACACGTTCTTGGCTTGATTACAGTAAATTGGCAGTTTACAGATAATAGGTGGTGGATAATCCTGGGTGGGATAACAGGTGGGGGATAATCCTGTAGTAGTGGGTGGTCTGGTCATTAAAAATATAGATCGTTGGGTTTGTGACAGCCATGAGGACCTCTTGGTCATTTGCCTGCTGGGTGCAAAAGTAATGGACCTCACACAATGTTTAGACATGATATTAGTGAGTGCTGGAGAGGAGCTGTTTTTTGTGGTCCATGTTGGTACCAACGGCATAGGAAAATGTAGGAAAGAGGTTCTGACGGGCAAAATCTAGGCTTCTAGAAAGGAGGCTGAAATCTGGAGCCCCCAGGATAGCATTCTCCAAAATACTTCCTGTTCCACGTACAGGGCCCCAGAGGCAGGCTGAGCTCTGGAGTCTCAATGCACATGGATTGAGGGATTTAGATTTATTAGGAAATGGGGAACCTTTTGGGGAAAAGAGAACCTATACCGGAATTAACCAAAATGGAACCAGACTTCTGGCGCTAAAAATCAAAAAGGTGACAGAGGAGTTTTTAAACTAAGACCTGGAGGAAAGCTGACAGTTGCCGTGGAGCAAGCAGTTTGGACAGAGACATCCCAAATGGATGCCACCATTGGTAGTGGAACAATGTATTCCAGTAACTAGGATAGGGAAGAAACCGCGAGAGATCTGGAGGGTAATACTGTGAAACAGACAAACTTATCCTTTCATATTAAACAAAATATGCAACCACAAGCACCATGATATTAAAATGCTTAGATGTTTGTATCCCAATGCCAGAAGCCTCCAAAGTAAAATGTGGGAATTCGAGTACTTGGCTTCTAGTGAGGACATTGATCTCACAGGTATCTCAGAAACTTGGTGGAATGAGGACAATCAATGGGACACTGGAATACCGGGATACGAAATATATAGAAATGACAGAGTTAATCGTACTGAGGTAGGAGCAGCCCTATATATTAAGGACAGCATTGCATCAAACATGATAAACATCATAAATGACACAGGCTCTCCCCTGGAATCACTATGGATTGGATAGACATTTTGAGTGTGATCCAGCTCCATACAAGTCAATGGGAGTTTAGCCATTGACTTCAATGGGAGCCAGATCGCACTCTCAATGTTTAAAAGGCAACCGGATAGTAGTGGGACTAAACTATCGAGCCCCTGACCATGATGCAGACAGTTACTGCGGTATGCTAAAGGAGATTAGGGAGACTACAAAATAGGCAGTGCAATAATAATGGGAGATTTTACTTACCCCCATATTGATGGGGAAAACGTCTCCTTGGAATGTGTTGCAGTAATCAAGTTCCTAGACACCATAAATGACTGCTTCCTAGAACAGCTTGTCTTGAACCCACAAGAGGAGATGCTATTTTAAATTTTGTCCTAACTGGAACAGAGGGTCTAGTGGAAGGGTTAACAGTGGCAGTTACTTGCTAATAGTGATCACAATGGGTGTTTTTACACACACATTTCTCCTGGATGTTTGCTGTTACATCCTGAACTTTCTGTGTGTCTAAATCACTCACTCAGATCTTAAACATCCGGATCTTTGAACTTCTGCGTGAAACTTCTCCCAGAACCTTTGTGTGTAAAAGTTTCTCCTGGTAAACCGCTTCGCTCCAGGCAGCTGTGGTCACTTGGTTTCCATGGCAGCCTGTCACGTCTACAGCTGCAGCTACTTTAGGCTGCCTCAGGGCAGTGAGTGTGAGTGTGAGTGTGAGTGTGAGAGAGAAAACAATGCATCCGGAACTTACTTGTAGGCTTGTAAACCCAGAAGATTGAAACATCCGGAACTTTAACGTGTGTGTAAAAATGCCCAATGTAATGAAATGTAACATGCTAATAGGTGAGAGATAGGGATGGGCATCCAGAGGGCATAACTAAGGTAATGAAAATGAATCAATAAGCATATGACAAACATTTGTTTGGTTTCATTCATTTTTGTTTTATGTTTTTGTTTTATTTTATTAAAAATAATTTTTTTAAAATAAAAAACCCACTGTGCATGTGCAAAATACCTGCCAGGTTCGTTCTGCACATGTGCACCCTTTTCCAAATGGGTGCTGGCAGACAGGCTGCCTTTTCCAAAATGGCGCATGCACAGACCAGCCCTAGGAAGCCCACCCTCTGCCATGACACACAGCCCCGGACACCATGGAAACATGAAGCCAGTAACCCCTTCCTGCCCAGGAGATGGTGCAGCTGTTGGCAGTCCTGAGCTACAATGGAAGTGCCTATTACTGCATATGACATGCAGGAAGCTGCCATCCAAGCTGCTGTCCTCCATGCTGTTGGCTCTTCTCTCTTGCATCATGAGGGGTTTCGTTGCTCTTGGAGCCAAAATGGTGTTGTATTTTGTGTGTATGTCCTTTAAGAGCTTCCATGGGAACTCCAGGCAGGGCTGTGGGCAGGACCAGTGAGGCAACCAGACTGTGGATCTGTCTGCTGGTGTGGGTGGGAGTCCCAGTTCATATGCGTGGGGGATGCATGGATGCCTGTCCCCATGCACCCTTTTGCCTTGCTCTGGATTTTGGGGGAGTGCTCCGTGTGTGGCCATGAGTGGTTGCTGCATGGATCATGGGAGTATGATTCCCCATGCACCACCTTCATGTGAAGAGTTAGACATGTGGCCATGCTTGGACGTGTCTCATTTAAAAACACTCTTAGATTGTAAGCCCACTAGGCAGAGACCTGCCTCCAAAACCTGTTATTGTAAAGCACTGGGTATGCTTATATGTGCTATAGAAATGATAAGTAGTAGTAGTATGTCAGCCTAAGTTTCTCTTTGCCAAACTACATTTTATCCTAAATGTTTTCAGCTTATCTTCTAATTTGTACTGGGAGAAAGACACAAACATTCCAGTCCTCGCAAACCTTTACAAGTTTCAATTCATTTTAAAATCTAGCAGAAAAGCTGCTCCTTAGTGGCCAAACCGCATCCACTAGTGCACTGAGTACTTTGAGATGTCACAGTTTTGACATCCACCAGCTTTATCTTGTGCGTAGGCTGCGTCCGTATGTCTCTGGCCCAGACCTGGCCTCCCTCATCCATGCCTTTGCCACCTCGAGGCTCGACTACTGCAACGCGCTCTACGTGGGGCTTCCCTTGTTCTTGGCTCGGAGGCTGCAGCTGGTGCAGAATGCGGCGGCTCGTCTTCTTACGGGGACGGGTCGCCGGGAGCACATTACACCGGTGCTCCGAGCTCTGCACTGGCTGCCGATAGTGTGCCGGGCCAAGTTCAAGGTCCTAGTGATGATCTATAAAGCCCTACACGGTCTTGGCCCCTCATACCTTAGGGACCGCCTCGCCCTTCGCGCCCCAGAGCGGCTCCTGCGGTCTGCCGGGGGTGCCCTCCTGGAGGTCCCCCGTGTCAAACGGGGGGCCACGATGGAGAGGGCATTCTCGGTGGTGGGACCGCGGCTGTGGAACTCCCTTCCGGAGGAAGCTCGCCTGGCCCCAAGCCTTTTAACATTTCGGCGGAACTGTAAGACCTGGCTGTTTGCCCAGGCCTTTGGGAGGGAGGGTGGGGAGGGAGGATTTTAGTCCCCATCCCATTTATTTTACCTGTCTAGCCCTGTTTTATATTTAATATTTAATATTTGATTGTTTTAAATGAATTTTATTGTATTTTATTGTTTTATTGTTGGAAGCCGCCCCGAGCTGCGTTGCAGGAGGGGCGGGGTATAAATTTGGAAAATAAATAAAATAAAAAGTAAAACCCATGGAAATTGCTGTGTGGTCTTTCTCCATGTGGTGAATCAGTGGTAACTAGGGATGAAACGAGATTTTGCCAAAATAGGAAATCTTATCAAAATCCCAATTCCCCCTACCGTCTCAGTCAAATTGAGAACCTCTCTGTACTCAACAATATATTTTGCTTCTTGATTTACCAACTTTGCACTTAACGGGATACCCCTTTGCCATCCATTTCAAATCCTGAGGTAATACTGGGGCAACACACATTTCTGACTGGCACTCCGTTTTCCCTTGTACTCCTTGTCACTCATTGGCAGATATGCAGGTTCTTTATTAATCTGCAATAAAGTTGCAGATTAGTCAAAGGAAAGGGAACAACGCAAAACAACAACTCTGATTGGAGGCACTGAGGTGGAGGCACTTGGAGGAGTTAGGAGTGGGCTATTTGCACAGTGATTGACTCAGAAATGCAGAAACAACAAACCTGGAAGTAAAACAGTACCCTCAGCAATGTGGTAAGTGGTAAATGAACAGTATGTGGGAAACAGTCAGTGGAAAGTTGGTAAATCAGGACAGTATCTCACAGTATTGTGAGATATGAGAAATCACATCAGTATCAGGAAACAGTCAGGAAATCAATCCCAGTGATATGGTGAAATTTCTCACAAACAGCAATTTAGCTGTTTTTTCAGCCCTACTAGTGACCCACAGAAGACGTTCCCCAGATAATCTGCACATTGCTTTTCCATTGGTCTTTACCAACAGATTTACTACAGATTTACAAGCTGATTGAAGTGTTCAGAACCCATAAATAATTCCATGGTAGATGACTAGGCGGTGCTTTCTGCAGTTTTTAACAATACAAATAAAAATACCGTTTGACTACGTTGGGTGTTTTCAGACATGATGCTAACCCCAGTTTAACCACACTTTAGCCCCACTTCAACATTTCTTATGCATGTTGCAGGGCTGCATAGGGCACCAATACAGCCCTGCAGCATGCTTAAGAACATTCAAGTGTGGTTAAAGTGTGGCATCATGTCTCAAAACACCCTTCATTCCATTCTACTGCCCTCAGAGATTAGAATAGGAAAAGAGGTGCTTTTATCCTACAGTGGATTAATGGATCCTGAATCTCAACTTCTGCAAGCTGTCTTAAATTGAGATATCCCAATTTACACCAGCCAGAGAACTGATCCATCACCTGGAATGATCTTTCTGCTCCTTAACATCTCTCTTCTTGAGCTGTACAATTTGCAGGAGAAGAAAAACACAAAATTTTTTGTTGATATGTATGACAATTACAGGCCATTTGTAAACTACTACTACTCATCTCTATAGCACTACTAGACATATGCAGTGCTTTGCAGTAACAGATTTTAGTAGATGGGTCCCTGCCCAGTGGGCTTACAATCTAAGATGGACATGGGTGAGGGGAACACAGGGAAAGACAGACACACATTCCCATTTTACAGATGGGAACTGATACCGAGAGGTTGCAACTTGTCCAAGGACATCCAGTGAGTTCATTGTCTATTAGGGTGAGATTTGAAGTCTAGTTTCCCATGTCCAAGTCCAGCATGTTATCCACTACACCACACTGGCTCCGTGGAAATTGAGCATTTCTGTCTCTTTTCTTCTTTAGTGGTACATGCTCAGCTAAATAAGTGGTTTATTACTGGATACATCCAGCTTTAACTTATTTACTATGTCTGCACCATTAGAAAAATTTGTTTGGCATGGTGAAATAGATTTTAAAAGGAATATTTTCTCTAGGGATGGGCGAACAGAACGCGGTTCGGATGTTCGGTCATTCGGTTTGAAACCCGAGTTTAGGTTCGATGGTTCAGTTCAGGCGAGTTTGGTTTGGCCAAACTTGACCGAACATTCAAAAATAGTGAAACCGAAACGAAATCGACACCGAAACCTAATTTTTGGCCCTGGAAAGACGTTTTCCCTGCCCTCAAACTCCTCCAAACTCATCTGAACACGACCAAACTGTTCGGTCATTCGAGAGTTCGGTTTGGATGTTCGGTTCAGACGTCCAAACAGACCGAGTTCGGACTGAACTCCGAACATCCAAACCGCATTCACCCATTCCTAATTCTCTCTGCATGTGCCCATAATATGAAGGATCCGAGCCACTGCCAGATCCAACGAAGTTGGGGCCCATGTGCAAAATAGTGGCATAGGCTCCCTTCTAACATAGGAGCATTTGACAGTTAGTGTTGAAGGTGACATAGGATGTTTTCAGACATGACAGTGGCCTGCTTTCCTTCGCCTTACCCCGCTTTACCCTGCAGGCCACCATCATGTTAGTTCCCTCATGCCAGAAGTTTGCCTGGGATAGATCTCAGCTGTGTGAAGGCTAGCGCGGGCTGTGACTCAGGAAGGTCTCCAAGTCATAGTGCACTAGCTATCATGTTTGAAAGCCTGCATTTCCTGGCCAGGTTGGAGGGACAGCTATGACCGGCCACCATGGTGACTATCATTGGCTGCTATGGCTGTCCATCAGGGTGTGGGGGAGGGGCGCTTGCCCCAGAACGGGGACAGACGTTCATCTCCCCAGTGGCCCGGCCCCCATCACATCAGTTTGGGAACAGCCCTGTCCACAGTGGATTGGGCAGACCGTGGCAGCAGCTGAGCACCATCATGTATGAAAACACCCATAATATGCTTTCCTTTGGCTTTGGTGGTGCTGCTTCTTCCCTGCCAGCCCAACATGGGCTGGCAGGGGACAGGACTGATATACTTGACCTGACTGATCTGACTTTCTCTCTTGGCCCCAGAGATACCATGCTTTGGTTGTGACACATGTGGGCACTCAAAGGCTGAGAAGGGCTGGGCCACCTGAACACACTGCAGTGGGGCAATTAGTATGCAGGTCTGTACTTGGCACTGCCCCTTTCACCACAGGAAAGTACCCCATGGAGCTGGGTGGCAGCTGCCGTGATCTATGCAACAGGGACTTCCAAGCCGTTCATTCTACTGATGCTGCACCCCACCCCCCCTCCAGTCACACACTCCTCCAGGGACATGGCCCACCAGGTCCACGACCAACAGTTACATCGCCCCACCTTTTTACCTCCTGAGACGCACTAACTCACCCATCAGAAAAGAGAAAATGTTGTTGTAATTTTTTTTATTTTCATTTTTTATGTTCATTCCTCCCTCCTCACCTTCAAAAAGTCCCTGAAGACTTTTTAAAAAAAAAAAAATCTCCAGGTGCTTTTGAGGATCTACTGCTGGCTCCCCTTAATGTATTTTTTCTCGCCCTTTTCCTTCTCCTTTTAAACTGTTTTAATGGATTTTGCATGGTCTAAATTATTAATTGTATGTATTGTAGTAATGTTATGAAGCGCCCCACGCACTGTTTGGCAGGGGTAGAATAATAGTTGAAATTCTCTAGCACCTATTTATTTCCACAGAACATCCCTTGCACAGACTCCCCATGTTACAGGGCCATCTTTTATGGATAAATTCTTATTTCTAGTTTGTTCATGAGCCCCCTGGGTTTGGGCCTCCTCCCAAATTGCTGCAGGAAAGGGATCTCCATACGTCAGGACTCCCCCAATCCCTGTTTGAATCCCTGGGCCCATATTTTATGCTGATGCTTCTCATGCTCATGTCATTTCAAGTTTATTCACGGAATCAAATTGCATTGTGGGGCCTGTAGGCATTGACTTCTCTGCACTTTCCAAGACCTGGCCCTGAAAACCATTTTTTTCTCATGTGTTAAAAGATTTGTTCCATGACTTGTAGAAATTTCACCAAGAAGGTCAGTGTCTTTTCCGATCAGTTCTAGGAGACATGTCGATTTCCCAGATGATTTATAACGTGGCTCACTCTTGATCTCTCAGTTATAAATCATCAGAGGTATTTGGATCTTTCCTAGACTTTGATTTCATAGGAAGAGCAGTTTATCTCTGTCAAGTTGAAAATGGGCTGTCGGCCTGTTTGTCAACACCCCTTATTGAAAAAAAATCACACACACGCTTGTGGGCACCCAGGCTTGTGGGCCAGGGCCATAGCTCTAGTAGGTGCAGCTGCACCAAGATTGTCAGGGTGGGCACTGTAGTCAAAAGCCAGTGTAGTGTAGTGGATATGGTGCTGGATTTGGGCCTGAGACGCCAGGGTTCAAATCCTGTCCTAGCTATGAACTCACTGGGTGACCTTGGGCAAGTCACACCCTCTCAGCCTCATCTGTAAAAATAATAATAAAAATGGGAATATGTGTGTGTCTATTTGTCCCTGTGTTCCCCTCACCCGTGTCTATCTTAGATTGTAAGCCCACTGGGCAGGGACCTAGCTTTGAAAACCAGTGACTGTAAATTGCTGCGACGTGCGTATGCAGAGTAGCGCAATAGAAATGATGAATAGTAATAATAGATTGAGTTCACCCAGAAGAGCTTTCTGGGCCTGATCCCTGTGCTGTCCCATGGCGGGCAAACAGCCTGGCCATAGTGCAGGGAGCGGGGCACATAAGCACTGCAGGGGAAAGGCAGAGAATGAAGCTGTTGTGGAGCCACCCACCATAACTGGGAACTGGAGGCTCTGCAGTGTGGGATTGGGCCCACTGCCCCACATGCAGCTGTTTGGGGGGAGGACATTTGCTCCTCCTCCCCGACAGCCGATGGGGAATGACAGCCCAGGAATTACACACACCCTCTTCCCAGGTTTCCCTCTCCCCATCAGCTGTCATTCAGGTGGATGGGGGAAGAGGGGGGCCTGGGAAGAGTGCGGGCCCCCATCCACCTGACGGACAGCTTATGGGGGGAGCCCAGAGGAACCACGTGCGCACCACTCTCCCTACCCTGAAAATCAACTGATTGGGAAAGGGGGACCCAGAGGAGCAGACATGGACACTCTCTAGGACCCCTTCCCCGATCAGCTGGGGGTTTTTTGGGGGGAGGGGCATGTGTGCGGCTCCCCTGGGATCCCCCACTCAGCCTGAGTGGACCAGAATCCCACTCCAGCTGCGATGTGACTGTGAGTGACAGGCGCTAGCACCTGACACTCACACCTCATAAGGTTGCCCTGAATGTGGTGGGGCAAGCATGCCGAGCCCCATGGGCTTGCTCCATCCTGGGCAGCCTTCCCACACATGGGGTAAGACTGCTCCATGACGCGATCTTCGGATTTTGCCAAGGATGCGTTGCAGAGCAAGCAGATACTCACTCCACCTTGGGGTGAGGTGAACATCTCGTGGTCCCTGGCTCATTTGTCTAGGGAGGGGCAAGACTGCCCAGGGAAGGCAAGCCCCTCTGGGTGTCTTGTGTGGTTGCACCCTTAGAGTGCATATGTATGCTGAAGTGCAATGCCCCTGCAAGGGGCGCATTCCATCTTCTGTACCAAGGTCCATTCCCACCTAACAACACCCTGTGTTGTTCATGTGTGTACATTTTTGCAGCAATGAGCTTCATGACTATAGACATGATATGTGCCTGTCCTGGTCTATCTCTGGAGGCTTTGCTAGGTTATGAGTCACAGAGTAAAAACTCAGTCTCATGCTGGATTTGAAAAATAGACTTGTTTTTCTCTAACAGGGAAATTGCATCAGCCTAGAACATCAATTATGCCAGTAAATACTATAAATTTTAGAAAGCACATTATACAAAAATACAGTACTTGCACACTACACTGAAACTTTTCTAAAAACTGGACCTACCACACTGAGATACCATCCTTCAAGGGAATGTCAGGGAATTGTTAGGTTTCAAAAAAGACTGAACTGCAAAGTATTTCATTCTTTGCCCTGTATTGTACTAGGTGGTAATTGGCAGGGTTTGGGAATGTTTTCTGCAGTCTCATCAAATCTTCCAGTATATAGTCAGTGTGATCTAAAGATTAGAGTATGGGGATAAGGACCAGGAATTGCTGAGTTCTCACCACAGCTGTACCAGTCACTGACCTAATGTGTGAACTTGGACAAGTCGTCAGGGGCTGAGTCAATGCCCATCCAAGTATGGATGAATGCAGAAACTCCTCCTTTCTTCTATCTGTAAAACTGGGGAAATAACACTGCCTTACTTTGCTAAGCTGTTTCCATGACTTATTAGTGAATGCTGTTCTATCAGTTTGAACTCGAGGATGTACTTTGTAGAAATGTACAGGAATTGTGTGGTTTCTCTTTAAGGCCGTGGTTACAGCCAAGTAGGAATTGGTCCCTGCAGGCCAGTTCATGAGCAGTACCATCATCCCCTCCTGCCCCCTCCCCCCACCAGATATGACCATTGTGGCAACACATACTCACTGCAGGCTGGCTACAGTTTCACAAGGTAAGGGACAGGTCCCCACTGGGACCTCCTATTGTTGGGAGCTGGGAGTGAACAGCAGGAACGGATCACCCATGGTGACCTGTTGGGTGGTTCTTCAAGCAACCAAGATTGGCTACTGTCAGAGACAGGTGCTGGGCTTGATGGACCATTGGTCTGAACCAATATGGCATTTCTTATGTTCTTCTGTGCTGCTTTTGCTGTAGCTATAGCTAGTGCACCATCACCACCCACCAGAGGGCCTGTAGAGGAAAGGGGGATGCCTGTGGACTTAATGCTCACAGTGGGCATGGGGGAGGAGGGGAGGAAATTTTGAAGGCTGGTAGTGGTTCATTGTTCTAAAAGTTCTGGAACCACTGATTTAAGGAGTCTGTGAACCATGTAATGTATCTCAATTTACCTATAACCAGTTACTCCAGCAAGATGACTTCTTAGAGGAGTCAGTGTCTACGTTATTTCACTGTGCTTTATTGTTCAGTGTGCAGTTACTCAGGCCCAGCTGTGCCTGTGTGGGTTTCTCCAAATGTCTTTGCTGCATAAGAAGAGAAAGAATCACGCAAAAGATGTAAAGATTAGGGCTAAAACAAGCAGCTAAATTTCTGCTCATGAGAAATTTTGCCATATCAGGAACCGGGATCAATTTCCCAATCATTTCCCAATACTGATGTGATTTCTTGATTCTCACAATACTACAAGATACCATTCCAATTTACTGACTTTTCTTTTACTGTTCACCACGTACTGCGTACCATTCATTGACCACTTACCGCATTGCCACGGGTACTGTTTTATTTCCAGAATTGTTGTTTCTGCATTTCTGAGTCAATCACTGTGTGACTAACCCACTCCTTAACCTGCCCCCAGTGCCCCCTAACCTCCACTCCAGTGCCTCCATTCAGAATTGTTGTTCTATGTTGTTCCTTTCGCTTTGATCAATCTACAACTGGATTTCAGATTAGTAAATGAATTTGCATACCAAGCAATGCATTCCAAGGAAGTACAAGGGGAAATGGAGTGCAAGAAATATGGTATTGCATCAGTATTACCTTTTGGAATTTGAAACAGACAGCAAAGCGGTAAATGGGATCCTGGTGAGTGGAAAGTTGGTAAATCAAGAAACTAAATGTCAGTTGAGACATTACCAATACCAAGTACCAAGAGGTTCTTGATTAAACTGATATGGTATTGGAAAATGGGATTTTGTTGAGCTTTCCTCTTTTGGCAAAATGTTGTTTCAGCTCTAGTAAAGATGACTCTGATGTGGAGATTGGAAATAAAATTAGCAACACATCTTTTCCCCCTTGTGTTAACAAATGTTTTTCTAAACTTATTATCAGTAGGACATTGCACATGTAGAAACTAAATTAATAGGAAAGGTAGCCATAAACTGATAATTTTAGAAAAACATTTGTTTCATTCAAGGGCTATAGTTGTGCTTACTATTGGTCATATCTCCTGGCTACTAAATAATTCAACATTCACGATTTTGCCAGCTCAGAAGTCTGTTTTTCCTTTCTTTATGTTGTACTATCGTTTGTTCATAGACATTCATAATTATCTAATTTGTAGTAGAAGCAGCTGCGAGTAAGTTTGAATAAGGAAATTCGCTTAAGGAGCACTCGCTTGCTATTATTTGCTTGTAAACTATCTCAAAGTGGTAGTATGCCTACCCAGGGACTAATACCTCAACACTTCGGCAATTTCATTCTTCTATCCACCCCTCTCCCACCCTATTTCCTCCTCCTAAATTTTTGTTCCTGGAGTATTTGTGTAATTATGATTATGCACTGCAGACTGGTTTGAATTATGAGAGTTAATTACTTTGTTGCCAGTGAAATAGTAGATTCCTTGGAGAAATGTTTTCACTTACTCGAAACGTATCTACATGGTAGCAACTGTCATTCTAAATGAACTTTCATCAGAGGATCCCCATTCATTTCAGTGGGACTCCCCAGTACAAATGAATTTAGGTTTTCTGCTTGAGCAATAAAGAAATATGAGCTCCATCTGAAGTCCATCAAAGTTAGTGTAAGACTTTCCTTTGATATTAATGGGCTTGCAATCAATCTCTCTATTTGTAGTTTCCTGCCATCACATGCAGCACAGTGTGACTCTGCTTATCTAAGATATCTTTGTAATGGATGAATAGACTGCCAGTATTATCTGTATGCACCTAGAAAGCTTGTTTATTTGTAACAGTGTTTGCAGCATACCAAATCCTTTTCAAACCTAGAAAAAAATTGTGATCCTTGCACTGAATTCTTCACACAGTGTAATGACTACAAACAAAGCAATGTAGAAAGAAACCATGGCTTCCAATGGAAATACATAATAAATTAAAGAAAACATGTAACTAACAGTCCTCTATGAATATCATTATGATGTTGCAATTAAGAGAGCTTGAGTCTCACCTTCCCTTGAACTGTTACTATCTGGAAGGAATGGTCGGTGTTTCACAACTGAGCAACTAAGGCCGTTTTCACCTTGATCCCCCCCCTCCCGCTGGGTGTGCGGGAGGGTGTTTGATAGGGACATCTGTGTACATGGCCGGCAGTGGGTGGGGGGATGGGTGTGTGGTCAGTGTTTGCCCGTGTGAACATGGCAGGCAATGGGTGGGGGTGCATACACACTCCTGCACAACACCCACCTCCACCCATCTCCACCCATGGGGCCCTCTGAAAACACAGAAGAGGCCCCGTGGGTGGAGGGGTGTGTGTGTCTGTGTGTGTGTGTGTCTGTGTAAAGGGACACCCACTCACCTTCACCCACTGTGCCAGAATACTCATCCCCCATCCATTTAAAAACGGCCTAAATCCATGAAGTTAGTATTTCTGTGTTTCCGTGTTACTGTTACTAGCCCTTTGCAAAAACCCAACCCAGATATTAGGACACAGATTTAATAGAGGCATGTGGTTCAGCTGCACCAGGTCTCATGAGTCGGAGGAGGGGGGGTCCATGCTCCCTGTTTCAGCTGCATCCATCGGCACTGGGAGGCGAGCGTACTGGAGCATTCCATCTTCTGCACCAGGGCCCCTTCCAACCACTCCTGCCCAGCTTCATAACTTTGGCACAGACACGTAGACAGAATATGATTTTCTGGGTGGGTGCACTGGACAGACAAAGGGGCTGTGGGAGTGCATGTCTGAGCCTGCAAAAGATTATGGGAAACTGCAAAGAGAGAAGCAGTGGGAGATTTTTTGCTGCTGTTATGTGGAGGTTTCAGTCATTCTGTTTGTGTAGTGGGAGAGCACTGACTCTGCTGATGGATGTAATTTTAATCTTCATAGCATGGAGAGCCTCTAAGTAAATGGATGAATAAGTACTCAGTCCACTCTCCTTCAAAAGAAACCCTATTGTTAGAGGTGTACACCAGGGACCCATGTTGTTATTAGTTTCTGTTTTTTGTTTTCATTATCTAAAACTTTCATTTTCATAAATATCAAAATTTAATTTTTGGTTTGGGTTTTGTTTTTTATTTCCATTTATTTAAATGGAAAACACATTGTTGGCTGTAACATTTTTGTTTTTCTATATATTTGGATGAAACCTGGAGGAGTTATACCTCCAATGGAAGGCATTATGAGTAATAAATGTCAGCAAGATTTATTAAAGGAATCCAATATTATAAGCCGTTGAATTATGTTATTTTGAAAAAATCTACATATACATTTCTGGCTGTAACCTCCTTGTCTTCCATATAATGTGGATGAAACTTGGCAAGTTTACACCCATCTATATGTGTACTATCTATGTCAATGTTCAGAATGAGTGGATAAAGGGTCCTGGTGGTATAAGCAATTAACTTATAAATATATGTTTGACTGTAACATCTTTGTAGTCCAACCAGTGTACATTAAGTTTGGCAGAGCTGTATCTCTCACCATCAGGATTATCTCTGCCAAATATTGGAAAGATGTGATAAATGATTCCACTTTTATAAGCCTGCACAGCATATACAGAGAATGAACATATTCCAGGGATTCTCTTATGTGTCATTGTGGTATAAAATGTTTGTGATGCCAATTGGCCAGCAGAAATGTCAACCAAATATCCTCATTCTGGACTGTGAACACCCAAACTTCTGTCCCCTATTTCTTACTGGGAAGTTGGAAGCATCTGCTTAGGAAAGCGCCAATAGAGATTCTCTTATGCCCTCTGTCACAGTGCTGCAGGATGTGATTGTGATGATAACTGGCCAGCCTGGACCATATCTCCGTATTGCTTGTGTGCTATCCTCAAAGTCCCAGTTATGTCCCTTCTATGCCCGCCTCAGGGGCGCACCCTATGCCCACCTCAAAGCCATCACTGATTGGTCCTGTAAAGCTGGAAGCATGCAGTAATTCAGCAGTGAATGTGTCTTTCAGTCTGTTGGATTGCTCCCCATCCTCCCTCCTACAGCCTCCCTCCCCCTGCTATTTATTTATTTATTTAATACATTTATACCCCGCCTCTCCTGCAAGCAGCTCGGGGCGGCTAACAAATTTTTTAAAAAATAAAACAGCCTTAAAAACATTTAAAGCAGTTATAAAAATCTTACAGATAAAACAGGGAGAGGACAAAAAAATAATAAAGCTGAAAAAGAGAGATACAGCTGAGTATGATCAGCATATTGGTGACAACGCACCCCGAACCCTCTCACAACCTCCCCCAAAGGCTGCATATAAGCATTAAATAATAATGGAGAGAGAATGGAACCCTGAAGAACATCAGAGGACAAAGTGCGGGGGCAAGATGTTTCAGCTCCCATCACTACCCGCTAGCTTCTCCCCAAGAGGAATGAATGGAGCCATTAAAGAATGGTCCTGTCCGGCCCCCCCAGGTCACACAGCCGTCTCAACAACAGCCCATGGTCCACGGTATCAAAAGCGGCCGAGAGATCTAGCAGGACAAGAAATGTTGAACATCCTGCGTCCATCTCTCGGCGGAGATCGTCGCCCAAGGCCAACAATGCCAGGTGCCTTCCTCTGACTGGCACTGCATGTGCTATTATTTATCTGAATAATGGTCTTCAATGGGACAATGTCAATTGCTTATAAAATTGGTTCCCTTTATCAAATTGTTCTGTTATTTAGCAGAGTAAATATTTATTTATTTATAAAAAGATTTAATATCCCACCTCTCCTTCCACAAGCAGCTCAGGGCGGCTAACAACAGTATACATCAACAATTATAAAACCATAAAATTATAAAAACACATCACTCCTCCCACATCCCTCTCCTCTCCCACCATCTACCCCGCCAAACATCTGATTGAACAGCCAAGTCTTACAGCTTTTACAAAAGGAGGGAGGGTCCGGGGCCAGATGCATCCTCACCGGAAGGGAGTTCCACAGCCTCGGTGCAGCCACCGAGAACGCCCTCCCCTGCGTGGCCCCCCGGAAGACTCGGGGGACCACAAGAAGGGCATCCCCGAATGACCATAGGGGCCGGTCCAGTACCCAGGGGGTGAGGTGGTCCCACGTATAGGCAGGGCCCAGACCCATTTAGGGCTTTATAGGTTAAAACCAACACCTTGAATTGGGCTCGGAAGACTATTGGCAGCCAATGCAGAGAATGGAGCAGTGGTGTAATGTGCTCCTGGCAGCCCAGTCCCACCAAAAGACCTTAGGGAAGGTAAGGGATAAATTCCTGCCAACTCTCTTGTAAACAGGATGGAATATAAAAATTTGACAGCCAGAAATGCATTTTGATGTTAATGGCTTATAACATCAGGACCCTTTATCCAATTGTTCTAAAATTTGGCAGGTTTGCTAATCTTGGGGAAGGTAATAACCTTCCCATGTTTCATGCAAATTGGATGGAATATAAAGAATTTGCAGCCAGGAATGTGTGTGCAGATTTTCTTCAAATCACAACATTCAATTGCTTATAAAATAGGTTCCCGCTATTTAATATTTCTGAACTTTGGTACACCTAGTGCCCTCTTTTGATGATACAATTTGCCCATGTTTCATCAGACTTGAATCTGAAACAAAAATGTTATAGCCTGAAATGTGTTTTTCAGTTTTTGCACATTATTTCAAAAACAAAAATTCATTTTCCTTTTTGTTTTTGTTATTATCTTTCTGTTTCATTATTACAATAATGAAAAAGAAAACAAAACATTAATTTTCATTATTATAACTAAAATGAATTGCACACCACTACCTCATGCGACACTTAAAACTCCTCGTCATTCAGGGAGGCGGGATCAACAATGCCACATTTAATTTCAAACACAACATGCTTATTATGCAACAGTTTGAGCTTCTTTTCATTCCTGACACCTGACACAGAGCCCAGTGAAATCAATAGGTGTCTTTCCTCTCACTTCAATGGCCTTTCGACCTGCAGAAATTTGTCATGACATTTATGTAAGAACTGAGCATTGCTCTTACTAAGGACCATCAAAAATTAACAGATAAACTTGGTTCTCACCTAAAAGGATAATAGTAATCCCTTGTCGGGAGTATTGAAATCTTCTTCCACATTACCTTGTCACCTGCACATGAATGAGTTCAACTTCAGCATTGCACAAACAGCTCACTATATAAAGAGGCTGGTGAAAGAAGACAAAACAAGATTGCCCTTCGGGCATTTTGTACGTTATGTTCTCACAAGTTTGAAAGCCCATAGTGATAGTAATAAAAGCTATTCTTTCAGCAAGGCTAGATAGTGCTTTACAAGGCCCTTCACAGTTGTATCTTCGGGTGTATAGGTGCCATCCATGCATTTAAACATTCAGTACATGGTGTCCCAGAAACTGAAAACCTATGAATGCATCGTTTGCTGGTTGAAGAAAAGGGACTTATGAAACTGACTTGAAAACATACCTGCATTCTGGCTTTACTGTAACAGTGGAATCTTTTACTTTACAGTGCACTGAAAATCTGAATTTTGTTTTTAAAAAAGAAGAAAAAGGATTAATAATGCACATAGTTGTTGCTTCCCTGAATTTGAACTCTAGAGGTGCAATCCTCTGCCACTAAATTCAATGGGTGAAAGATTGCACCCTAGGTTTAGTTAATCCACTTATCTGTGACTAGGATATAGGATTTTCATCTCAAAAAATATATTCTGATTTTCTCAGAAAACAGTAAATATTCCTATTAATATCATGGACGCTTCTTGGCACTTCAACTGTGCATACCTTTGAGCCTAGAGCTTGGAAATGAAGCCTATTCTCAAGCGAGAATACCAGGCGGGTGAGAAAGTCAATGGAGGAGGAGGCTCCGATATCAGGGAGGGTTGGGGCAGGATTCGGGGAAGAGCGGGCTCAGACTTTCTTGGAGCTATACTGGCAGTGGCAGCGGAAGGGTCTGGTGTGGGAGCTCAGTGACAGGTGTGCACAGTAGCAGGAACAGAAGGACAAAAAGATTTTTTGTAACGTTGACGCGGATCTCCAGAACCATGCTGACGCTGGAGCACTCGTCGCTTAGTCCCGCTGTTCCAACAGAAGCACCTGCCTTCACGCTCTCTCCGAGGAATATCCGGGTGCCGCGGGGGGGGGGGCACAGCAAGGTTTGAGGGAAAGGTAACCTACCTAACTCCATAAGGCAGAGCCGCCCACAGGGCGATGACTGAAGGGCACCGCCAAAGGGTGAAGAGCTGTTGGCGGGCCATTTGTGGGAGGAGGTGGCTACCAGCACAACTACAAGATCCATCCCAGCTCCCCCCTCTGTAACCGACCCACCAAGATGCCTCACCTGTCCTTATCTCTCACCCCCTCTCTCCCCTCTTCTCCCCTCTCCCCCTTCCCTCTCACCTGCTTCTCCCCCAGCTCCTTTCCCCTCTCCTCCTGCCTCCCACTATACCTGTCATCTCTCTCCACCATCCTCCCTCCCCC
>QEPC01009507.1:243876-264821 GCA_003113815.1 Sphenodon punctatus | reverse complement strand
CCTTCTTGCCCCCTGCCCCTCTGCCCCAGGACCCATCTCCCACCGATCCCACCGCCCCCCTTCCCCTAATCTTATCCCCATTCCCTGTCTCCCCCCTGATCAACTCCCATTCTCCTGTTCTCTCTGGAACTGTCGCTCCACTCCTAATAAAGCTCCCTATATTCATGATCTTTTATTCTCTCGCTTCCTTCACCTTCTCACCCTTACTAAAACCTGGATCTCCCCCACTGATTCTGTGACCCTTCCCACCCTCTCCTATGGTGGTCTCTCCTTCTCCCACCAGCCCCGGCTAAAGGCCAGGGTGGTGGCGTAGGCCTCCTCCTTGCCTCTTCCTGCAAGTTTCAACCCCTTCCCTCTCCCACCTCTCTCTCCTTCCCCTCCTTTAAAGTTCACTCCATATGCCTCTACTCCCCTCTCCACCTCTGTGTTGTGGTTATCTACCGCCCTCCCATCTCCCTCCCCTCCTTTCATTCCGAGTTCGAGTTCTGGCTCACCCTATTCCTCTCTGATGACATCCCCGCACTCATCCTTGGTGACTTCAATATTCATGTTGCTGCACCCTCTCAGCCTTGCATCACCCGCTAGGGATGTGCGAACCCCCAGGAGTTTGGGGTTCGGTACGTTCGAGGTTCGGCCGAACCCGAAACCATTCAGTTCAGCCCGTTTGGGCCAAACCCATTCGGATGTGTGTGTGTGTGAACCCATTTGGGCAGGGGTGGCAGTTTTTCATCCCCCCTCCAGGCTGCGTGGGTGGAAGGGGCGCTGGTGAGCACCTCCCCTCTCATCCTGCTGAGCCTGGGAATTAATTTTTTTAACCCCCAGCCCAGGGATTGCTCTACCTGGTGGTGCCGGGGCTCTGGTCCTGGGTCCAGCGGCGGCAGTGGTGGCAGAGGCTGCACTCTGGAGTGCTTCAGGCTGCTACTAGGCCTTCCGGGTCAAACTGGAAGGCCTAGTAGCGGGCTGAAGCACTCCAGAGTGCCATCTCCACTAGATCTGCCACCGCTGCTGCCGCTGGACCCAGGGCCAGGGCCCCGGCACCACCAGGTAGGTCGGGGTCTGGGTCCAGCAGCGTTGGCGGCTGCGATGGCGGGTCCGGTGGCGACGGTGCTCCGGAGTGCTTCAGGCCACTACTAGGCCACCCGGGAGGCCTAGTAGTGCCCTGAAGTGCACCAGAGTGCCTCTGCCACCAGACCTGCTGCCGCTGCTGCCACCCCTGGACCCGGGACCAGATCCCCAGCACCACCAGGTATGGAAATCCCTGGGGTGGGGGGGTTAACAAAAAAAATATTCCCAGGCTGGGTAGGGTGGGGGGGAGGTGCTACCCGGTGCTCTTTCCACCGGCGCAGCCTGGAGGGGGGAGGGGAAACCAGGTTCCTCCCTACCCCCTTCCGAACATGTTTGGAACCTGAACTTTGTTCGGTCCATTCGGATGGGGGTCGGTTTGGATTTGGGGTGTTCACGAACAGGCCAAGCCCCCCTGAGTTTGGGCCAAACCCCGAACTTCCGAACCGCGTTCACACATCCCTATCGCCCGCTTCCTCTCCTTAGCCTCCTCCTTTATTCTCCACCTCTGGGCTAGCTCCCCCACCCACACTGATGGTCACTCTCTTGATCTCGTGTTCTCTGGGAACTGCTCTGTCTCCGATCTCTCCTTCGAGCCACATCCCATATCTGACCATTTCCTTGTCTCCTTCAACCTCTCCCACTGCTCCCCCTCCTCTTCCCCATCTCCCCATCCCTTCTGCGATCTGCAGGCCAATGTACCCAGGACTTTGCCTCCTCCCTCTCCCCTCTTCTCCCCTCAGTCTTCTCCTCCTCCTCCCCTGATTCTGCCATCTCCACCTTCAACTCCTCTCTCGCCTTCACCCTCAAATCCCTTGTCCCCCTCTCATCCCACCCAGCTCAGTCCCATAACCCTCGCCCTTGGCTCACCCCCACCATTCATCATCTCCGCTCCTGCACCCGGGCTGCTGAATGCCTCTGGTGCAAATCCCACTACTGCGCTGACTTCCTCCACTTCAAATTCTACCTCTCATCACTCAACTCTGCTATCTCCCTCGCTAGACAGCAGTACTATGCCTCACACATTGAGTCCTGTTCCCGGGACCCTCACCGCCTCTTTTCCACCTTTGTTTCCCTTCGCAACACCCCCGTCCTCCTTCTCCCTCTTCTCTCTCTACTCAGGATCTTGCTCTCTTTTTCACCTCTAAAATTGACAAGATCTGCCTGGAAATAGCTTCCAAGTCCTCTACCCCTACCACTCCCCCCACGCTCCCTCCTCCTCCACCTCTCTCCTGTCCTCCTTCCCTCCCACCTGCCTTGAGGAATTCTCCTCCCTGCTCTCCTCCTCCAACCCCTCCACTTGCCCCCTGGACCCCATTCCTTCCCACCTCCTGACCTCCATTGCTTCCACCATCGCCCCTCCCCTCCTACACATTATCAACCTCTCCCTCTCTACCAGCTCCATCCCCTCTGCCTTTAAATGCGTCACTGTGTCCCCCATCCTCAAAATGTCCACTCTGGATCCCTCTGGATCTCTCTGAACCATCTAATTACCATCCTGTCTGCTGCCTTTGACACTGTTGACCACTTGCTCCTGCTTGAATTGTTTCACTCCCTGGGATTCCGGGACTCTGTCCTCAACTGGTTCTCCTACCTTTCTGACAGCTCCTTCAATGGATCTCTTCCTAACTCCTCCCCCTCTTTCTCCCTCCCCCCTTGGTCGGGATTCCCCAAGGCTCTGTCCTTGGCCCTCTCCTCTTCTCTTCTCTATCTACACCCAATCCCTAGGCAAACTCATTGCCTCCCACAGTTTCCAATACCACCTATATGCTGCTGACACTCAACTCTGTCTCTCCACTCCTTCCCTCTCCCCCTCTGTTCAAGCTTGTCTCACCAACTATCTCTCTGATATGTTTGCCTGAATGTCTCAATGCCAACTCAAACTGAACATGGTAAAAACTGAACTTCTGATCTTCCCTCCCAATCCTTCCTCTCCCTGTTCCCTGTCAATTGCCATTGATGTGGTCTCCATTCTCCCAGTCCCCCAAGCCCATAGGTTGGGATTCATCTTCAACTCGCACCTTACCTTCAAACCCTATATTAGAAGTACAGCATAGGCGTGTCCAGAGCAGCGGAATTTTTCGGCCATGCCGATGGCACATGCCAAAGGGGCACGGCCAAAGGGGCGTGCCCTTTGGCCGGGCCCTTCATCGGGGTACATTGGCCGAGACCACAACAGAAGGTCAATATTGTTACCATGTGGTGGCAGGGGGAGTTGTTTAGGCGGGGGATGAGGGTTCTTTCCCCTGATGTGAATGGGGGGAGGGAGGAGGTTGAGCACTGGTTGAAGGGAGGGAGAGGGGTGAGGGGGGGTGAGGAGAGTTGGTAGATTGGTGATGTGTGGAGGGAGGAGGTGGGGATGAATATATTTGACCTAGTTACTGGTTGACCTATTTGCTGTTCTACCATGATATGTATTACTGTTGATTTATTATAGTATGTTGTAGGAATTTGGGTCTTGTTATGGGCTGGTTGGGTCTCCCCTTCCTGGTGAGAGCAGAAGGGCTGATGGGGAGGGAATAGGTGGGGAGGATTGGTGTTGACCTACTTATTGGGTTGACCTATTTATTGCCTAGCCTGTGAAATGTATTAGTGCTGAATTATTATGTTATGTATGAAAACCTGGGAATCCTGGTATGGGGTTGGCTGTTCCTTCCCTTCCTGGTGAAAGCAGAAGGGGTGGGGGGAAGGGCCCCCTCTCTCCCCTCCTGGTGGCAGCAGGAGAGGTTGTGGGTGTGTGTGGAGAAGTGTGGTGGATGACCAGGAGTTGGAGGGAGTGTCGGGAGTTATACCTCTGATTGTGAGGTTTTGTTATGTTTTTGTTATATGACATTGCAATATTGAATTTATATTGTGTTGTTTTTTGTTGAATTGATATTGTTGTTGTACTTCATTTTTGTTCGCCACCTCGAGTCGCTTTGCGAGAGAGTGTGGGATAGAAATTAAAAATGAAATGAAAACGAAAAAAATGAAATACATTGACTCTGTGGCCAAATCCTGCCACTTCTCCCTCCACAACATTGCTAAGATCCACCCTTTTCTGTCTGATCACCCTTTTCTGCCAGGATCATCCACCTAGCCCGTCGCTTTGACCATGTGCAGCCTCTCCTCTCCTCTCTCCACTGGCTCCCCCTTCCTGAGCGTATTCTGCACAAGCTCCTCATCTTCACCTACAAAGCTCTTCACAACCTCGCTCCCCCCTACCTCTCTGCCCTGATCTCCCTCTGAACCCCTGTTCGAGCACTCCGATCCTCTTCCATCCCCTCCCTCACCCTCCCACGCCTCCCCTGCTCCCCAGACCTCCTTTGTCCCTTCTCCCTCGCTGTCCCACATGCCTGGAGCTCCCTCCCTGACCACATCTGCCTTACCCCCTCCCTTCGTACCTTCAAGTCCCTCCTCAAAACCCACCTCTTCCGCTCCGCCCTTCCTAACTCCTGCTAATCATCCCCACCCCGGATTATCCCTCACCTGTTATCTGCAAACTCCCAATGTACTGTAACCAAGCCAAGAACGTTTTCCCTGAGTTCTCACATCCTCATGAATGTTGCATCCCTTGTCTCTCCCTCTGTTCCCCCTTCTCTGTCTCCCCTCCCCATGTCTTTAAATTGTAAGCTCTTGGGCAGGGACCGTGTCTATCTTATTCTCTGTAAAGTGCAGGTACATCACTGGCACTATATAAAAGCTTATAATAATAGTAATAAGTAAGCAAACCAATTGATGGATGAATCTGTCTTTCTACAACTGAATTGAAAATAGGAGTTCTTGTAATTTAATCTATACGATGGCCAGGGCAGGAGAGGTGTGTGTGTGTGTCGGGGGGGAGGGGGGCAGGAAAGTCATTAATGAAAGCTAAATAAGCCATCCAGGTTTTTTTTCTAGCTTTCATTTCCAATTCTGAAATGGCCAATATCCGCCTTTCTCAACCTTTCATATTTTGGGGTTCACATTCCTACTGGGGCTCAGCTCCCCCTTGAACATTTCCTGGGGCTCAGGTTCCCATTTAATTTGTCTTCCCCCCCACTCCATTAAGCCCTGAATTTAAGTCCTGTATATCAGTCTTTGCTTTACCTATGATGTTACATCACTTTGGAGTTAAAGAGTAAACCAATGTGTTTGAATGGATAGGACTAAGCATCTTAGGAGAAGGAATGGTCAAGTTAGTAGATCTTACAAAAAGGAAAAATAGTCTCTCAGAAGTAGGGATGTGCGAACAGAACCAGGTTCAGATCTTCGGTCATTTGGTTGTTCAGGTTGAACTTTGAGTTCAGATTCAGTATTCAGTTCAGCCAGGCTCGATTGGTCTTTAGTTCAGTACAATTGGGAACTGAAAATGACATTTGGCTTTTGAAATAAAGGGGAAAACCTTATTTCCCACTATAACATTTGTGTTTCTTATTTGATTTTGATGAAATTTGGGTAGATTGTACCCCAGATAGAGGGCACTACGTGTACCAAGAATCGAAATGATTAGATAAAGGAAAATGATTTCAGAAGCAATTGAATGTTGTGATTTTAAGAAAAGCTCCATACACATTCATGGCTACAACTTCTTTATCTTGCATCCAATGTTCATGAAACATATGCATATTATGTCCCTCCATATGCTTAATACTTCTGCCAATTTTCAGAAAGAGTGGCTAAAGGGTCCCAAGTGTATAAGACATTAACCTGAAAATACATTTCCAGCTGTAACATTTTGATATTCCATTCTGTTTACAGGATATTTGGCAAGAATGTATCAAATACCTTTCCTGCCATTTCAGCAAATGTACAGGAGATTTTGATAAAGGGACCCAATTATATAAGCAATTGATGTTGTCCCTGTGAAGATCATTATTCAGATGAATATCAGCATATTCAGTGCCAGTCAGAGGCAGGCACCCTGCATGGCAGGGGGAGAGAGACTGTAGGAGGAAGGATGTGGAGCAACCCCAAAGACTGACAGACACATTCAATGGCCAAACACATTACTGCAAGCTTCTAGCTTTACAGGACCAATTGGTAGTGGCTTCGAGGTGGGCATAGGGGGCGGCCCTGAGGCGGGCATAAGCAACATAACTGGGACTTCTGAGATAGCATCCCAGCAGTCAGGAGACATAGTTTAAACACATCCAGGCTGGCCAATTATCATCACAATCACATCCTGCAGCACTGAGACAGATGACATAAGAGAATCTCTATTGACTCTTTCCTAAACAGATGCTTCTGACTTCCCAGAAACAAGTGGGGGAGATATGTTGGGATGGTTCCAGCACATAATGAGGATATTTGGTTGACATTTCTGTTGGCCAATTCGCATCACAAACCGATCTTATACCACAGTGACATAAGAGAATACCAGGCATAGGCCCCTTCTCTAACATATGTTGTACAGGCATATAAAATTTGGACCCTTTACAAAATCTTTATGATATTTGGCAGAGATGATCATGAAAAGGTACTATATAGTCCTGCCAAATTTCAAGTACACTGGTTGGACTACAAAGATGTTATAGTCAGACATACATTTATATGTTGCTTCCTTATACCACCAAGACCCTTTTTCCAAACCTTCTGAAATTTTGCAAAGATAGTAAATATGGGAACGGGTATAAACTGTACAAGTTTCACCTACATTAGATGTGAGACGAAGAAGTTACAGCTAAGAATATATATGTAGAATATTGCAAAATACAATAATTCAACTGCTTCTAAAATCGTATTCCTTTATCCAATCATTTCGAGATGTGGTACACATAATGCTTTCTATTGGAGGTATAGGCATTCCAATTTTCAGCCACATAGCATAAAAACCAAAAATGTTACAGCCTATAATGTGTTTTCCATTGAAACCAATGGAAATTCAATTCCGAACTCACCAAACGCATCCAAACTGAACATTCGAATTTGAGTTCGGTTCCATCAACCAAACTATTCAAGTTCAGTCCAAACTCTGAACTTCCAAACCGCGTTTGCCCATCCCTACTCAGAAGTGTTATGTTGCCCGGTGGACAAGGGGAGGGGGGTGGCCCCTTAAGGCCATGACCCTTGATCTCTGGTGTCCTGTAGCAATGAAATTATGACCACAGCTTCAGAACCAATGGAGGAGCATGCCCAGAGAGTTGCCTTACAAATGGTGATGTTGCTATCAACAACTATATGACTAAATGGGGAAAATATTCACCCTATGAATCAAAAGCTGGGTTATCTTTTGTGGAAAGAACAGCAAGTGAAATCAAGAGAGAAATTTGTATAGAAACTTTTTTTAAAAAATATGTTTTCTGTCTCTATTACTCTGATAAAGGCTTTTAGGTCCCTAAATTATTATAATACTTTTAATAATATATTGCTATACTTTCAAATAAGGATATCAAATCGCTCTTTTAAAAAAAAATTAATTAGCATTTTTTTCAGCGTTTCTAAATGAGTGGAGGGTAATTCAGAATGAAATATTTATTTCATAGAAGTTGATGGCTGTCAGAATCTGCTGGGCTTGAACTGGGGAGTCTAGGGGCCACTGGACAGTCCTGTAGCACCAATGCATTTACTCCTGGCTACTGCTCTGATCTTGTCACTCCAATGCAGGATTTTGCCTTGACAGCAGATACCTCTCCTCCAGGTCCTCTGATTTGTAATTCTACAGCCTATAAGACTGCTCAACAGGAACAAGCATACCTCTTAACACCAGGGCTCTGAACTGAGGAACCGTGATGCTGCTCACAAGAATGAATGTGGGACATTATTTTTACGAAATCTACATGCATTGGTCTATGTAAATTCAAAGCAATTTTTTGCCTAACTTTGAGGCTGCTCTGAAAGATTTTTTTTTTAATTTTATTTTTAAGAATCAGTTTTGAACAACGAATCGCTCTCCCATTTACTGACCTCTCTCATAAGCCTGTCTTAAACCCCAAAACAGTACTGTGGGGTGGGCACGTCCGAGAGCAGAAAAGAGGCCCCAAGGAGGGGGGAGCTAAGGGTGGTTAGAGGGGAAGGTTAGATTGGGAGGAGGGTGGGGTTCTGGGGATGTGTAGAAACTGGGGATTGGGAGCTGCTGGCTGGGGGTCTCTTACATTCCCAACTCCCACTACTGCTGTGTCCAGTGCAGCAGTTGAGACTGGTGCCCCTGTGGCCAAGGGTACTGCCAGAATGTTTTCTGGGTGGGGTCGTGGCCACATTGGAAAGAGAAGTGCAAAGAGGCTTCCCCACTCCTTTGTAATTTATTTATTTATTTATTTCAATAGATTTCTACCCCGCCCCTCCTGCAAAAGCAGCCTGGGGTGGCTTCCAACAATAAAACAATAAAAACAATTTAAAACATTCAATACAATAATATTAAAACAGAGCTAAAGATATAATAAATACATAATAAATAATGGGTAAGGTGGGGGAGCTAAAAAAAACCTCACCCTCCCCTCCCCAAAGGCCTGGGTGAACAGTCAGGTTTTGCAGCTTCATTGGAATGTCAACAGGCTAGGGACCAGGCGAGCTTCCTCCGGAAGGGAGTTCCAAAGGCGCGGCCCGGCCACCGAGAATGCCCTCTCCATTGTGGCCCCCCGCTTAACACAGGGGACCTCCAAGAAGGCACCCCCGACAGACCGAAGGAACTGCTCTAGGGCACAGAGGGTGAGGTGGTCCCTGAGGTACGAGGGGCCCAGACCATGTAGGGTTTTGTAGATCAACACCAACACCTTGAACCTGGCTCGGCACGCTACCGGCAGCCAGTGCAGGACTCGGAGCACAGGTGTAATATGCTCCCAATGGCCCATCCCCATAAGGAGACGGGCTGTCGCATTCTGCACTAGCTGCAGCCTCCGGACCAGGAACAAGGGAAGCCCCACGTAGAGCGCATTACAGTAGTCTAGCCTCAAGGTGACGAAGGCATGGATGAGGGATGCCAGGTCCGGGCCGGAAATGAACGGACGCAGCCTATGCACCAGATACAGATGGAAGGTAGCCTTAGCGACTGCCTCCACCTGCCGCTCCAGGTGAAGGTCTGCATCCAATATCACCCCCAGACTCCGAACCTGCTGAGCTACAGGAGGGAGAACCCCCCCAACCAGGGGGGCCACTACCTCCTTCGCTCTCCCCACCAACATCACCTCCGTCTTATCAGGGTTGAATTTCAGTCTGCTCAGCCGCATCCATTCCGCCACGGCCTCCAAACATTGGAATAGCAACGAGACAGCAGGGTGTGCGTCAGCTGAAAAGGAGAGGTACAGCTGAGTATCATCTGAATACTGGTGACACTGCACCCCAAACCCTCTCATGACCTCCCCCAAGGGCTGCATATATATGTTAAATAATAATGGAGACAGGATAGAACCCTGTATAATACCACACGATAAGGCTCGGGGGCATGATGTCTCCTCCCCCAGCACCACCCGCTGGCTCCTCCCCGAGAGAAATGAACAGAACTATTCAAGAACAGTCCTGTCCAGACCTCCCAGTTCATGGAGCCGCCTCAGTAGCAGCCCATGGTCCATGGTATCAAAAGCAGCCGAGAGATCTAGCAGGATGAGAAATGTTGAACATCCTGTGTCCATCTCCTGGCGGAGGTCATCTACCAAGGCCACCAACGCCGTCTCAGTGCCATAGTCGGGGTGGAACCCAGATTGAAAAGGGTCAAGAAAACTGATGCTGTCCAGATGCACCTGGAGCTGGAGTGCCACTTCCCGCTCAATAACCTTCCCTAAAAAGGGAAGGTTAGAGACAGGTCGGTAACTGGCGAGTGCATCTTCGTCCAAGGATGGTTTTTTCAGCAGGGGGCGCACCACAGCCTCCTTGAGGCAGGGCGACAACCTCCCCTGCTGCAAGGACGCGTTCACTACCCTCACCAGCACCGTCCCCAACATCTCCCTGGAAGCTTTTACTAACCAGGACGGGCACGGATCGAGTTCACAACATGTGACCCTCACAGACCCCAGGACCTCCGCCACATCAGCCGGCGTCACTTCCTGAAACTCCTCCCACAAAGCTGGACAGGACGGGGCCTCCGTCCCCTCGCGCTCTTCCCCTACTGCCCCTAAACCAGCATCAAAGTTGGTCTGAATCTGAGCAATCTTGTCTGCGATGTAGTTGACAAACTCCTCACAGTGGACTTGGGACACGTCCCCATCCAGGCGGAGGGAGGCCGGACTAACCAACCCCCACACCACCTGGAACAGCTTCGCTGGGTGTGACTTCGCAGACGCTATGAGGACAGCAAGGAACTCCTTCCTTGCCGTCCTCACAGCCTCAACATAGGACAGCAAATGGACCCAATGGAGAAGACGGTCGGAGTCAGATCGAGTCCGACGCCAATGTCGCTCTAGCCTCCTGCCTACACGCTTCATACACTGCAGCCCCTCAGTAAAGCAAGGAGTCCTGCGGTGATGAGACCGAGGCAGAGGGCATCTCGGAGCCACCCTGTCAGTGGCTTCCTCCAGGAAGCTGTTCCAACGCTGGACCAGCTCATCCACAGAGTGACCTTCCAAGTCCAAGGTTAACTCCCTCAGGACCTCTTGGAACCGCTGGGGTTCCATCAGCCTCCGAGGGTGGACCATCCTAACTGGTCCCTTTCCCTTCTGGAGGGGGTGCGCTAGAAGACTGGCCTGAAGGAGATAATGGTCCGTCCATGACAAGGGCACCACTGTAAACTCCCCCACAACTGGACCCCCAGCCTCAGGGCCAGCACCAAAGATCAGGTCAAGAGTGTGTCCCCCCACGTGGGTTGGGCAGATAACCTCCTGGGGCAAGTCCATGGTTGCCATGACGGCCATGAATTCTCGCTCCGCCCCAACAAGACTGGCATTAGCGTGGATGTTGAGGTCCCCCAGAACCAAAGTCCTGGAGGAGCCCAGTGCCACCTCCGAGGCCAGCTCCGCTAGAGTGGTAAGGGATGCCGCCAGATAGGAAGGGGCCCGGTATACCAGCAGCACCCCTAGCTTGACCTCCACACCCATAATGAAGCGTGCAGGGCCATGTCAGGAAGGGGCAGGAGAGTTCTTTTCCCAGACCCTTTCCAACATGATTGCACCCATCCTTATGGAGTGTTCAGCTAAGTAATAGGCCTCTCTGTGTTTTTCCTGGGTGAAGGATTGACTTTTCATCCTGGCCCCATTGCTGTCTAGGGCAGGGATGGGGAAACATTTCCCTCCCAGGGGCCACTTTGAAAATTACTACAAGCTCTGAGGGCTGCAGAGAAGTTGGGGGCTGGATGCTTAAGGGGTGCGCTCAGGAAGAGGAGGGTCCAGGTCATGAATCTGTGCCATGGATCTGTCCCACAGCCTTCTATGCATGCCCTCATCTCCACTCCCTCACCTGAGCTCAGCCTGACAGTACTTGGGGGCAGGAACTGAATCCAGCAGGGGCCAGATCCAATCACCAGTCTTGGAGGGGAGGGGTTACACATATAATTAAAATTGTAGGATCATTATGCTTTAGGATATGAAGCTCTGGTGGCAGGGATGGGGAATGCAGTCACAATTTTCCCCTGGGATTGTCCTGGGTGAAAGCCAGGTTGTCTCCATAGATTAACCAAAAGTTTTCTGAATCTGAATATTCCTGGAAAGGTTCCTTTTGAAGGTGTGATGTTTAGAGTGCCGCCAGGTAAGCATGGCTAGGGTGAATGGTGGAAGGTTTTGATTATTTCCACTTGCGGTGCCAACAGATTTACTGAGGGCTTGTCCAAAGTGTTGGTTTTTTTGCCACCCTGGGTAAAAAATAATTCTGCCCTCTTTTCCCCCTACTACCGGGCTTGCAGTCTGTGTGCATGGAGGAGGGACACTCATATTCCCTGCTAATCAAATGTTCAGTGGGACACAGGAGTACTATGTCCTGATCACACTGCAAACCTCAGGCTGGAACTTACTATATGGGTAGCAAGGGTGATCGTGCTGTAGCTGACCTGACCTGACCAAGGAGCCAGAACTCCCAATGCTGCCATGGTCCAGGTGTTCTAGATTTACCTTCATTAGCATATGATATCTAATGGTCACACTGAATAGTGGCCCTATACAATCCCACTAATAACACAGATTTGAGGATAGCCATGTTTCTTCTTTAAAATGGGGTAAAAACCAAAAGTGACAGCAGACCACTGTGGCCTGTTCTAGCATGATCTGGCCTGGACCTTGACTGCACATACATGCTGGGACCACCAGATGTTGACCTGGGATTTCCCTGGGTTGTGTCAGAAGGTAACCTGAGCTCTGACCTCAGGAAACCCTCAAAGTCACAGCCCTGGCTAATGCCCGTCCATCCAAGCCACAGCGGGCTATCGTATATATTTTGGCCTGCCTGAATTGGGGCCTGCCCTGGCTGGCCATCATGGTGGGGGATGGGGCCAGCCACCTCCTCATCTGTTGTGGTCTTCCTGCTCCCTGAGCCTGAATGGCAGTCTAGCCGCGAGCATATATGTTCAGTGCCCTGACACAGCCCAGCCTCTGTCTGCTGTACATTTCTGCCCCAGGGCAAGTCATGATGGTAGAACGCTGCTGTCATGTGTGTTTACCCATGATTACTTCAAACACTTCCATGTATCTCATAGTCACAGTCAACATCTGTGGTCCAAAGTCTGCTTGTGCAGTGCCAGCAAAGCCCCATTGCTTTCATTTCAGCTCCTCTGATACACTGAGATTTCAGAACCTGCCCTCTGTCTTGCAAATCTGTGAGCAGTTCCAGGCCTAAGACTTTAGTTGGGCATCCTGAAAATAGGGATCCTGGTTTTGGAGTGAATCCATGTTCTTGCTATGAATAACCAATAAAGTCAAGTGGCTTTTGGATGTGGGGTTTTGGTTTTGATCTACGTCTGGGCAGAAAAACCTTAAACATATTTTACTGATATCTAGTTTTCCTTTATTTCAATTAGGGCTGAGATGAGAGCAGTTCCCATTCCAAAATAATATAATGACCTTTTGGGGGTATTTCTGAGTGTATTTGTGCGTACGACTAATAGCAAGTAGCACTATAGAAATGATCAGTAGTAGTAGAAGTAGTAGTAGTGTCCTTTGGTATTTCATCAGTTTCCAGTGATTCTGTGCTTCTGCCATTTTTTTCATCACATCTGTCACATTACGGAACTTTTATGACAGTTTTACAGCAGGTTTACAGCACTTTTATGGAAATTTCCAACACTTTCCTGGTGCTTAGCCAGCAAGTTTTCATCTCCACAGTCCCTGGGGGTGCATGCAGGGTACACACAGGACTTGGGATCAGATCATAGCAGCCCTATTCAACTTGAGAAAAAGAATGGAAAATGGCAAAAACAACAGAAAAACCAGTATGTTTCTACATCAAATGAATCTCAGTAAATGCCCTGCTTCTGATGGAAGCAGCTTTCACTGAGATTTCTCATTTCAGGTCTAATTTTAATGTTGCTTCAATACAGGCATGCAATTGTACAAAAATGCCTTTCAAATAACATGCACTGCTTCTTTTGACTTGTTCTGAAGGCTGACCAGTAGACTCTCCTGGGTATCCATTAAAACAAGTGAATAAACTGCTTCATCTTAGATCAGTTTGCAATGATCCAAATGTCAGAGGTTTTCTGAATATGTATGCATTCATTTGAGATTGCAAGACAGCTAAGGGAAACAGGTTAGTTAGTAATTGGTATGACTTCTTTTCTCTAGAGAAAGATATGGCTGAGACAGAAAATTAGAATCTCTAATCATGCCTCTCTTTGGGGGAAACAAGGATCATGTAACAATGAAAAATAGCTCAGTGTTTTTAAACAACTTTGCCTCTGCCCTTACTAATTCCTTGAGAATGAATTAAGTGTACTATTTTATTATCATTATTATTATTAGCACGCATTTATATAGTGACAGCAATGTACGTGGTGCTTTACAAAGTAATGGAATAGACATGGTCCCTGCCCTAGGGTTTACAATCTTAGAGATTGGGGGGGGCGCGGGGGGCAGAGGGAGAGACGAGGTGTAACATTCACAAGGATGCAAGGTACCAGGTGCTTGGCTTGGTTACATTGAGAATGATGGCTGGTTGGTATCAGCACGAGTTAGGTGAGGGGAGCGAGGAGTCGGGGAGGGCAGAGCGGAAGAGGTGGGTCTTGAGGAGGGATTTGATGGTACGAAGGGAGGGGGTGAGGCAGATATAGGAAGGGAGGAGAGAGTTCCAGGCATGAGGGGCAGCTAGGGAGGAAAGACAAAGGCAGTTAGGGGTGCAGGGGAGGCACAGGAGGGTGAAAGAGGGGACAGAGGAGGAGTGGAGTTCACGGACTGGAGTATGGAGGGAAATTAGCGCAGAGGTAGGGGGGAGCAAGGTTTTGAAGAGCTTTATAGGTGAAGGCTAGGAGCTTGTGCCGGATTCATTCAGGAAGGGGGAGCCAGTAAAGAGAGGAGGGGCTGCACGTGGTTGAAGCGACGGGCGAGGTGGCTGACTCTGGCAGCAGAGTTTTGGACGGAGATGAGGGGAGAAAGGTGAGACCGGGGAAGGCCAGTGAGAAGGAGGTTACAGTAATTGAGGCGAGAGATGACCAGGGCATGAACAAGTACGTGCACTTGAGACCTCGCATCTTCATGAATGTTAGACCCCTTGTCTCTCCCTCTGTTCCCCTTCCTAAGTGTCTCCCCCAGCTCCTGTCTCTCAGATTGTAAGCCCTAGGGGCAGGGACCGTGTCTATTTTATTACTTTGTAAAGTGCCAGGTACACTGCTTGCGCTATATAAATGTTTGTTAATAATAATAATAATAATGAACAAGGGTTTTGGTAGAGGAGACAGAGCAAAGGGCAAATCTTAGCAATGTTATGGAGGGAGAACTGATAGGATTTGACAACAGAGTCGATGTAGGGTTTAAAAGAAAGGAGTGAGTCAAAGATGAAGCCTAAGCTACAGACTTGGGGGATGGGAAGGATGGTGACCCCATCTATAAGGATCGACAGGGAGGAGAGAGAGAAAGGATGAGGGGGGAAGATAAGGAGTTCAGTTTTAGCCTTATGACTTGGTGCTGGAAACTCTAACCCTGTCCTTTCAATGCACTCATGATGCAAGTAGTCACACTGACCTGTGAATCCCTGCTTAGGTGCTGGAGTCCATTGTAGGGATGGGATCCAGATTTTTCAAATATAATGGTGATGGATGAGTTGTTTTTCAAAAGGCTGATTTTTGTTCATTCTCTTCCTTGTCTGTCATCTTTGCTTGATTTCCTGTATATTTTATAACCTTTTCTTCTTAGCGTCAGTCCTAATATTATTAATTTGTGTACATTATTTGTTTTTGATTCTTCATCATGTGTTCCTCATATTGTAGGTACCTTGAAAACAGACCTTTAATTTCTGTTTTCTGCTTTTTATGCCTTGCTTTACTAGCTGTTTCTCCTCTCAGAGTCTATTGTAATTCTGAAAACTAATTTTCCTTTTAAATGATACCAAGGAAGCTGCGAGTGATCATTTAACATGTTTAGCTTTCATTTTATTTTTATTCACACCAGTATCTGATCAGGTATTTGAATGCTGACATGATGTAGGGTCTCTTACCGTTACCTTTGCTCATTAATTGTAACTCTGAGGCATAGCTGATGTATGGGCAATTAGTCACTGGCTGCCTGCAATCTTTCTGGTTACAGCTGAAACTTTTTCTTTATCACATAATTTTTCAGACACAGATGATACAAGTCAACTTCCGGATTACAACTACAGGCATTTACACCAGCTCTGAATATGGCACTCTGTCCCTGGAGCAGAAGACAAATTCATCGTTCTCATTTCTTTCAAATGTAGTTCGTTTGGCTTCTACATGGTTCTTGGCAATGTGACTCCTTATTTTCTTGCTTAGCTGTGGAACTTGCTATTTTAAATTAAGCCCAGATGGTGTATAATTATTATTTAAATGACTGAGCTATGTTATTTGAATAAAAATTATGCTTTTCCCTCCCTAATAATGACCCCAATCTGAGAAACTTTATATTTTCTGAAAATCAACCAAAATATGTCGGGTGTCTCTTAATTCACAATTAACTTGTGGTTTCCCAGTTGATAGCCACCTAGTGCTTGTTGTGGACAATGACAGAAGAAAGGCTCTAATAGGGACGGTCCGTAAAGTAGTCCACACTTTTTTTGCCATCTTTAACCCTCCCTGATCCTTCTTGATAATGTTTGTCACTCTACTACAGTGACAGATGTACATCAGGAGCTTACATGTAAGGTTATGGATTTCTTGGTAAAAGCTTTTGATAAAAGGGAATAGTTTTTGAAGTTTAAATCCTATACATGATGAGTCTCAATTTTAAATTAGTGCAGACTCGGTGCAGGTGCCTTATGTTACTAGTTATGCTTAACGACGTAAGTCTGTGTTGGCTGAATTTGCTGATTTAAGAAACACAAAGTATATTTTATTTTAATTGTAGTTTGTATTTTTCCTTTGGCAATGACCCTGTGTCACGCCACAAAGAAATTGAACTTGAACTTGAACTCTACTACAGACGAACCCCCTCCAAAAAGTAAGTCACTTAAGTTAAGTATCCTCCCCCTAAATATATTTTTAACACCAGTAATTTAGAAGCCCATTTATTATATGTGAGGAATATATTTTTAATTTTCAGATGTAGAAATGTAACTGAAAGCTAAGTACCAGCTATGGGTACCTGTCTGTACAGTATTTTCATTTCATTTCATTTCAATTTAATTTTGTACCTCGCAGACTACACCACAGGTGTCTCGTAGCGGCTTACACAATATGCACCAATGAAATACAATAATATAAATACATAATAATATAAATACATAATATAAACAATAAATAAATTTATGGAATAGTCTCCTCATACCATTCTGACCTTCTGTACATAACAATGGGTGTCTTTAGATGGAATTGCGGGTGCTCACCCATGGACCTAATCCAGGGGTGCACCACCACCTGGGTCCATTTTAAATGGACCTGGCACTACCGCGGCCCACAGTCTGCCCATGTGGTCCTGCCTCACCCACACCATAGAGCTGCAGGTGGATCTGTTGTTGTTCTAGGCTTCCACCCACAGCTCTATGGCATTGCCCAGGGCAACCTCCAGCTGGGAGTGGAGCTGCAGTGGGCATACAAACAGACCACAGCTCCACCTCTGGTCAGTGCCCCCGGATTGGGTGGCCTGCTCTGTTTGTGGTGCTTCTGGGATTTTCTGGAGCACTACAAGCAGGGCTAGAGTGGAGCAGGCAGTGCCTGCTCCACATCTGTTCTGTCTGCACATCTTGTGGGCTGCTTTTGAACAGATGAAAAACATTCACCTCACATCTGGACATTTAAACACCCCTGATAATGAGAATCCCTGTATCCAGACTGGTGCAAAACATCAAATCCAACAGGTCCTCCACTATCACGGCCTGGCCAGATATTATCTGGGATACGCCCATGGTTGTCATGGTGGCCATGAACTCTTGCTCTGCCCCTGAATGGCTAGCCTTGCTGTGTATGTTGAAAATCACCCAAGACAATAAGTCTGAGTGATAATGACACCACCTCTGAGACCAGTCAGCTAAAGCAGTTAGGGAATTAGCTGTTCAGTGGGGTGGCTGGTATACCAAGAGGATTCCCAGTCTATCCCCAGCCAAATCAAACACAAGGTGGACACATTCTATTTCAGGTGAGTTAAGCACCACATACCTCTGAAAGGCCATGCTGTCTTTATAGATCATAGCCATCCCCTCCCCACCCAGTCTCCAGTCAAGACTGGTGCTGCACAGAGTACCCAGCTGGCACCATCTGGAACAATACTGGTCCTGTTGGTTGTGGGGGCTTGGATGAGGTTGAGCCATCTGCAGCTGAATCCTGACAAGAGGGAGGTGATGTTGGTGGGTGAGGGCCTGGGGGGCCTGGGAGTGGTTGAATCTCCTCTTTTGGGTGTGGGGTTTTCCCTCCCATGGTCCCGCAGGTACGGAGTCTGGGTGTGCTCCTCGATTCACGGCTCAGCCTGGAATCTCAGGTTGTGACTGTGGCGGGGAGTGCATTTCGGCAGTTACATCTTGTCTGGCGGCTTCGGACGTATCTCTCAGACTGTGACCTTGCCACTGTCATCCATGACTTCATCACCTCGAGGCTAGATTTCTGCAATGCGCTCTATGTGGGGCTGCCCGAGAAGCTGGTCTGGAGGTTGCAGCTGGTGCAGAATGCCGCGGCCCGTCTCCTTACTGGGGTGGGCCGCAGGGAGCACATGACACCTGTGGCTCTGAACTGGCTGCCTATAAGGCACTGGGCTAGGTTCAAGGTGCTGGTTTTGACCTTCAAAGCCCTTCATGGCCTGGGTCCTGCCTATCTGCAGGATCGCCATGTGCCCGTGTGACCCCTGAGATCGTCCGTGGGGGTCTTTTTGGAGGTTCCCTGTGTGAGACGGGTGGTCACTGATGTGAGATCTTTTTCGGTGACTGCCCCTGTGTTGTGGAATTTACTCCCAGAGGAGACTCGGTTGGCCCCCACTCTCCTGTTGTTTCAACATTTGTGTAAGACCTGGCTGTTCTGCCAGGCTTTTGGCGAGGGGGTGGGGTATGGTGGGGGAGGTGGGGTTTGGGAGGGAGGGTGTGTTTTTATTACTTGTTTTAAAATTTGTAGATTTATTTTAAAATGTTTTATTGTTGAATTTTTTGTGTGTGTATGTTGTTCACCACCCCGAGCTGCCTTTGGGCAGGAGGAGCTGGCTATAAGTTTTGAATAAATAAATAAATAAATAAAATGCTTCATCCAACCAGGTCTCCGTAATGCATATGAGGTTGAAGGCATCATCCCAAATCAAATCATGGCTGATACAAGATTTATTTGTCACTGACCTCACGTTAAGCAGCATCAGTGTCTGATCAGGGGCCCTACTGATGTTAGCCCCCAAATATCTTGAGATGGCAGGGTGGGGGGCAGGACACAGGGACAGACACCAAGTGTATCTCCCAACAATCCCAATGGACTATCCCACCCCCCCACCCCCTCATACCATACCTCCCCATGCCCAACACGACCCGAATAGCTGCCCCACACCTAACCCCCTTTTGGGCTCAAATTAAGAAAGCAAATTTCAATTAAACATTAGGAAGAAATTCCTAACAGTAAAAGCTGTTCAACCATGGAACAAATTGCCTAAGGAGGTGGTAGGCTCTCCTTTTCTGGAGGTTTTCAAACAGAGGCTGGACATCCCTCTGTCAGTAGTTGTATAGTTACGGATTTCCTGCATTGAGCAGGACTGCATTGAGTTGGACTAGATGACCTCTGAGATACCTTCCAACTATATGATTCAGATTTTAAATGTGTTTCTTATATCAAAGCAATCTGACTGTCAATAGATTTTTAAATGTCTGAATATTTTCCTTCTTTTGGTGGGCTCATTCAACCCTTTCACATTTCGTGAAATAATATAAATTGCCATTAGTTAGTCCCACAATATATATTTGAATAAAATTGCCAAGCTCCTGGGAACAAATAAGGGTTCCAAAAAAACAAAATAAAAACAATAGTATCTCACAAGTTTGGCACATTCAGTCCTCTGATAGCCTAATATAACTAAACTCCTTACGCCACACTAGGTTGTTAATATGGATTGTTAGGGAAGGGACTCTGAGGCAAATTTCGGGTTTGTTTTTTTTGTTATTTGGTTCTCTGAGAATTTCAGTTTTGGTTTTGGTTTTGGATTCGGGTTTTTTTTAAATTGAATTTGGGGGGGGGGGTTGTTTGCATTGAAAAAAAAAATGAAAAAAACTTGAGTCGCCCAAAACCAAATCGAGAACCAAAATTCCGGGAGAACCAAATCAGCCATTTTGGGATCGAATTGGTTCTAATCAAATCTAAAATGTCCATCCCTACAGATTGTTATTGCAGCATCAACCATATATTAATTTTTCTAGCTTATCTCAGATATTAAAATCCCCTAACAAAAGCAGTAAAGAAAATATATTTTTCCAAGTACCTGTGTTGATACATATACTAGTAACAAACAATGTTACGATATAGTAAAGTCCTTGATCACTTCAACATTTATGAAACTTTTTGTTTGATGACGTTTGTAACATTTACAACTATTAATATACATATACAACATCAATTACTACAATCTGTAACATTGCTATTCTATTAGTGACTATTTTATTTTCCTTGCCTCTAAGGAAAGCAATAAACTGATATTCCACTATTAATTGGTTGTCTAAGGATAATCCTTAATATATATATAAAAATCACATAAAACAACATTTTAAAACTCTACAAATTGTACATTATAAACATATAGTATGTATGTTTCATTATCTATTTGAGGTAAAAACAGACCTGCATTGGCCCACTGGCCCGCATTGACCTGGGACTCACCCGCTAGTGTGTTTCCCTGCTGTCAGATATTTTTTAATTTTTTATTTAACATTGTCGAGGAAAATTTCATACTTACACTGTTGGTAAAATCTTTCAGTCTTTATTGATTTCAAAGTGCTGAGAGAGAGAGAGAGCAGTACTGAATCCATGCAGGGAAACAGACTGGTCTGGCTCCTCCCAGAATACATAGGTATTTTATAGGTTACAAAACAGGCAAAAGATACAGGCATGTCACTCAAAGACAACATCATACAATAATGGGAGGTTACTGCAAATTATTTTAAAAGCAATATAGGCTAGACTGTTTATAAAGTAAGTTGCCTAAACAAAGTTAATTAACTAGCACAGCTGCAAGGCCATTTTCAACTATCTGCTATGGGAAGGAGTCCCACTGTCTAGATTTAAGGCCTGTGTGGAGCAGTTTCCAAGGCCCTAGTTTATAAAGCAGAATACAGAAAGAAACAGCTATCTGTCTAAAGGGCAAATGCACTGTTTCAATTAGGCATTAGCATTTATTATTATTATTTATTATTATTATTATTAACAAACATTTATATAGCGCCAGCAGTGTACATGGCACTTTACAAAGTAATAAAATAGACACGGTCCCTGCCCCTAGGGCTTACAATCTGAG
>QEPC01009507.1:193838-243776 GCA_003113815.1 Sphenodon punctatus | reverse complement strand
AAGGATGTATAGGGGAGGTTAGAGAGTGGTGATCGGTTGGGGGGAGGAAGAAGCTGGGAGGAGAAAAGTAGAGGGAGAAAAAGATGGACAGGAAGAGGAGACGGAGAGGAGGGAAACAAAAGGCGAGAAAATAGGGCAGACATGTTAGTGAGTAAGATAGGAGGGGAAAATACAGTAGGAAAAAATGGAGAAAAGTACCGCTGGTCGGTGGAGCTTGGGGTGGCAGGAAGGCCAGCCCCAGGAGAGTCGTGGTGTCCTCAAGCGATGACAGCCGAGGATGTCATTTACCCAAGATCCATTTTGTGATACCTTCCTTTGGCTATATGTAGCTTAATTCCATTGGGTCCCTTATAAAAATTCCACCACAATCTCTTCCTTTTGTGACATTGAAGGCACAACAACAACCTAATTTTTAAACCCTTATGGACATTAAGCTATTAATATCTGCTTGCTGAGTTTGGAAATCTGCATACATGTTATAAACTTGGGCACTTTGCTTTTGGTTTAAGCCTTGTGATAGTTGTTTCACAGTGCTATTTAAACAGCATCTAATAAGCATTAAAAATAATTGAATACATAAAAATAAGTCAAACAGAACAGCAAAAACAAGCAAACCAATATACAAATTTTGGAGCCTAAGCCTTCAAGCCAGGCCCAAAGGGTCCATTGATCTGTTTGATGTAACTGGGCTACTGCTTTTTTACTTTGAGTAGTTTGATTTAATATGGAGCCATAGTTGTATGGGATATTAACACAACATTCTTTCCCAATCAGAGCGCATACACCCCCTTTGCTGTTTAGGATAAAGTCTAGGGCTATTTGGTTTTGCAAACCCATCTGTCTGATATTACCCATTTCATTGACTGTGTCCTTAAACCCTAGGGATGTTGCATTAGCGACTGTTTTTAATATCCCAGCCATGCGTTGTATTTCTTGCATAGAGAAGGTAACTCCAATTTCAGGTATGGTAATACCCCAATATTTTGGGCCCTCCATGATTTTCCTTTGGTTATTTAGTTTACCTTGAGGGAGGGAAGACAGGTGTCAAATGTCAGGGACAATGGCTCCAATAAAACAAGATTCCTCCCACCAAGGGGCAGTTTTTTATAGACCTTGTTTTTACAAATGAAAAAGTGTCCAACCAGGGCAATGTGTTTAGTCATATAGGACAATGAGGACTGCACAATACAAAGTCCATAATAGCTGGAATTCAGGGGATAGGAGAAATACCCACGGAAGGAGCTTTCATTTAAAGTCACATTTTCAGTGAATTTTATGATGAATGTGTAGTTACAAATGCTGTACCCTACCTTGACCCCTTCCTTTTGTGCATAAATAGCCACAGAAGGAGCTTTCATTTAAAGTCACATTTTCAGTGGATTTTATTGTGAAAGTGTAGTTACAAATGCTGAACCCTACCTTGACCCCTTCCTTTTGTGCATATTTTTCCCACATAGACCTCTTAGACTTAAAACAATATTTTCCCTGCACTTCCTTGGCTAGGTGAATGTATTCAGTTTTATTGTGGCCCATATTAGCCCATGTTAGTTTATTGCATGGAAATGGAGTGGTCACCTCTTGCACTATTTGAGAGGCATTTAATACTACAGGAACAAAAATATTTTTTAAAAGCACAAGGGTAAATGGACCCAAATTTAACATTTAAACACACACAAAAAATTACAGCTTTTTAATTAAAACAAAAAAACGTTAATACTGCACTAGGCATTTATTATTAGTGTGTCAGTGTGCAAAGTTTTTTTGCCTTCTTCTCGGGTAGGCCAGGACACAACAGCAGTGGCAATGATGATGCAGACCTGTAAGAAAACAAAGATCTGGTTCCAGTAAGAAAGTTGCCTATGAGTTTTTTCCTCTACTTCTGAGGTGGTAGTGGCAGTGTGGTGAGTCATCTTTGCTCTTGGTTTGTAGTTGCAAATTCTTTTCTCTTTGTAGTGGCTAATCCGCTTCTAGTACAGGTGGCAGGGAAGAGGTTACTAGCACATTACCCTGCCCCTTTGACCTAATTTCTACAGGTGCAGAGGTCCTTTGCAATGTGAAACATGAACCCAGGATGAAGGTGTCTGGAACTCAGTGTCAGTGTTGGTGGCAAAAGTAGTTGAAAAAGGAGTCACCAATGCAGCTTCAAAGCTGTTGTTTCTTTAGTGGATTTAAATGGGGACCTCGGCACCAGGCTGCAGGTTGTGGCAGGCATCATAAGGTTCCTGGGAAAGGGCTTCTTGGATCTATGAACAAAAGTCTTGACACACTTCATTAGTGCTTGGTATTAAGATAGCACAGTTTTATCAGTTAAATTAATAACCATTTCAGTTGTGGTGGTATAGTTTTATGGGCCTTCCCATCAGGATTTGTAAGAGGTGATATACCAGTCTTTTGATGCCAGATGATTTAATACGCCGAAGGGCTAAAAGTAAAGTCCTTAAACAATTGAGGTTTACTGTATGACATATTTGTTAAAATGGCATTTTATTTTCTTACTGCTTCTTGCAAACTGAAAGTGGTCTGAACAGCAAAAGTTCTTCTGGATCCTCAGGGACTTGCCAGCCCCCTCAGGCTCGAAAAATGGGCATGCCTGCCATTGCTACCAGGCAATGAAATCTCAACCCATGGGATAATTTTTTTGGAGAAAATCTTTCTGTTCTGATTGTAAAACCTTCGCACACAAATATGATTTGTTTTTACATCTAGGACACAGACATACAAGAACCAATACACAGTTAACTAAACACCCCTAAGCAACTATATACATTCTATTAAAATGACTACCCAGCTACAACAAAAATTAAAGCATGTTATTTAGTTAGGCAATTTAGCCATAATTAAAAAAATTAAGGCATGAGGTGCAAGGTATGAGACCTGAACTCTGTCCAGATAATTTTGAGGCATTCAGGCATTAGGGATTAGCTTAAACAAGCTGAAGGGCCTAAAAAACAAAGCCACAAAATTAAGTCCAATTATAATTTATCCCCCCTTTTTTGCTCAAGTGGGTCACAGTGTGAGGCACATGAGCAAAATAGCAGCTTGGCAATAGTTTGACATGAGCCCTGTGTCACCAGGGTTTGTGGTTTGGGCCCTCTCTTCGTTTAGAGGCTGTGCCCCCGTTTTCCCACCCGGCCAGCCGCAACCCAGTTGCCTGTGCCCATGTGGGTTCCCACATCATCAGAAAACCTTCACTGCAATCAGGGAGCTTTCAGAGGTCCGCACCCCTAGCCAAGCTTCCCCTTTATTCTTCCAGCCCAGCCGTAACACAGAGAACGTTCTCTGGCCACCTGTAGCTTGGAAGACTTTGCAGTGGGGTTGTCTTATATGAAGAAGATTTGTCTAGGCTCTCACCTAGATAGGAGTACCCCCAAGTGAATTCCCCAAGGCCAAATAAAGACACAAGCACGCTAGGCTTGATTATAAGACATATATTGAGTACATACAAGTACAAGGCTGTTGATCAGATAGTGCAAGTCAGTAAATCAAACATAAAGTCCACGCATTCTAAATCCACTGATATTCCCTGACTGTCTCTTACCCTAAGAGGTGCAATACAGGTCCATCAGATGCTGTCTCGGTCTGGAAGTTGAAGATCGGGTTCAAATCTTAGTTCATGGCAATGTTTTTAGTCCATAGTTGCAACAGCTCCTACTCTGAGCTGTTCACTCATTCAACTCAAAGATGGAAGAGACTTAATTGTTGAAGAAGAACTTCCTTCTTCCTCGCAGGAGGCCTCAGGTCACTTCCTGTGTCTCCTGGCCATTGTCATTGTAACAAGGTGGCAGGGTGACCTGGGCATTGTTTGGCAACAAACTGCCCACTTGCCATAACAAAGGGAATACCTCCCCCCACTCTGGCAACTGGTCTCATTACAGGTCTCATTACGTTGCTCCAACTGAGCTTACAATCTGATTTAACCCTTTATATTACAGTACACATATCTCCCCCAAATGGGTGTGTTGCCCCCATGTCCCCATGACACCCTGAATGTGAAATTGCCACTGAGCTTTTTCTGGAAATTGCAAGCAGTAACCAGGGATTACAATATTATTTGAGCACTAAGGAGTTAATTTAGTTGCAGTGGCCCATAAATTCACATCCAAAAACATGCTAGGTTGAAACATTTTTGACACATAGTGTCTAAAAGGCTTGGCTGCTGCTTTTAATCAAGCAAATAGTGTTTCTCACTGGCTGTAAGGCAGATGCTTTTCTCCCCCTCAAGATATCCTCCTGAGCTGTCCAAGAAGATGTGGTTGTGGGGGGAGGGATCCCATTATAAGCACTGAGGATGCAGTAGGATTCTATAGTACTGCTTCCCTTCTTTCATTAACTTTTTATGTGAACACCAAATTATGAAAAGTGTTACAAATAATACTTTCGGTTTTGTTTTGGTCTTGTAGCTGGCGGCCCCTTATGCATTCCAGGTTTGTTTTTCCCCCCCACTTAACTCTAAACTGAGCACAGCTGAAAATTTTCACAGTGCTCTTTTACAAATGCAATTTTACTGACAACTCCTTACATATTAAACTATTAAACTGCATTGCATTGGAAAATGCAAACAATATCAAACCAAAGCTTTACTTTTCCACTTTGCAAAATCTTTCTGTTACTCCGACACACAAGTTCATAACTCCTTTGCTTTGTTCCTACATGGGGCAGATATGCCAACATTCTACTACCATTTTATCTACATGCTTCTTTACCTAACACAAATAATTGGAAACTGTCTTAAAAAAATACTTAATTAACTTTGCTTTTCAAGGCAGGGTGATCTGTTTCTCTTTGGCTTTTTTCTGCATTGTGCACTTTATTCTACATCGGAGGGTTGTTTATAAGGACCATTAGTCTTCCTTTGTAGGCATTCTGAGCATTTGATCCCATCATAACCAATTTTTATTGCTCCGTGTGCCATGATATTTTGCAGTACCAAACATATGGGGTGGTGGTTTAGCCATGCGGGTAGCTGATTGTAAAACTTCAGCATGGCTCTTGCAGCCAAATTTTGCAGTGTCCATACTTTTGGACCTGGATTACTTATTCTTGGATATGTTTGGGTCATTGCTTTGCCAGCACCTGCCAATTGCTCCAATATGTAGTTACTGGCATCAACATTTCCTTTTCTTTTAAGGGCCCACATTATTTTGGTATTTGTTTGCTGGGCCATATGTACGCATCCAGGGATCACACCATGACACAGGAACCAATAATTATATATAAAAACATGTGTCCAAGGGCCATCTGATCTTTGTCTTTGATCCTCCTCCCAAGAGACTGTGTGGGCCTCTATATAAAATGTCTCCATCAGTCTGGGCAACCCTGGATCTAACCACTGATAGATTCACCAGTCTCTTGGTCTAAGTAATTTCTTTCCTTCCAAACCTACTGGAACATCCAGTACCCACTTGATTATTGGCCCTGGGGATATAATTGTGGAGTCACCACTAATTTTCCACTGTTCTGTACAAGTGCCACCTCTAGAAAGGACATATAGGTGTATAGTTTGTAAATCCATAAAGACTACAGAGGGGCCCAAAAAAGGACCTATGCATCTATTCCTGCCACGCTTTAATATCATGTCCTTATCCATGGTGCAATTCCAGGTGAACAATTTTTAAAAGGCAACAATAACTTGTATTTCTTGATTATTGGATGTTCTTTTAATTTTAGCTGTAAATCTGTTAATAAGAACCATTCATATTTTACCATTAGTACTTAAAATGAACTCAGGTTTTACTGTTTAACCCTTTCACAATTTTTAGGATTGGAAACAACGAATTGAAATTTGCCCAGGCTCTGTCCGGAGCATTGGGCCTGGACATTGTATGAGAGGTGCATTTTCTTTTTAATGCACATATTTGCCAGCGCCACACATTTTTAAAATTACAACAGCTGTCTGTCATATTTAACTTTGCAAAAGCAAGGCAACCTTTCCTTCAATCATGTTCCCTTGATTCTTGGCACAGGAAAAACTTCTATATAGCAGCATACATGGTACACAAACAAAACACAAACACCAACAAACACACAGAAAGGCAATTTGTGGTAGCATTACATCATTTTGTTCCAACTGTGCACTGGAGGAACAGAGGGATATAAGCACCTTTATCAGATTTGAATTTGCTCCTGGCTTGTTTAACATCACCTTTCTTTCACGTGAACAAACACACAAACATACAACACAACTTTAAATAGCCATCAACCATGGCATGAACACAAAGCACACTTAAATCCACATTAAACTATGAAAGTACTGAAAAGTACAAAAATCACAGGAGAATGGAACAAACAACAAAGTTTTGCAGCTTTGATCTGCTTTATTTACTCATCATTCTGAAATCATGAAAATGATGAAATAGCAGGCAATACCTTGCTATGAATCCTTAACAAACTACAACACACAATTATAACAAAAGGGACTAAACTGGCTTACTGCAAAATGAAAGGAATTACAGCTTTTCAGGCTGCTCCAATATAAAGCAGGCAGAAACTGTCTAATGATGTCCGGACAGGAGCTGGTAATCTGGGCAAGAAAAAAGGTGGAAGAGTCAAATGTTTCATCTAATAGGCCACATTGGATCAGACATCCACTTCCCAACATTCCAGTTGGCCACAATAGTGGTAAGGTCCAGAAAATGTAAGATCCATACTATAATTTACCTCCCCATCTCCATCTTCCCCCCCCCTGCAGCAATGTTTACAGGCTGTTTGTTTAAAGCCTGATGGAGGTGACAGCTGGGCTTCTGGAGCTTGCCTGAGCTCCCCGAGACTGCTGCAATTGGGGCACCCCAGCATGGTTTGGATGATAAGGTGGTAGAAATGCAAAGCTACAATAATTAGAAGTTTCCTCATCAGTGCCTTCAGGCAATTTAAGTTGAGGATACAAAGAAACTGCTGGAGCACCAAGTATGCAGATCTGATCAGGTTTAAGATTACTTACTAACTGCTTCATTTGGGTTTTCAATTTATCCCGAGAGTCTAAAAGAGACCTAACGTCAAAATCTTGCTTATGTTTGGAAGCTTCAATATGCCAATCCAAACATGCAACCCATTGAGTTGAAGGCACTCTACAGCCTTTTAACTTTAGGGCTCTGCGGAGATGAACAACCTTATGAAAATCAAAAGAGCCAATTAAAGGAAACTGCAGTTCATGATGGTCTTGGGTATACTTGGTCCACACATCTAAAAATCTACAAATATTTTGGCCATAATGTGTATGTGTATGTGTACATATACCAAGCTGGGCTTCCTTTTGGAGGAACAGAGAGATCCTTAGATCTTCCATTTTTCTCACACACACAGGGTTTTCACACAAAGCGTAGATTCTTAAGGGAGTTCTTTCAACTACAGGGAGCAATGTCTGACAGCACAATCCACTGCAGTCTGAGCACATTAACATTCCTTTCTTCACACAGACTCTTGCTCAGTCACTCCCACAAAAATATATTCAACATACAAACTGGGACAGGCCATCCCAGGGAGAGCAGCCAGACCGGGGGAAGAGGCACCCCAGAAATGGGTAAGGGGAACCAAGGGGAGGGGAACAGGTGGCACAGGGGCACCAAGCGGGGGCAGGGGGCTTGCCCAGCCACCCAGTAGGGAGGGGGGGAAAGGGGGTGGGCTGTGGGAGGGGGCAGAGCCGCACCCAGCCATAACCCTCCTCCTATGTGACCTGCAGACACAGAAATGGGCCTGAGTGGATGAGCCCCCGGAGGAGACTGGCCCATCCCATATGGAGGAGGAGGCAGTGGAAGAGGTGGAGGAGGAGGAGGATCCACAGGCGAGATGGGGGAGAAAGACCTACCACTGAGGGGACCAGTGGGGGTTGCAGGAGACCCTGGATTTCATAAGAATCTGGGGAACCCTGGAGTACCAGCTGGAGCTTGCACTCAATCAGCACAGCGAGCACATCTATGAGGACATAGTGTGAGAAATGGAGGTGGCAGGGCACCATCAGACAGTGGCACAGTGCCGCTCCAAGGCCAAGGAGCTGAAGAGGGGGTACAAGGCCATAAGGGACAACAATCGGTGGTCCAGACAGAGTCTGGACTGCCCCCTTCTATGATGCCCTGGACTGCATACTGCATATAAAGGGGTCAATAGTTGCCCCATGACTCATAGGGAGCACAGTGGTCCAGGGCAGGGAACAGGCTTAGGTACTGCCTCCCTTCACTGCCCCCCTGGTAGGCACATGCTCCAGGGCATGGACCCCCAGGAGGAATGCCCCAGGACCTTCAGGACCTGTAGACCCCCCCCAGACAGCAGCTTCAAGAGCCCCCACCCCCAGCTGGACAGGCGGAATCCGAGGCCAGCACCCTCATCACCCTCAGCCAGTAGTCCCAGGGGGAACAATCCCACATTGAGGGGCCGGTCTCGGAATGATCGGAGAAGGACATAGAGGGTAAGCCAGTGACCAGGAGAGGAGGGGGACCAGGGCCCCGGGGGGGATGCATGGGCCCGGGCCATCCCCAACCCCCACATACAAGGCAGCAAAATGATCCAGGCCCTGCCCAGACACCAGGACACCCCTACACCAACCACCACCACCCTTCACCCACAGGTCACAGGGCACCCCACCCCAGACCCAAGTGGGTGAGGAGGGTGGCACCGGGGAGCCCAGGCAGCAGGTGGAGGAACCAGGTGAGGCATGCGGTCTGGGTGGGTGGACCGATGGGGGTGCCAGGAGGGGGACCCGGGACACATAGATCTGGTGTGAGGGGATGGGGAGGGGGACAGGAAGGGGCTGGGTGACACCCCTGGGTGGCCACAGAGCCCCGGGCCCAACCCAGGACTGGGGGTGGGATCCTGGTGCGGCAGGTGACTCACCTTCGTGTACCCTACAGGGCAACCCCAACAGCCACAGTCTCCTGGGCCCATGCCCCCATCACAGCTCATGAGGGAGCACCAGGCACAGGTCCACCACCAGAGGGAGGACCAGGTGGAGGAAATTGTCTGCACCTCGGTGGAACAGGGGGAGTGGATGATAGTGGCCGTGCACCAGATGGAGGCAGCCATTGAGCGGTCCCTGGAGTGGGCAGAGGTGAGGGACATGAGGCTCCTGGCAGAGGTGCATCTGGAGTGGAGGCAGGAGCACCAGGAGCACATCAGGCAGGTGGAAGCGCTCATGCGGCTGGAGCAGGCCATCACAGGGATGGTGCGGGAGCACTCGGCCAAACTGGACAGGTCCAATGACATTGGGACCTCCCTGCTCCTGCACACAGGCACCATGTGCACCTATGTGATGGCAGCCACCCCTCCAGGCACCCTGCCTGCCCTGGGCCTCATGCCGGGCCCCTCGGTGCCCCCAACCACCCCAGCTCCCTCCACGCCCGCAGGGGCCATGCATCCACCTCCAGGTCCCCACAGGCCTCTGGAGGGTGCAGCCTCTTAGGGGGCCCCCCCGGGTCCCAGGCCCTCCCTCCCCCCAACTGCCGGCTGCCTCGTTGTCCCAAGAGGCATCCCAGGACACAGCTGGGGACATGGACAGTGGGGGGGAGGGGAGCTCAGTTGCGACCACAAGGTGCTCGAGGGGGCATCCCCAGAAACGTGGGGGAAGGGAGACATGGGGTGGAAGGTGGAGGGAAGTCTGAGGTGGGCATTATGGGGGTGGCAGGGGTGGAGGGAGAGGGGTCAGCTGCACAGAGGGGGTGAAATAAATGTTGTAACCACAACATTGCCTCCTGTGCCCATTTCTGGCTGACAGGGGTGGGGGGACAGGGGTTGGGGTTGGCTCCCATGTAGGGGCTGTCCATGAAACCCCCAGGGGCACCACGGGGGTGGGCCAGGGGGTGAAAGCCCTCACGGCTCAGCCTCCCAGCTTATTTGCCTCGCCAGGGCATCTCGGATGCGCTTGGCATAATGGTACTCCCTTGGGTTGTCAGCGTTCATGTACAGAGGCACAGGGCCAGGGTGGGGGGTGGATGGGCCCGGGGTATTCCAGGGCTGCCCCCTTGGTCTCGCACACATTGTGCAGCACACAGCAGGTACCGAACACTAGGGCTGAGGTCTCCAGTGCAGTGGAGTCCAGCCGGCCTGCAAGACTCCTCCAGCGCTGCTTGAAGGTCCCAAAGGCCCACTCCACCACAGTCCTGCTGAACACAGGCGGGAATTGTAAAGTGCCTCCACAGGGTTGCAGGTGACTGGGTATACCTTCATTAGTCACCGGGTATGGGGATAGGCCGGGTCACCCAGGATACAGGGGGGCATCGGTACGCCCTTGATCCAGGTCATCCCCATGTCCCCCTCGAACATCCAGGCATAGAAGGGGGAGATGGCCATGATCCGGGCATCATGACTGCAGCTGGAGTTGCCCGTGAAGATGTCTATGAACTGCCCCCGGTGATCCACAACCTCCTGCAGCTGCAGTGAGTGATACCCATGCCTGTTGACATACTCTGCGTCCTCCCCTGCGGAAGGGCAGAGGATGTCAATGTGGGTGCCGTCCATGGCACCCATGCAGTTGGGGAAGCCTCCGGCTGCGAATCCGGCCATCACGGTCCCCTGGTCCACCAGCTGGATCATTCTGTCCAGGAACACACCCTCCACAGCCTCACAGACATCCCGGAGGATACAGGCAATGGTGCTCAGGTCGACCCCGAAGTGCTGGGAGATGGACCGGTATGAGCTGGGCATTTCTAGGACCCAGACCCCAATGGCCACCCACTGGACCATGGGGATGGGGGTGTGCTGGTGATCCAGCCAGGGCATGAGGAGCTCAGTGAGCTGGAGCAAGGTGAGTTTGTCCATCCTAAAGTGGGCCCTCCAGGCTGCCTCGTCCCACTGGGCCAGTGCCCTGCCCCACCAGCCCTGTGCCCACTCTGTGACCCATATCTGCCTGTCAATGGGAATAGCAAGCAGGGCGGCCTGGCACAAGGTCTCCCTCCCCCATTGGAGGCACCCGGCTGCCTCGTGGATCACCACTGGCCGGCTCCGGCCCCAGCTCACGGCTTGCTGGTCAGCCCCGGACACCCTCTGCACCCTGAGCCAGGCCAGTGCTTGCCTGCGGCCATGGTGGGCCCTGCAAGACCATGCAGCTCTCCAGGCCACGGAAATCTGCAGGCGGGCACCCAGGTGCACCTCTGTGGTAAGGATGTGCAGCTGATCAGTGTAGGTGCGATACCACTCGGCTGCAAGTGCAAGGTGCATCCAGTAGGTGGCCCCAGGGGTTGGGGGTGGGTTATGTTGGCCTGGTAATGTCCTGGCTCAGCTGGGGCCCAGCCCCCAGCTGCCCGGGCCTCCCACCCCGAGGCTGGTGTCCATGGGTGTGCTGTTGGGTGCACCTGCTATCCTAGAATGGGGCCTGGCGCATGGATGGGCACGCGTGGCTGTGCATTCCTTTTGCAACTGCATGCCTCCTGCCATCACCCCCTCCCTGTTTGCAACACTGTGTCCTTGCTGGCCTCATTAGCGGTCCTGTTTGGGCTCTTGTTGCCTGCAGCTGTGCCGGGTCTGCACCCCACACCTCGCTCTGTTGCTATACAATGTTACGGCCTGTGATCATCTAGCTTGTCCTTGGGACCCCTCGGCTCCCCCCCAGGCCTGGAGGGACTGTGTGCTGCCCTGTCCATTATGTTATTCTCCCTGTGTAGCTGGACCATGGCTGGTTGTGCTTCCACCAGGCTCCTGCTTCCTGGCCCCCATGGGGCCCCCCATAGCTTGACCTTCCACGAGACCATGTCCCTGTGTGACCTGTGGCATACCCCAGCTGTGTAGCTGCTCCTGGGCTGCCCGGACAGCCAGTCGGTTGCTTATGTGAGTCTGAGCTCTGGGCTTCGCTACTTCAGCTATGAGGTGAGCGCTCGGGATTGCCGACTGCATGGGGAGATGCTGGGGCTGGTTCCCTTCCCTGATGGGTGCATCCCAGAGATGAGGTGCTTGCATGTGGCCTGGTCTGTGACTGAGACCATGTCTGCACTGTCTGTGTGCAGCCTGGCTGCCTTAACGATCTGCCTTGCAGAGGGGGGCCCTGCCTTGGACATGTCCTACTTTGGCTGTGTTCACAGTACCCGTGGGTACCAGCGCTCTCATGGGGCAGTGTATCACTGGCTGTTGGAGCTGGGTCAGCTTCTGTGGCCCCCTGCTGATGACTGCTGTATGTCTGAGCCTACCCCAGTGGAGCTGTCGGTGCTGTCGGGTGTGTGGTCCCATTTAGATGTGCAGTTGGGGCTGTTCATGCAGGATCCATTCGAGGCCTACTATTTGATTGCCCACCACATGTCCTTGTTGGGGTACCACCAGGGCATGATCCATTGGCTCCACCTGGTTCACCGGATGGAGCACCCGGCCCCTGGGCCCGTTGTGGTCCCCAGAAGCTGGCCGAGAGTCCCGGTGTGCCTGCCGGCCCCTGGTTACCTGCCCTGTGTGGGCTCCTGCCCCCACCTGTAGGCTGGATTCTGATGGCAGCTCCCTCCCTGATGTCTCTGCTGTGCTGCTGTGCTTCCTGCTTCCCAGGGTGCTTCTGCCCCTGTCTGTGGCTCCAGGACCCCTCCTCCCCCCCATATGCCTCTACACCCGGTGTTCCCCTCTGTGGTTGCCTTCCCCAGTGCCTGGGTCCAGCTCTCTGCATGGCCTCACAGACTCGCCTGTGTCCAGCTGACTGTCCTCACCCACCAGCACTCTCTCCTGAGGCCCCAGCCCCCCCTTGGGTGCCTGTGTGACCTCGGGGTCCTGGGGCCCCCAGAATGCCCCTCCCGGCTTCCTGAGGGGGGGGTCTGTGTCTTTGGACCTGCTGTGCTGCAATGGCTCTCCTGCCTCCCCTCCATTGCCCCCTCGCTGGTGTGTGGGGTCTGCGTGTTCCTCCAGGACCATTCCCGGCCTGCTCCCTGTGCTGTGTGGGCTCCCGCTGTGCCTTGGTCCTGAGATCCTGGGGCCCCCCATTCCAGGACTGCCTGTGTAGCTGTGGGGGTGCCCATGTGGACAGTTCTGCTGTGGGGGTTGTGGTTGCCGTTGCCTGTGTCCTGCCCTGTGCCATTCCCCCCCTCTTCCCTGTTCCATGCCCCCCCATGCCCGGTGTGCATTGTGTGTTGACCATGCACCCGTGACCCCCCTTCCCTTCCTTTCCCTTCCATGTGTGTGTGTGTGTCTGTGTCTGTGTGTCTGTGTGTGCCCGGACGTGTGCTTGTGCTGTGTGTTCCACTGTGCTCCCGTTGTCTGTGTGCCTGTTGTGTCCGGTACCTGACTGGCTCATCTCCCTCTCCCCCCTCCCTTCCCGTTTCCCTTGTGTGGGCATTCCCTTTTGTGCCTTCTGGCTTTGTTTGCCCTCAGGCAGCCATGTCCGTGTCCCGCCCCTGCCTGGTGGCTTCTGGGTGTTTCGACCATGGCCGGGAGTCAGTGTCACGTCTGGGAATTCACTGTGGTGAACCGGGTGCCTGTAATGTCTGAAATCACCCTCAGTCAGTGGTCACATACAGGGAACCACAGTCACAAGCCATAGCACATTAAATCCTCTCCTTAGGATCAATGTCTAGAAATCCCCCCCCCTTCAGGCAGGATTGTTACATACGTATTGAGAAATCCTCTCACCTGGCAGGATTTCTAATCCCCACTTATGGCAGGATTTTACATATGTATTTAGAATCCCTCTTCTTGGCAGGATTCTGTGGATCCCCTAAACTTCTTCACAGACTAGTCTTTTCTACCTGCACTACTAAGAATGTCTGACAGATCTGACCACTCAGATTCAGAAGGCGTCTGCCCAATGGTCTAGCTCCCAGAGCCCACGGGCAGCCACACCTCCATAGGGATTTCAAAAGGTTCCTTTTCATTATCTGGAGCCTGAAGGTGGGAGAGAGATGGTCTGCAGCCCCCTCTGGAACCAGCCGGGCTAAGAGCCTTCCCGGCCAATGCACCAAACCGTTGAGAAAAATTTCATACTTACACTGTTGGTAAAATCTGTCAGAGTCTTTATTGATCTCAAAGTGCTGAGAGAGAGAGAGCAGTACTGAATTCACGCAGGGAAACAGACTGGTCTGGCTCCTCCCAGAATACATAGATATTTTATAGGTTACAAAACAGGCAAAAGATACAGGCATGTCACTCAAAGACAACATCATACAATAATGGGAGGTTACTGCAATTGTTTACCTATTAAGCAAATTATTCTTAAAACAATATAAGCTAGATTGTTTATAAAGTAAGGTGCCTAAACAAAGTTAATTAACTAGCACAGCTGCAAGGTCATTTTCTACTATCTGCTATGGGAAGGCGTCCCACTGTCTAGATTTAAGGCCTGTGTGGAGCACTTTCCAAGGTCCTAGTTTATAAAGCAGAATACAGAAAGAAACAGCTATCTGTCTAAAGGGCAAATGCACTGTTTCTATTAGCATTAGGTTTTACACAAGATGCTTCTGTGTCATCCATTTTGTGATACCTTCCTTTGGCTATATGTAGCTTAATTCCATAGGCTCCCTTATAAAAATTCCTCCACAACATTTAATACCCCTCCCCTCCTGCCTCAGGCAGCTCGGGGCAACTTACATATCAAATATATAAAACAATATATATCTAATTCAAAATCCACTCTACCACCCATATCAACCCCACCCCCCATCCTACCTATCCCCATCACTAAACACTGGATAGAACAGTCAGGTCTTACATTGCCACTGGAAAGTGAGCAGATCTGGAAGGGAATACCACAGCAATGGAGTGGCCATAGAGAATGCCCTCCACACAATGGCTGAAATCCAATGCTGTGCGGATCACCATACGAAGCCACATGCATGCAGTTTGTGCACAGCATAATGTGCTAGCAATGCAGCTCTGCATACAGTGCACACATGCACGCATGCATGCACGTGACTCTGCACAGCATTGGATCAGGGCCAGTGGTCACATGAAGAAAATGCGGGATCTCCAGGAGGGTACCCCCATATGATTTCAGGGGCAATGAGGGGTGAGGTAATCCCTCAGGTAGGTAGGTAGGTAGGACCCAGACCATTTAGGGCTTTATAGGTCAGCACCAGCACCTTGAATTGGGCCCGGAAGACTATAGACAGCCAGTGCAGTGTACAAAGAACCAAAGTAATGTGCTCACGATGACCCGTCCCTGCAAGCAGACGACCCATCCCTGTAAGCCGATGGGCTACAACATTCTGCTCTAGCTACAGCCTTTGGACCATCAACATGGGCAGCCCCACATAGAGTGCATTCCAGTAGTCCAGTCTCGAGGTAACAAATGCATCGGTGATGGTGGCAAGGTCCTGATTTGTAATATATGGCTGGAGCCATATTACCAGATGTAAGTGGCAAAAGGTGCGCCTAGCCACAGCTTCCACCTGGACATCCAGGCACAACTGGGGATCCTGGAGCACCCCAAGGCTCTGAATCCGAGAGGCCAAGGGAGGACAAATCCCATCAATGATGGGCATCCTACCCTTGCCCAGATCACTGACCCTGCCATCAGCATCATTTCTATCTTATCAGGATTGAGCTTCAGTCAACTCAGCCTCATCCAGTCCAGCACAGCCACCAGATATCAGGAAAGCACCAAGACTGCTGGGCCTGGGTTGGATGAAAAGGAGAGGTAAATCTGGGTGTCATCAGTATACTGATGTCACCGGACCCCAAATCTGCACATAACCTTCCCCAGCGACCACATATACACATTGAACAGGAGTGGGAATGAATAGAACTCTGTGGTACCCCACAGGCCTGGGGGGATCTCAAGTCCACCTCTGACACCAGGTCAGCTAGAGCAGTCAGGGATGCTGCTGTACAGTGGGGTGCAAGACTATCATCAGGACCCCTAATCTATCCTGGTCTAATCAAACACAAGGTGAAGACCCCCTACACCAGATTCAGTTTGCACCTGAATACCTCCTGACCAGCAACTTGTTCTTAAAAACAATGGCTACACCGTGTCATCCCCCCTTCTCCCCCCCAAATCCCTCTGGTCTTGGCTGATGCTGCACACAGTACCCAGTCAGAACAAGGTCAGCCAAAACTGGCCTGATTTATTGTGCAGCCAGGTCTCTGTAATACATACGAGGTCAGCAGCCCACTCCAGGATTTTATTGTTATAATATATAAAAAAAGACTAAACAGTAAAATAATAGAAAACTGCAGTGACAATTTTGTCATTGACTCTAGTGGGACTAGGTAATGGTTCATTAAAGTTTCTTGATATCATTCAACCATGGATTGTTAGAGTTTGGACAGGAGGATCAAACTTAAGACTTTTATTCCCTGTGAATCGTAGAGGATGATTACCATACTGAATCTGGTCTTACTCTTAATCCTTTAGGTCACACACCTGCCCCACTAGCTGGTACATCTCAAAAGTCTGCAATATAACATGTAGTAGTACTGTAGGCATTCCTCAGTCTATACAGTGGATCAAGTAGAAGACCAGAGCCCCTGCCCTCCCAAAGTGTTCTTTGAAGCCACCTTATGTAGGGAGTCAGCATTGTGCAACCACTATTTAGCATGAAGTTATCATAGCTGACTCTGTATTACCTATTACTGCCCAAATGGGATGTGTATTAGGGCGGGGGGGGGGGAAGGCCAAAGCAATCGCAAGTCATAAGTGCCTAAAGATTGCTACAAATTGTGTTGAAGGTATAATTTATATATTTATTTATTTCTATAATTTGTATCCCGCCCCTCCTGTAATCAGCTCGGGGCGGCTTTGTGGGTGAAGGTATAAGAGTAACGAGCAGTGTGAATTTGTAGCCGTTTGACACCAAGGAATAGTCTTGTTAGTTTTAGCAAAGTTGTGTCAGCACAAAAGGCTAGTTGATGTGCCAGACACCCTCAGAGATACTTTTGCTTCTCTCCACCCTGATTTTCAGAGCTCAGGATAGAACCTAATTTAGGGGTGTGCAATTTGTATTGTTTTAATTAATTACAAAAACAAATGGATCTCCATTCTTTTTTGTAGCCAAGGTAATGAAAACAAATGAATAAGTAACCAACATTTGTTTGATTGCATTTGTTTTCAGTTTTATTTTTTTGTTATACATTTTTTTAAAAAAAATTAATCACTGCATATGTGCAAAATGCTCTGCCTCAAAATGCTTACAGCATAACGCTGGGTCCAGTTTGCATATGCGTAACCTTTTCCAAAATGGCACCAGGAGCCATTTTGCACGTGCACGGTGATTATTTTATTGCTTATTTTTAATAAAATAAAATAAAATGAAAACATAAACAAAAATGGTAGAGTACTTTACGGACCCCCTCCCCAAAATGTAGGGGGGGGTTGCAAATGAAAATTGAAACTAAAAAGAAAACAAATGAAGTGCTTTCTGCACATCCCTACAACCTATTTAGTCCAACTATTTCTGTCCTTGGCTGGATATCATCCTTAGTGTCAGAAGGATGATGCCAAAAGGCTCTCCCAAAGTATAAAATATACACAGTAGGACTACAGACCAATGACTAGAGATAGGATTTATACAGTCTGTGGAATAGGTTTTATGTACTCTGTTCTAATGAATGACTTATGGGAAGCACAATAAACCACATAATACCGTAGGTGGGGATAAATCAAAAACACTTCCATACGTACAGAGACAGAAGACTAGCTTTGCTTCTATGATAGATAGCACTTCCAGCATTTTGGATTTATATAATGACTTTGTGTCACAAATCAGGAACAACAGAGCTTATTTTTGATGTATTGAATAAAAAACATGATCCACTGTCTGTGACTACAAGATGGTGCCTGATTCTGAAAAGAGCATGGGATTGCTCTAGTGCTTCACAGCATCACGCATGTCCTTTGGGAATGAATAGATTTTCTTTCTTTCATTTACTAATGCTGTCTTGGGGTATTTTCAGACGTTACGAGATCACGCTCAACCACAATGAACCACGCTCAATCCCGCTGCGAGGCCATAGGGCCCGGAACATCTGTTCGGCACGCGCCAGATGTTCATCACGCTCAATATCCACATGGGGTCAATTTCAACCACGCTTCCCGGGCTAGCCGGGGGAAGGTCTCGGGAAGCGTGGTCAAACCAACCCCCACAGGGAACCAAGCAAAAGTAACGTCTGGACGCCAATCCCCCAGCGGAACCAAAAAAATGGAGCCCCGGCCGGGGACGAGGCACGCAGCGTCGCTGCCAGGCAACCAGCACCAACACAAACACCGGAGGGAGATTTAAAGCGAGAGCAGCAGCAAGCAAGCGTGGCGGGATGGAGCGAGGAGGGAAGCGGAAGAGACCGGAGGCACGAGCAGCGACAGCGGCGGCACAGGAGGCGGAGGACGTGCAGCCAGGCCCAGCGATGCAGGCGGAGGGGGCACAGGTGCAGGAAGGGGGCACACGGGAGCACCCGACCAGGGAGGCGCCCCGGGAACACCAACCACAGCTGCAGCCGGGTCGCGCCGCCCCGGGGACAGCGGCCGGAACAGGCCCACAGGAGGCACCCAGGAAACGGGTAAGGGCACCCACTGGGAGGGGAACAGGGGGCACAGGGGAACCCCCTGTGGAGGGGGCCGGGGGGACCCCGGGCGGAAGGCAGGGGGGCAGGGGGACCCCGGGCGGAGGGCAGGGGGGCAGGGGGCCCCCGAGAGGGCCCACACCCTCACCCAGCAACCAACCACCCCCCTTCCCCCCCCCAGACACGAAAGTCGGCCCGGGCGGACGAGCCCCAGGAGGAGCCCGGCCCCCGGCCCCTGGAGGCGCACCCCCAGGAGGAGGTGGAGGAGGAGCACAGGCAGGTGCAGCAGGAGCTGCACCGGGAGGAGGAACAGCAGGGGCCCAGCCGGAGGAAGGCCTATCACAGAGGGGGACAGTGGGGCCTCCAGGAGACCCGGGACTTCATACGGATCTGGGGGACCCTCGAGTACCAGGTGGAGCTCGCAATAAACCAGCGCAACGAGCATGTCTACCGGGACATCGTGCGCGACATGGAGGCGGCGGGGCACGAGCGCACTGTCAACCAGTGTCGCTCGAAGGCCAAGGAGCTCAAGAGGGGGTACAAGGCCCTCAAGGACAATAACAGCCGCTCCGGCCACGGGGCCCGCACCGCCCCCTACTACGATGCCCTGGACCGCATCCTTCACATGAAGGGCTCCATAGTTGCCCCACGCCTGGTGGGCAGCGCTGTGGTCCAGGGCAGGGAGCGGGCCGAGGTACCCCCTCCCCTCGCCGCCCGCCCGGTAGACACGAGCTCAGGGGACCCCCACCCCCAGGAGGACCACCCGGGACCCGCAGAAGCCCCAAGGCCCCCCCCCAGCAGCAGCCCGGAGACATCCCAACGCCGGGCCGGCCAGGCGGAGTCGGAGGTCGGCACCTTCACCACCCTCAGCCAGTGGTCCCAGGGGGAGCACTCCCAGGGTGAGGCGCCGGCCTCCGAAGGCTCGGAGACGGACATAGAGGGTAAGCGGGCCCCCAGGGCAGGGGGGGGCACGACCAGGGGGCCGGTGGCAGGGGCGGGGGTGGGGGCCCTGCTGCAGGGGCCACAACCAGCCCCCTTCACCCGCTCCCCCCTCTCCCGCCCGCAGGACATGGGGAGCCCCAGGACCGGGCCAGCGAGACGGTGCAGGCCCCCGCGGAGGGCACAGGAGAGCAGGTGCCGGACCCAGGTAAGGCGGGAGGGCTGGGATTGCGGGAGGGCCCCCCGGGCGCCAGCCCAGGGGGGCCTCTGGCCTCAGTGGGGGAGGGGGGGCAGGGGGCCCCGGGACCCGACCCCGCTAGGGGACAGGGCCCTGCACTGACCCACCCGCCCATTTCCACAGGGCAGCCCCCGCGCGCGGCGCCTCCGCCGGCCGCGGCCCCAGCCCAGCGGATGCGGGAGTACCGGGCGCGGGTCCGCAGGCGCAGGGAGGAGCAAGCGGAGGACATCGTCCGCAGGGCGGAGGAACAGGGGGAGCGCATGATCGCCTCCGTGGACCGCATGGAGGCGGCCATAGAGCGGTCCATGGAGAAGGCCCTGGAGACAGACCGCCGGCTGGAGGCGGAGGTGCGCCTGGAGCGGAGGCGGGAGCGCCGGGAGCACCAGCGGCAGCAGGGGCTGCTCAGGGGGCTCCGGCAGGACATACAGGGCATGGTGCGGGAGCACAGTGCAAAGATGGACAGGTCCCACGACATTGGGACCTCCCTGCTCCTGCATGCGGGCACCATGTGTGCCTACGTGATGGCCGGCGCACCTCCGGGCGCCCTGCCCGCCCAGGTCCCCATGCCGGGCCCCTCGGCGCCCCCGGGCCCAGCCCTGCCGCCCCTGGCGCCCCCCCGGCCCCAGGGCCCTCGCATGCGCCTCCCAGTGCCCCCGGGCCTCCGGAGGGTCCAGCCCCCCCGGGGCGCGACCGGGGCACCGGGCACAGCTGCCCATCCGCCGCCCGGCCCCCTGCCGGGGCCGGGACCGGCCCAGGACACGGCAGGGGACACGGACAGTGGGGGGGAGGGGAGCTCCCAGAGCTCGGTGGGCCCAAGCGGCCGCACGAGGGGTCGGCCCAGGAAACGCGGGGGGATGGTGGGAAGGGGGGGGAGGGGGAGGGCCACATGAGGGCGGGTGGTGGACGGGGTCACGGGGACGGGGGTGGGGAGGGGGCACAGGGTGATTGTGTGCACTGTGTGGGCAATAAAGTGTTGTAAAGAGACAGTTGTCCCCGGCCCGTTTGTGGGGGGGACAGGGCTGTGGGACCGCGTGTACAGGGGCATGGGCACGGAACGGGGGGTGGGGCCCCCAGGGGCGGGAAGGCCCTCACAGCGGGCCCCCCCGGGCGATGTGGGTTGCAAGGGCGTTCCGGATCCTTTTGGCATACCGGTACTCCCGGGGGTTCCCTGCGTTCACGTACAGGGGAACAGGACCGGGGGGCCGGTGGGGCTCGGGGTACTCCAGGGCCGCCCCCTCGGTCTCGCACACATTGTGCAGAACGCAGCAGGCACCGATCACCAGGGCGGAGGTGGGGACGGTGAAGTCCAGGCGGCCAGCTAGACTCCTCCAGCGCTGCTTCAGGGCCCCGAAGGCACGCTCCACCACGGTCCGGCTCGCACACAGGCGGGTATTGTATACCTGCTCCGCAGGGGTGCTCGGGACAGGGTAGACCTTCATCAGCCAGCGGGTCAGGGGGTAGGCGGGGTCCCCCAGGATGCAGGGGGGCATGGGAACCCCCTCGATCCACCTCATGCCCATGTCCGCGAAGTCCCCCCGGTACATGCGGGCATAGAAGGGGGAGATGGTCATGATCCTGGCGTCGTGACTCCGGCCGGAGTTGCCCGTGTAGATGTCTATGAAGCGGGCCCGGTGGTCCACCACCCCCTGCAGGTGCAGGGAGTAGTATCCGTGCCGGTTCACATACTCCAGGGCCTCCCCCGCGGCCGGGCGCAGGATCTCGATGTGGGTGCCGTCCACGGCTCCGATGCAGTTCGGGAAGCCCCCGGCCGCGAAGCCCGCCATCACAGCGCCCTGGTCCACGAGCTGGATGGTCCTGTCCAGGAGCACGCCCTCCACAGCCTCGCACACATCCCGCACGATGCAGGCGACCGTGCTGAGCCCCACCCCGAAGTGCTGGGACACGGACCGGCACGAGTCGGGCGTTGCGAGGGCCCAGACCCCAATGGCCACCCGCTGGACCATGGGGATGGGCACCCGCATGGAGGTGTGCTGCCGCTCCAGCCAGGGTGTGAGGAGCTCCGCTAGGCGCAGCAGGGTGGCCTTGCCCATCCGAAAGTGGGCCCTCCACTCGGCCTCCTCCCAGTGGGCCAGGGCCCGGTCCCACCACGCCTGTGGGCGCTCTGCGACCCATAGGCTGCGCGCTATGGGCATAGCGAGCAGGGCTGCCCGGCGGAGGGTCTCCGTTGCCCAGAGGAGGCGCCTCGCGGCCCTGCGGAGCACAGCGGGCCGGGTCAGGCTCCGGCTGGCAGCCTGCCAGGCCCCCCAGGACATGCGCCGTGCCCTGAGCCGGGCACGGGCTCTCCTGCGGGCGTGTTGGCCCCGGAGGCGCATGGGGGCCGTCAGGGCCAAGGCATAGCGCAAGCGGGCGGCCAGGTGCACCTCTTCGGTCAGGAGGCGCAGCTGCTCCGTGTGATCACGGTGCCACTCGGCCGCGAGCGCGAGGAACATCCAGTTCGCACCTGCCCTATCGCGCTCCATGGTGTTGGGGCCCCGGTGGGGGCAGGGAGCGGTTATAGCGGGGCTGTGCAGGTGGGGCTGCCCGGGGGGCGGGAACCTGGGTGGGCACCTGGGTGGGCGCCCCCCCCCCACCGGGCCCGGGGCGTGCGGGCCTGCAGGTGGGCGCACTGGCAGGCGGAGCCCCAGGCCTCGCCCCTGCACGGGCTCGCGGGTCTGCGCGCGCCCAGGGCTGATGCATTCCAGCTGCTATCTCCCCCGGCACCCCGGGCCCCCTCCCCACGCTGTTTGCAGCAGGATGGCCTTGAAGGTGAGATTAGGCGGACAGTGTGCTCGCTGTTGTGTTCTGCAGCTGTGCCGGGCCCGCACCCCACGCCTCGCTCTGTTGTGCTACAATGTTGCGGTCCAGGGCCGTGTTCCCTGTCCTGGGGGCCAGCCTGAGCCCCTCCCGGCCCTGGACGGTTTGTGTGCCCTCTGGGCTCCGTGTTCCTTTCCCTGTCGTGCCGGACCATGGCTGGCTGCCCATCCACGGGGCTCCCGCTGCCCGGCCCCCAAGGGGCCCCCCATATCTGGGCCTTCCGCGAGACCATGTCTCTTTGCGACCTGTGGCATACCCCTGCCGTGCAGCTGCTCCTGGCCGCCCCGGGAAGCCGTGCGGGTGCCTTTGAGAGCCTGAGCTCTGGACTCCATTACTTTGGCTATGAGGCGAGCGCCCGTGATTGCTGGCTGCATACGGAGGCCCTGGGGCTGGTTCATTTCCCTGAGGGGCGCATCCCGGAGATGCTGTGTGCTCATGTGCCCTGGACCGGTTCGGAGACTGTGTCTGCGCTGGTGGTGTGTGGTCTGAGCACCTACATGGAGTGCCTTGCAGAGTGTGGCCCTGCCTTGGCCGTGACCTACTTTTCCTGTGTACACGGGGCCCGTGGGTACCAGCGCACCCGTGGGGCAGTGTACCAACACCTTCTGGAGCTGGGGCATCTTCCGTGGCCCACTTCTGCTGCCTGCTGTGTGCCAGAGCCTTCCGCGGTGGAGATGTCGGCCCTGTTGGGGGTGTGGGCCTGTGTGGACGTCCAGCTGGCTCTTACCATGCCTGATCCCTTTGAGGCCTACTACCTGATCGCCCACTACATGTCCTTGCAGGGGTACTGCCAGGGCATGCTGCCCTGGTCTCACCTGGTTCACCGGGCTGGGCACCCAGGCCCTGGGGCCTCGGGGGCCGCCAGCGGCGGCCTGTGACACTTGCCTCACCTCCCGGCCCCCCCAGTGTCATGCCCCTGTGTGGGCTCCCGCCCCGGTCCCCAGGGGCCCCTGGTTCCCGCTGCCTGCTCCCGCCCTGGTGTCTCCGCCTCGGTGAGCTCCTGCCTGCTTCGTGTGGCATTGCTGCCCCTGCCCATGGCCCTGGGCCCCCTCCGACCCCCCACCCCATTTGCCCATCCCGGTGGCTGGGTGGGGCGCTCTGTGTGGCCTCCCAACCCGCCCGTGTGCAGCTAGCGGTCCGCTCCTGCCGGCCCTGGCACTGACTGCACACACCCCCTCATGGGTGCTTGTGTGACCTGGGGGTTGGGGTCCCCCCCAGACTGGACCATTTTCCTTCCCCGGGTGGGGGGTGTCGGAGTGTCGCTGGACCTGCAGAGGGGCTCCACCGGACCTGCCTGCCCTCCATCTGCCCCCTGTGACTGTGGGGCCCCCTTCCTCCTCCTCCTGGACCCTCTCTGCCGGGCTCACTGTGCATTGCGGGCCCACATCGTGCTTTGTTCCTGGGGTCCCGCCCCCCCTCCGAGACTGCCTCTGTTGCTGTGGGGACGCCTCTGTGGACTGGGGTGCTGTGGGGGTGGGGGTTGCTGCTGCCTGTGCCTTGCCCGTTGGCGATGCCCCCCCTTGTCCCTCCCGTTGTTCCTCGTGCTGTGTTCCGGGCACCCCTGCCCCCCGTTCCTGACCTTTCCCTTTTGTGTGTGGGGGGGGGGCGTGTGTGTGTGCCCAGGTGTGTGGTCATGCTGTGTGTCCCGCTGCGAGTCCGCTGTGTGTGTGTGTGCATGCGTGTGCTGTGTGAGGCGCCTGTCAGCCTGTTCTCCCTCTTCCCCCCTCCCTTCCCATTTCCCTTATGTGGGCGTTCCCTTGTGTGGCTTTTGGCTTCGTTTGCCCTCAGGCGGCCATGTCTGTGTCCTGCCCCTGCCCGGTGCCTTCTGGGCGTTTTGACCATGGCGGGGGTTTGGCTGCACGTCTGTTGTGCTGCCCCGGTCCGTGATGGTTCGGCCCGGTTCCCGGCCGTGGTCCAGGTCCCGTCACGTCTGTTTGGGTCTTTTTTCCACCCCGGGGTGAGGTTGTGCTGTTCACCCCCGCTGGGGGTTCACTGTGGTGAACCGCCCGCCCGTAACGTCTGAAATCACCCTTGGAATTCTGGGTGCTCTTATATTGAAGAAAGTAAATTTTGAATTCCTAAATTTACAAATAATAATAAATATAAAACAACCTGTCTCTGATACCTTCATTCTTTGAGTAGCATATTGCTACTCAATCCTTCAGAATTTGGTTTATAATTAGATTTAATTATAAACCAAATTCTGAAGAAATAATAATGCTAAAATTGGGAAACATGCTAAGCGAAACATATAATCCCATCATATTTATTTATTTATTATTAAAATTTATATGCCGCCCCATCCTGCTACAAGCATCTCGGGGCAGCTAACAGCATTTTAAAATACAAGATAAAATACACTAAAAGTTAAAATAACCCAATACAAAAAACAACAAAAAAGTCCTCCCTAACCCAGGGAGAAGGATGACCTTAATCTCTCATGTGATTGACACAGGAGATTGAGCATGCTGACAGGCTACCCTATGAGCATCAGTGGAAGGAGGAGTTTACCTTCAGCAGAAAATAGCCAGCCAAGAAAAATCCTGCACCCTGAATGCTAATCTGGAGGAAAGGAGGATCAAAGAGACACATTTCATTCTACTACTTTTTTGAGCTTGCAGGATAAACAGCAAAATGCAAATCTGAACTTCTACAGGTGGAATGCTAGTGGAGAAAAGCCACAATTAGAGCTGAAATTAATAAATACTGCTATTCAGTGTCCAGACCGGATCTGCAGTATCCACCAGTATCCGGAAAGGCCTGGATCCAGGATAGTATTCAGTTAGTGTTCAATGTATTATGCAGTAAACCACATTACTGATTTTCCGTGATAGCGCAGATTCCGGTTGGGCAGTTAACCTCCGTGGTAACTGGTTTATTATCAAAAAACCACCAAACTAGTTGGAATACCGGATATTAACTACACACACACAATATATATATATATATATAAAGCAACGGAACATTAATACAGACAAGTGGACTCTGGATCCTACAAGGATAGTGTCAATCACTAGTAATGAAATATGTCAAAAAGTGATTGACCAAACAGAGGTAAATTAAATCTTTTAGTTAAACATTTCAGCTTCCACCTTCTTCAGTAACCAGTTGGATTAAAAGTGTATGCTGCTGGGAGTCAAGGTAACAGAGTGTAGAGTGCTGATGGAAGAAGAATTCCAAGGTTGGTGATGTTCTGTTTGCAGTGCTTTTAAAAAGCCCAAATTAAACTACCTATCCACAAACCAGGATCACACCATTGTAATTCCAGTAGGTGCATCACCTGCACGTACATGAGAGAGACTGCCACCTTTAAAAGCAGTGTAACTGGCAAGACCTACATTATTAAACAGAGCGTCACCTGTAAATCCAACTATCTCATATATGTTATTGAATGCAAACACCCTGGATGCCACATTCAATACGTTGGAAAGACAACTTGTCGCATTGAGTGACTCTTTTTTACAAAAGGAAAGAGGGCTAAGTTTTCCAGATGATCTAGTCACACTGGATTGGGCCACTTTACTCCAAATTGTATAAAATGAGTTTACACTTTACTTTGATGCCAGACTGACAAAGCAAGTATTGTAAAATGACAATATATTTATAAATAAATGGAACATGAGACTTTTGAATATATTAAAAATATAGCATAGTTTACTTAAATTTAAATAGAAAATATCAGTAGCTTACACAGAATGGTATTGATAGCCAATCAAAGTGACATGATCTTAAAACATTTCTATTTTAAGAAAAAAGCTTCTAAAAGCTTAACATATGCTCAATTCATTGGCTCAAAGATATCAAGAATCATACATTACATTCTTCCCAGTTCTTCTCTTTGTCTGCCAAGATGCTGGTGAGAAAGAAATCCCATAGTGTGTGGAATTTCAGTCTAAAGAGCAAAGTTCTTGTCTCCCTTCTTAAGCAGTTTGCCAGAAGGCTCACATTCCTAAGAACTGATGTTAATGACATCAGTTAGCAAGGAAATGCACTGGATTCTAATTGGCTCTCTTAATTCTGAGCAAGTAAAGAAAGTTTAAATTTCCTTCAAGGTTTGAACTAAAACCTCATATTTCAATCAAAAATAATTGTCAGATTACAGAGAGACCTTATCACAGCTTCAAGGTTGTTTTAACCATTAATTAAACAGATATGTTAGCTAGAAAAAACTAACTTAAAGACTCCTTCTCAGTTTGGAGATGTTTATAGCCGGATCATTTGTCATTTAGACACACAAACTGATAAGGCCCCAGACACCTAGGCTGGTAAGGCCCTTTGATGCCTTCCTATGTTAGTCATGTGTCTCTGTTTCCTTGGCAACGGTGAACAGTTCATTGAGGTGTCTAGAAAAAACTTCTTTGGAATGTAGACTAAGGGGGCCCAAGCCTGGACCAAGCTAATCACAGAAGCTGATTTTAAAAATCAATGCTGCAAAATACAAATCCAATACTTTGAAACAAAAAGTTAACATGTAGAACTCAAAATTAATATATTAGGAACACAGATGTCCAAAAAATATATGCTTGTAATAGGAAATACATGACAAACTGCTGATCTTTGCACACGTTTTAGAGACCACAAATCGCTATCATCACGAAGAAACTAGAACAACCCATTTCTAAACATTTTAACTCTGATAGCCACAGCCTTTCGGACTTGGTAGAGAATCCACCAATACAATGGTCACTAAAGGGAGAACTTTTGGATATACAGACTTTGTCCCCCGACACCCCGAGGTCTCAACCTAGAAGCCAACACCTAAAACTTCCTCATCTTTAGTACTTCTCCCCTCCCTTTCATCATCACTTGCCTTGGAATTCTTCTACCCTCAACACTCTACACTCTGTTACCTTGACTCCCAGCAGCACTTTAAATCCAATTGGTTTGTTGGATTGGTTACTGAAGAAGGTGGAAGCTAAAACATTTAACTAAAAGTTTTATTTACCTCTGTTTGGTCATAACCCTGATACACAAATAAAGATGTGCCTATATACAGATGATTAGCATTTAATACATGCAGGTGCTTTAGGAGAGGTATTACTACATCTGGATCTTGAACATTGTCAAGCTTGGGCTAATTCTGATGTCTTTCCCTATGGACAAGTTCGATAGCATTTACTAGAAACTGGTTTAACTTTCTATATTGAACTATCTTGTAGAATTTAAGTTGTCCTGATATGTGATTTTGTTGGCTGGTAGGAAAGAATGTCTTCCTTTATTAATTTTTATAGGGTTTTAAGAATTATTTCTGTAGACCTATGCTGGCTTTATCCATGGAAGTGATTAAAGTCATTCTGATGGCTTCGCATCTAGTGACTAAATATTAGGACTGAAACTCAATCTCAATTTTCTCACGATTCTTGACTTGTTTTTTAAAGAATCACTAACTGAGAAAATCCAGGTTCTCAACAGTTTCTTGGTCAATTTTTTTTCTTGATATACAGTTTACCATTTGCCGTTACCATTTACTGTTACCGCTTACCGTGTACCATATTCATTCTCGTAATGCACATTTGCCACAGCTATGGCAGCCATTTTGCACATGTGCATTACCAGGAAAAATGTGGTACACAGTGAACGGTAATGGTAATGGTAAACAGTAAATAGTATATTGAGAAAGATTCTCAACTGAGATATTGAACCATTATTGAAATCATCCTAAGATCTCGATAATGGTTCTTGATTCTCACGAGAAAGAAATGGATTCTCATTTCAGCCCTTGACAACTGGGACTTTTTGATTGTATTATCCTTGTCACTGCTGCTTGGGGTTTTGTGGAGGGTAAAATGTTCTCACAAACTCTATACTGAAGTGAATGAAGAACTGAAAGATTTATAAGTAATAGATGAATTGTACCTGCACTGACTTGCTATGAAGGACACAACTTCAGGTTTTTTGTGATGGCTATATCTAGTAGAGCGAGTGTAATAGCCTACACTGCAATTGAAAAAATGATGACTACGGCCCCTTGACAAACTATAGTCTTAGTGTCCTTTATTTGACTAGTATCCCCATGTATTATTCAGATTTAATCCTCCTTCCTTCCAGCATCCTTTTTATCTGTTAATTTCTATCCTCACCTTTATTTGGTGGGGCTGGCATCCCCATAAATTACTCAAATTTAATCCTCCTTCTTTCTAACATCCCTTCTATCTGCTAATCTCCACCTGGCATTGAGCTGTCTTGGTAAAATTTTTAAAATTTATTTAAAAATTTAATATCTTGCCCCTCCTGCCACAGGCAGCTCAAGGTGGCTTACAACATCTATCCACACAATATAAAACTATAAAAACCATATCATTTCCCCCCATACCCCTCCCTCTTACCCATTTCCCCACCAAATGCCGGATGGAATGGCCAAGTCTTGCAATTTTTATGAAAGGAGGGGAGATCCAGGGCCAGCCGCACCCCCACCAGATGGGAGTTCCACAGCCTCGGTGCTGCCACTGAGGAAGACTCAGAGCACCATGAGAAAGGCACCCCCAATGACCACAGGTGCTGGTTCAGTACCCAGGGGGTGAGCCGGTCCAGCAGATAGGCAGGGCCCAGACCATTTAGCGCTTTATAGGTTAACACCAACACCTTGAATCGGGCTCAGAAGACTATCAGCAGCCAGTGCAGAGAATAGAGCACTGGTGTAATGTGCTCCCAGTGGCCCAGTCCCACCAAAAGACGGGCCACCACATTCTGCACCAGCTGCAGCTTCCAGGCCATCACCATGGGTAGTTCCACGTAGAGTGCATTACCATAGTCCAGTCTAGAGGTGATGAAAGCATGGATGATGGTGGTCATGTCAGAGTCTGAAACATACGGTCAAAGCTGATTTACCAGATGTAATTGGTGAAAAGCACTCCTCATCACAGCCTCCACCTGAACATTCAGGCAGAGCTGTGCATTGAGGAGTATCCCCCAGACTCCACACCTGGGTAACCAGTGGAGGACAGACCCCATCTATGATGGGGGTCATCAACTCCATCGCCTTACCCACCAACATCACCTCCATCTTGTTGGGATTCAGTCTCAGTCTATTAGCCCTCATCCAATCCCCCACTGCCATCAAACACCTAGTAATCATGGAGACTGCGGGGTCTGGGTCTGTTGAAAAAGAGGTATAGCTGGGTGTCATCAGCATATTGAAGGCACCGTACACCAAATCTCCTGATCATCGTGCTGAGAGGCTGCATGTATGCATTGAACAGGAGTGAGGACAACACTGAACCCTGTGGGACACCACACGTGAGGTCTCAGAATGATGAAAACACTCCCCAAGTATCACTTGCTGGGTTCTTCCAGTCAGGAATGAGCGGAACCATTCAAGAACAGTCCTACCTACACCTGCGCAGTCCTGCAGTGCACCACCAACATCTCTTGATCAACTGTATCAAAAGCAGCTGATAAATCTAATAGAACCAACAGGGTCAAAGGACCCCAGTCAATTTCCAGGTGCAGATCATCCACCAAGGTCACAAGCGCAGTCTCCGTGCCATAACCTGGATAAAATCCCAACTGACAGCGATCAAGAAAACTGATACAGTCAAGATGCCCCTGCAACTGCTGCACCATCACCCGCTCAATAACCTTCCCTAAAAGGGGAAGGTTAGACAGAGGTCGATAACTGACAAGTGAGTCAATGTCAAGCAATGATTTCTTGAGCAGAGGCGGCACCACTGCCTTCTTGAGACAGCCCGACACTCTGCCCTCCCAAAGAGAGGCGTTGACCACCCCCACTAGCAACAGCCCCATTGCCTGCTTGGATTTAATTAGCCAAGATGGGCTCGAATATAATTAACAAAAAGTGGCCCTAACAGCATCAGCGGGTGTCACCGACTGATATTGATCCTATAAAACCGGACAAGGTGTGACTTCCATAACCTCTGGTTTCCTTAGTGTAATAAGTGCAGCGTCGAAATTGTGGTGAATACGAGCGATTTTATCCACAAAATAATCCACAAACATATCACAGCATGCTATAGATGACTCTGCTCCAAGGTGGAGGGAAGCCGGACTGACCAGCCCCCATACCACCCTTCCACTAGGTGAGATTTTGCAGATGCTATGAGGGCAGCAAAAAAAAGTTTTTTTGCTGCCCTCATAGCCTCGACATATGCCCATAAACTGGCTCTAGGCTGCAATCTGTTGACTTCAGCATGATAACAATGCCACTGTCTCTCCAACCGCTGCCCTTCTTGCTTCAGCACGTGCAGCTACTCTGAAAACCATGGAGGCCTGAAGTGCTGTTGCCTGGTCAGCAGACATCTAGGAGTCATCCGATCAATGGCCTCAGTTAACAGACTGTTCCATGATGTGAAGAGGTCATTGATGAGACAGTCATTGAGTTCAGAGGGTACCTCCCCGAGAGCCAACCGGAACCATTCCGGTTCCATTAGCCTCCGGGGATGGACCATTCTAATTGGCTCCACACCCGTCTGGGGGCAGACATGTGCTAGGAGAGAGGTATGTAGAAGGTAATGATCTGACCTTGATAAGGGTACTGCTGATATCTTCCCCAATAATGGAACACCTGCCTCAAGGTTGGTTCAAAACATAAGATTGAGAGTATGTCCTCCCTGATGTGTCGGGCCACTAACCATTTGGGACAGGCCCATGGTTGCCATGAACTCATGCTCTGCTCCCCTGAGGTCGGTGTCAGTCTGGATGTTGAAGTCCCCCCAGGCCAATGCCTTTGGGGACCGCAGCACCGATCCCCAACATGTTGGAATTTGAATTACCATAATGGTGCATAATTAGAGATTAATGAAAACCGAGATCCAGTAATTAGGCTTAGATCTTTTATGAATGAAATCAACATTTCTTAAAATAAATTTAAAAACCCACAATGTTCCTCAAAAGGCAAAATAGCTTTTAGAGTTTCCAGGCAATCAGATGTGAGCAAATCATTTTATTTATAATACTGTGGTGTATTTAGTCACCAGCTAAGAACAAGGTACTGCGGTAAATATATGCCCCAAAATGCTTACAGCATAAATAGACTAGATAGAAAATTGTGGTGAAAGAAACAGATCCAAAATGCCTTGCCCAGCACCAATAGGGCAAGAGCAATGCTGGGAACAGAACCCAGTCCCAACAATGAGTGTAAACAGATAGACAGCAGCTCCAAGAGCCGCCTGCCCACTTCACCCCCAGGCTGAACAGTCCATCTGAAGGTGGTCCACCAGATGTGGAAGTGGAGCAGATTAGGGATGTGCTAACACCGGGGGTTTCAGTGCGAACACCGAGGGGTTCATTGTTAACTATCTGCCGTTCTTAAATTCAGTTAAAGAACATGATGGACTTATCTTGTCTGGTTCTCTTTTTTTGTAGGTTTGTTGCTACAGTATAAATTCTTGGCATGTGAATGGAGGTTTTCAAGGAGAAGAGGGAAAGAATGTCCTCTTAAAAATATGGCAAAGTCTCTTCGCAAGCACATTCCCCCCCTTTTCCTCTGCATGCAGGGTCAGCCTTAAGGAGGACCATTAGCATCCATGCCCTGAGCCCCACAGGCAGAGGTATCTTCAGGTCCAGCACTCTTGAGGCCCTGGGACAGGCCATTTCTGCCCTCTCCCTACCCATGACTCTCAGTCCCTGAAGTGGCTGCTTCCTGCAGGAGCCTGCCACCCCCCGTCATTTCCAGTAAACCACCAATCCTTGAATCCCACCCCCTCCAGAGGCATGAGTGGGTGTTTTCAGACGTTACGGGGCCAGTTGGCCCTATACCAAAAACAACCAAATCATCCCCCGCCGGGATGACCCCGTCACACCATATCAGACGTGCCGGGGGATCCCGGCGGGGAATATCGGAGGGGGCGGGGCTGTGCGGCGCAACATGCGGCTGCACGGCCCCACCCCCTCCATGCTCCCTGCCGCCCACCCTCTAGGGAGATGGGTGGGCGGCGGGGCCAATGCGGCCGCAGCGTCTGGCCGAATTTGCCACGGCCCGGGATCCCGCCGGTGATCCCGGGCCGCGGAACCCGACCAGACGTGATTTTTTTTTGGTCCCCGCTGGGGATCACTTTCACCGCACTTCCCAGGGAGCCCAGGAAGCGTGGTTGAAAATGACCCCGTGTGGGTATTGACCGTGGCGAACATCTGGCGGCCGCCAAACAGACGTTCGAGGCACAGTGACCACAGGTGGGTATTCACCATGGTTCACTGTGATCTCGTAACGTCTGAAATCACCCTGTGTCTGTCTGTCTGTCTGTGTGTCTGTGTGTATGAGAGAGAAAGCGCTTGTGTGGTAGGGGTGGGGGTGGGAATCTTGTGTGTGCACATGTATGTGAAAACGTATGACACTTTGTTTTAGTAAGCAAACTCGAGAATGCAAAATGTTAGAGGAGTAGAGCTAGGGAGGGCAGGGCCATGGGTTCCCCTCATTTTATTTTTGCCCTGGGTCCCATAAGGCTGGCTCTGTTTGCATGTCAAACACCTTTTATGATCTCACCATCTAGATGCCTTTGATTTTTTGTTTTTTTAAATTTATTTTAAAAATTTGTTGCCCCACCCCTCCTGCCACAGGCAGCTCAGAGTGGCTTACAAGCATTAAAAACAATTAAAATAGAATATCATAAAAGGAGGGGGAAAATAACACACACACATTCCAATACCCTACACACACACACCCTCGCCAAATGCCTGCGTTGTCCTTTATGTTTCTGGTGTTTTTTTACTGTACTGCCTTTTCTTGCCATTCTTAAAACTATGTTTGTGCTACTGTTTTACTTGAAGTCTTAAGGAAAAGCTCAAACACAACTGAAGAGAGAATGATGTACTTGGCAGATTTACCTTGATTTTGTTAATATAAAAATCATTTTGTAATTTACATGCAGTTATTGACCTCACTTTCAGCACATTTTCATTTAGCATAAAAATAGACCATTTGTTTTCAAATGAAAGGAGCTGAACTCATAGACTGTTGATGCCTGAAATCCTGAGAGGCTACTTTTTAATGCAGAGATAAAATGATTTATGATCTGAGACATACTGGTACATATTAAACCAGAAATTAAAGCAGAATTTTTTTCAGGTGCAATATTAGACGCAATTCATGCTTGGGATTATTCCATTAATTATAATGGAGTTACATCAGGGATACAGTTTTAAAAAATATTCAGCATTAGTGCCCAGTTTTAATTTAGCAACTGCAAAAAAAAAAACCTTGATGATGTTAGTCTCACACAGTTTTATAAATGAAAATGACTCATGTTAGAGAGACAATAGATGATTTGTTCCTGGCATACGTTAATGGCTTTATGATCCCATAAACTAGAAATGAATTTGGCCCAATATCTCATTACCAGAACTGGCAGAATAAGGAAGAACATTATTTCAGAGCAATTTTGTTAACTATGAGCCCTCATTCAGTCTGGTGGTCTCTGGTAGTGGTTCCCACATGCTGGTCTATGGACCACTTGTGGTCCAAGCCACCATGACCCCACCAGCTGATTGAACTGGCCATAGCTACAGCAAAGTGAGCATTTGCTGGTATTAGAACCAGAAATATGACCACATGTGTTATCCCCAGGTCCTCCCATTCCCCAGTGATGGCTGCAATGTTGGCAGGGTTGACTTGAAGCCATCTGCCTTATACAGGTTGGTCAAGCCACAATGAGTCCATGAAAATTTTTGATGTTTTATAACAGTTGGCCAGTGGAAGCAGTGATTTATGATATTTTATTTAATTTATTTATTTATTTGGACTTATAGCCTGCCCTGTCCCGAGGGCTCAGGGTGGTTTCCAAAACATAATCAAAACACCTCCCCTTTAAAGCCTATATCTGTCCAAGAATGCCAAGTCAAATAGGAAGGTCTTACATTTCCTCTGGAAGATGTTTAAGTTTGGGCAAATTTCCAAAGGAAGGGCATGAGAACTGTGTGGCATTCACCAAGAAAGTCTCATCGTGGGCCTTCAGGGTAAACACTTGATAACACTTTAACACACTTAGTCAAAGTGTGTTAACACCTTAACACACTTGGTGCTGTGATGGAATTAGCAGGAGGCTGCTCTGGCTGACCTTAAAGAGCACGATGAAACATGTTGACAGGCTGGCACCATTAAAAGACACAGATAACAGTCTGATCTTTTCTAATGTATATTTATTATTATTTATTATTAAAATGTATATGCCACTCCCTCCTGCTATAAGCATCTCGGGGAGGCTAGCCACATTTTAAAATACAGAACTAATATACAATTAAAACAACATAAAATCCCCAGATTAAAATAACCCATACCCAAACCCTCCCTTTGAACTTTTACAGTTCAAAGTTTATTAGGATATGAGCTTCCATTATAATCCACGAAAATGATTAACAACAATATACACATGACACATTAATACATAGACAATAATGTCTATAAAAGCAGAAATACATAGCGTATTGGCAAAAGAAAATCCTCTAAACTGTAATCATAATAAATAATACTTAAGTCCAACAATAATAAAATAATATTATTTTACCTTCATCCTAACTCCTAGGGGGGAGATAAGAGCAAACAATCTTATCTCCTGCACAATGTTGTAACAATTCAATTCAATTAATTTATTACAGCTTTTTGCCATATTAAATCGCAAACAATAATTCAATCTAAGCCATAAGGAAAACTCATATCATCTCCAGTGAAACATCACCAGAACAAACTTCACTCCGTTTCTTGAAGGCCAACAGAAAAAAATAGCCACATCCTTCATAATCGTAAGATCCACAGTAGCTAATAAAAACAAATCCTTCCCTGCACGGTAAATAAAGATTTGAATCTTTTTTACAGATTCAATATTGGACTCAGTTCATGTTGAGGATTATGCCATTAACTATAATGGAATTACTGAAAGGTTACATTTGATTTTTATTGTTCAGCTCAACACTTTCAAACAGTGCTTCAACTCTGTAGGTCATGCTCTGCATGACTTATGTGGGTGATAAATTTCTATGTGTACCTGATCTCAGTACAACTACTCTACTCAGTTATGTACTTGTAGGACTGAAACCCAACCAAGCTATCCATTCCAAGCATCTCTGGATTCTACAGACCTCTAATTCAGTGGAATGTGGCTTTTGGGAGAGCCACACAGTTTGGGACTTGCAAACTATTCTTAACACCTTTGAACCACGTGTCATTTTTCCCTCACAGACTACCAGACTCTGCTACTTTGTTTACAGAATTAACTAGTAGTAAGCATAGCAGGTTTCTAGAGATGTACACGGCACTGATGGGTGACTATGGAATGGCCAACCCAGAGGATGTGGTAGGGGTAGAAGCGGAGCTGGTGCTTGCCTGTGAAGGGAAGGCATAACTGTCATCTGTCTCCCTCTGCAGCTGCTCTATAGGGCAACGTCTCCCATCCCTCCCTGGAGTACCGCTGACTTACTTGGCTGTCAGAGGGGACTGTAGTTGTGGCCTGCCTGATTCTTCAGCTGGTGGTGGTGGAGGCAGGTGTGCTGGTGCTCACCTGTCAAGGAACATGGTACTTGTCAGCTGTCATGTTGCTCCCCCTCCGCGGCTCCTTGGGGCCCTGTCCCCCACCCCTGCCCGGGGTGCCATGCGCTTACCTGACTGTTGTGTGTCCATCTATGGCGCTGGCTCTTTTTCAGAGTTGGAGTAATTTGTGGTGCTGGAGCCAGTGCACCCATCTCTTTTGGCATGTTTCCTTTAAGGACTCCTGGCCAGGGTGGAAATGTACCGGGGTGTGTGTATGTATTGGTTGGCGTCTGGGTGTTTAAAGACTCCTGGCCAGGCTGGGAATGTATCATGAAGGGGGGTGTTGGTTGGTGACCAAGCATTGTGCCTCTCTAGCCCTCACATGCCCTTTTCTCCCTGGTGGTGGCAGACCTGTCCCATGGGGGGTGGGTGCTGCCTGGTCCACATGGGCCGGTGAGGGGTGAACAGAACACCCATCCCCACCCAACTTCCCTCACAGAGCAATGGGGAAAAGCTGCACAATTAAGTTGTACATTTTTTTGCCAGAAGATGTGGTCAAGGCCAGTAATAGAACTGGGTTTAAAAATACAAGAACAGAGAGTCCCTGTTGTTGTTATAAATATAGACCAACACGGCTACATTTCTGGTTTAAGAAAGTTTGGACAAGTTTCTGGAGGACAGGTATATTAGCAGCTATTAGCAAGATAGATATGAGGAGTGTAAACTCTTACTGTTGGGAGCTGGGAGTGAACAACAGGGAATGGATTTCCCCATTGTGACCTGTTGGGTACTTCTTCCAAGCGACCGAGATTGGCCACTGTTGGAGAAAGGTGCTGGGTTCGATGGACCATTAGTCTGACCCAGTATGGCTGTTCTTATGTTACATTGTTGGTTCTATATAAATAATGATAAAAATAAGAATGATAATTTCCCACACAACATACAATTAGACTTTGGAGTTGATTGCCAAAGGACATCCTTGAAAGCAGCCAAGAACTTAGTAAAATTTCAAGAAGGATTGATGTGTTTGATATAATTGTCTAGGTCTATTTTTGATAGCAGACAGTACAGCCTCCCGTTGGGAAGCTTCAGGGCCTAAGCCCATCTTTAACTATTTCTGAGAGCAGTGAGGAAACCACTGGGGAGTTGTCTTAGAGGAGTGTTTTTGACAGACAGGTTTTTCAAGGTATTTATGGAATGGAGCTACTTGTATACCACCTTTGCCCAGGCATATTCATAAATAAATTATCTTTATAAGACAAGCATTGTATAGGGTGATCATTTATTCATCTGACCATTACAAATAGGTTAGGACAACACACACACAACACACCTGTTATTCTACAATACCACCTTCTATATGAACATTACTGAGGCAATAGCCCCAAAGTGGATTATTGTAAATAAATCTTTGCTTAAAAGGTTCTGATCCTCTAATCCCTCAGGTACGTATCATGGGATTCATCTTTGACTCCTCCCTCTCCTTCAAGCCTCAGATCCAGACTGTTGCTAAATCCTGTTGCTTCACTCTGTATAATATTGTTAAAATCCAGCCTTGCTTTACTGTTGCTGCTGTAAAACCCCTAGTCCATGTGTTAGTCATCTTTTGCCTTGACTACTGCAACTTTCTCCTTACTGGCCTCCCCTGCTCTGATCTCACCCCCTCGCCTCTGTTCAGTGCTCTGCAGCCAAAATATCCACCTTTACCATCGCTTTGACCATGTTCAGCCCCTCCTCTCTGCCCTATAATGGCTCCCTCTACATGAACACATTCACCACAAGCTCCTGGTCTTCACCTTCATGGCTCTTCATGGCCTTGCTCCCCTATATCTCTCCGCTCTTGTATCCCTCCACATTTCTGCCTGGGAGCATCGCTCCTCCTCTGTCCCCACCCTCACCTGCTCGTGATCCCCTTGTTCCTCTAAATGCCTGCACCACTTCTCCCTTGATGCCCCTCATGCCTGGAACTCCCTGCCTGGGCAGGTTTGCTCTGCTCCCTCCCTCCCAACTTTCAAATTCCTCCTGAAAACCCACTTCTTCCATCAGGCCTTCCCTAGCTTGTCATGAGTGAAACTGCATCTTTCCCCCTCACTCTGAATCTAGTTCCCTGCAATTAAATGAAGCACATGTGTAGCAGGAGGTGGTTCCCAAGGGTAAGTCCATGCAGGATCAGACACTTGGGCTGTCGCTTCTGTAGGGGAATCAGCAACATGTACATGCCATATGGGAATTAGCTCAGTCTGTTTATTCAGTGATACAGTGTTCCTCTGTGTCTGGGATACCGGCTCATCTGCCTCACCCCTGCAGACCCGACTTAGGCCACTTTCAGACATGCCTCCGCCCTGCACATATTTGGGCTGCAGGGGGGAATGTGCAGCCCGAATATGTGCGAGGATCAGGCAGTCTGAAGGCTCCCCCCGCATGGCTTTGCCAGTAGAGACGCGCAGGGATGCAGAGCTCAATTTCATGCTCTGCATCCCTGTGCGTCTCTGATGGCAAAGCTGCACCCGGGGGGCAGGGTGTTCCAGACCAGCCAATCCCTGTGCATATTCGGGCTGTACATCCCCCCCCTAGCCCAAAAATGTGCTGGGGGGGGCATGTCTGAAAGTGGCCTAAGTCTCTTCAACATATATATCCTCTCCACACACCATCAACCCCCCAAAGTCCATCCAAGTCATGCCCGCAGGCCCCTGGCTCACTCCAAGTGTTCTGAGGCAGCCGGCTCCCTCCTGGGTACAGCCTGCCCCAATACCTGGGTCCACAGCTTCTCCTTGAGTATTCAAGTCTTCAGAACCTTGGAGAGCATAGAGTGACTAGCCACTGGGAGTCAGACATCCAAGCTCTCTTCTCAGTCTGAGACCTCATTCAGACGTGGTTTAAACAGAACTTACAAGTGTGGGCGGCTTGATGCGAAGGTAAGAATGAACGAGCAGATGACATCTGAAAAGGCGCCTTGCGCATGATTGAGCTTGCCGGTGCACTGAGATGCGTGCTCTACCGACCTGAAAAAACCAGGGTGGTAGAGCGCATCTGTCAGTGTGTGGGCAAGTTCAAGCATGTGCGGAGTGCCTTTTCAGATGTCATCTGCACATGCATTCTTCACCGTCGCATCAAGCCACCCACACTCGTAAGTGTGGTTTTAAACCATGTCTGAATGAGCCCTAAGTCCAGAGATCAGGCTTCTCCCAGCAGGGCTTCAGGACAGGTCGGGTCCCCTGCTGAAGGGTCCCTGGAGATGTTGCCTGATCAGCTCCCAGGGAGAGACTAAAACCTTATCTGGCTTGGAGCCTCTTATGTAGGAGGAGTGGGCATGGCCAGCTCTCTAGGCTGTCTGCCCTTAAAGGGCCAGTGTCCTGCCTACTCTGTCTCCTTCTCTGTCAGCCTGTATTTAGTTCAGGCTGTTCTATAGCTATAGGGTTGTCTCCGCCATGCCCATACACTTGCTCATCCCTAAGGCTGGTACACTCAGTCCCTCAAGACTGCTCCCTGCTGCACCCCTCCTCCTCTGGGGAGACAGGCTTCTCACAGAGAAGATTGACTTACTACTTTCTTAGCAGGGTGTAGCTACCTTCCTTCCTGGAGAACAACTTCAACCTAGGTTACAGTCTTAACCCACTTTCTCCACCAGGCTAGTTGGCTTAGTTGCCTTGCACCCTATAGCCAATTAACATTTATTACCAATTTGGTCTAGCACCCCTACTCCGGGCTTTAATACCCTCCCAACCTCCACATCACTCCTTCTAGTCAGGCCTGTTCCACCGGGATTTCATACCTTTGTTAGGGAGCCACCTCCACCCAACTTATTCAGAAAATCAGCAAGTATTTCCCTGTTGGGGAGTATTCCTCCTACCCAACTTGCAATCTTAGGAAATTATCACATATTTTCCACATTCTATTATCTCCACCAATAATATCACATTGCATAACTACATTAAACAGGTTAACATTTGTAGAGGGGCTAGCCACTGGGAGTCAGGTATCCAGGCTCTCTTCTCAGCCTAAGTCCAGGGATCAGACTTCTCCCAGCAGGGCTTCAGGACTGGTCAGCTCCCCTACTGAAGGGTCCCTGGAGATGTTGCCTGCTCAGCTCCCAGGCAGAGACTGAAACCTTCTCTGACTTGCAGCCTCTTATGTAGGAGGAGTGGGCATGGCCAGCAGTCCAGGCTGTCTTCCCTTAAAGGGCCAGTGTCCTGCCCACTCTGTCTCCTTCTCTATCAGCCTGTATTTAGTTCAGGATGTTCTATAGCTATAGGGCTGGCTCACCAAGCCCATGCACATGCTTAGCCCTAAGGCTGACACACTCAGCCCCTCTTAAAGGGGAAGGAGTCCCAAAGAATTGCTCCCTGCTACAACATGTGCCTGCAACTTCTCATCCTCATGAATGTACTCTTGTCTTTCCCAATGTTCACCTGTCCCTTGTCTCCCCTTCCCTTGTCTCTTAGACTGTATACCCCTTGGGAGTAGAGACCTGTCTGTAACTATTGATTGTACAGTGCCAGGTACACTGCTTGTGCAATAATAATAATAATAATAATAATAATAATAATAAAGAAAGAAATAGATTTCTTGCCACAAAATATTTCCTTGAAATCAATGGGATCACTCTTGACTAAGTGTTTTAATGAATACTGCCACAGCTGGCAAGTGAAAATAAAATCTCTGACTATCTCTAGCACACTCCTTGGCTTTTTTCAGAAAAGACCATTGATCTCCAAGTAAACAGCCAAAGAGAAAACTTTTTATCACTGTACAATACTGCCTAAGGATTTACACCATAAATGTGATCGAGAGAGGGAGACTTGTAGTTTTATTGAAAACTGCCTTGTTATTATCATTGTTGAGACAGAGCAGTGTTCCTGAAAAAGCAAGTTTTCTCTATTCTGAACGTTCTGGTTTCTGGCACTAAAGAAGTGGGAGCAGAAGGAGTTGGTCAAGGCAAAGTCATCACAGACTCTCACTTATAGCTTCTGTACAATATGTGATAATGTGCTTTTAAAAAAACTTCTTGAACCTCTTAAAATAAACATCTTGAAGCTTAGGAGCATATCCACAACAGACAGAGAGCATGATCCAGCTTGGCCCCCCACCGGTGGAAGGGCCTTGCGCTAGCAGATATCGCATGGGGCCGGGAGTGGGGGGATGCAGCTGCTGGCAGAAGTGGAATTCTGCTGGCCCATGGTCACAGCCCCTTATTAACAGAGGCAGCCACGCCCCTTGCACTGGCAGTACAGAAGGGAGCACTGCCCTTTCACGGGTATCACAACCCCAGGGCAGGCTCCCCAGGGCTGGTGGATGCCCCAATGGGGTTTACCTCCATGGGGAAGCCCACTACCCCCCTCCCCCACGAACGGGCTGGCTGCACCAGCAGGGACATATGCCTTCTCCGAGCAGGCAGTCGCAGCCATAGGGAAACGGGCACTGACTGTCCCCCTGACCCTCTGAAGCTGCTGAACACTGGCCCAGCCAGCCCCCAAATCTGGCCCACAGCCTCGATCGCAAGAGCCCTGGATGGTTCCCCTGCAAGACCCGTCTCCCATCCCAGCACCATAGCACATAGGTACTGGGGGTGGGACGATCCTGCAGGGAACCATCCAGGGCTCTTGCGATCAAGGCTGTGTCACTGTGGGCTGGGTTCAGGCTGGCAGGGCTGGTGTTCAGCAGCTTCAGAGGGTCAGGGGAACAATCAGTGCTCCCCATCCTGCTGTTCCATTCTTTGCTCTGCCCTCTCCAGCTCCCCCTGCATGGTGCAAGGACCAGAGCTGGATGCTGCACTGTGGCTGCCAGCGGTGGCGCCCCAGGACCTTCTGCCGGCACAGCTTCCACCTGCTCATCCAAATAGTCAAATCGCAGTCCATATCTTCAAAGAATTCTTAGCATGTCTGAGGTATGATTTTCTGAGATGCTCAGATTTCTCAAATGCTCATCATTGCAGGGATGTCAAAAAGCACATTTGTGGTACAAAGGCAAGCCTTGCCCAGTTACCAGTCTCTGCTCCGGAGAGAGTTCAATAGCTCCTTAAGTCATCCAGGTGAGAAGATGGTAATATGGGGAAAAACCCAGGACATAAGCTAAGTTTGAAGCCAGAGTCTCTGCTGCCATGGCAGACGTGATGTTGGATAACTATAGGAATATGCAAAAGGCAATGACTGACTGAAAGAATCTTTTGTGGAGTACTCGGAGAAGGAACATTTCTGAGGATTAACACAGAAGACATGGAAACAACAACCCAAGATAAACAAAGCTGATGTAAACTTTCTCGTATGCAAAGTTTGGTAGCATAGAAAAGACATGTATGTAGCTCCAAACCATGGAGGCACCAGAGCTTCTCAACAAAAAAATAATTAAAAAGAAATGTTTTTGGTCAAATCAAGTAATTGTTTACTAGTCTCATCCTCAGAAACATAGATAATTTTTTGCTGAAACTTGGTGTGTGTGTGTGTGGAGAGGAGAATAGCACACCTGAAAATTCAAAACAAATAGTCAAAGATTGGTTAAGTTGGTAGATGCAAATGAAAAACAGGAAAGTGTTGTGTGTTCTTAACTAGAGGTACTGCTATGCCTTGACTTTAAAAATTAGCCTGAATGGATTTACAAATCTTGGGTAAAATTCTCCTTTGGTACTGCAGGCTATGTGAATAATTGATTACCCATTTGTATTCCATGATCACCTCTTCTTTAGGGCCTTGAGAAGTAATACAGCAGTTCACTTCACTTACAAGACTATTTCCCTCTTTTCTGTTACTTATGTTTTAATATAAAATGCAAGATATGAAATTCAATAAAAAATGGCTTCCCAAGATATATACATGTTTCTGCAGTGCAGCCGGGATTTCTATCTATGTGGCTCTTCTCAGTTCACAGGAGTATTTAATCAAGTAAGCCAGAACAAACTTTGTACTTCAACTCAGGGTTTAATTATGTTGTGCATTTCTGATGTGATATGTCCTACTGATTATTGGGATGTGTTGACTGTGGGAGAAATAAATTTGTGGCACTTCTTATTGTGCTTTTAATTTATTAATGTATGTCTAATGTGTTGTTAGACATTATTTTTTAGTGTACTAATGTATCTATTTTCCAATTAACTTTGTAATGGAAAATTAAACTAATTTCACACTATGCCCCTGGACTTTATTGAGGCAAGTTACTCCTACCCACTGATTTTCAAAAGCAAAGCTGACCTGACATTTGTTGACTTTCAAAAGATATTAAGAGTCTAAATGCTATAGTATTTTTCCCCCATTGCAAAGCTACCCTTACCATGTAGAGTGCTCATTTCCATATCCTAAGAGGGTGTGTGTGTGTGGTAGAACTTTGCTAATCTAGATGTTACAGCAGCACACTCCATAATGTACATTGCAAATACTTTATTACCGATATTGTAGTGAAGCAGAAGGGGTCATTTTGTTCATAAGTTAGAAGGAGGCATAATGAATTTGGATTGAGGGAGTGATTGGACAGCCTTGCGATTGACCCAGGGGCCCTTCACAAAGAGGCTAAAGAACCAATGATGTTTTACAAACAAGCTAGAAACTTCATTACTATTCCCAAAGAAGGATTTATTTACACTAGAGATGGGTGAACGTGGTTCAGAAGTTCGGAGTTCAGACCGAACTCAACCAGTTTGGTCGACCGAACCGAACTTCCGAACCGAACTCGATTTTCTAACCAAACTGAATTTCCGAACTCGGTTCTGTTCGCCCATCCCTATAAGATAATATTCCATTTAGTTCAATGGGGTTTGAATTTCCAAACTCTGTTCGGAAGTTCGGAGTTCGGATCGATCTCAAATAGTTCGGTTGACCGAACCGAACTTCCGAACTGAACCGAACCGAATTTCCGAACTCAGTTCTCTTCACCCATCCCTAATTTACACAGATTCAGTTTGGACTCTGTCGAAGATTTCCCCTTCTTTTCATGGTAACAGGTTGAAAGATAAATTCAGTCTTACAGTTTGTGTGATGACAAGCTCTTCAAAAGCCAGAAGATGTATCTCCTTGAAACCTCCAAGCCAGGTTTGCTCCATGACTCTTCTTTCTTAAGATTTTTCCTTGTGGAAGTCACAAATCAAAATCTGAACTGCTCTGTGCTTCCTAGCCTATTCTTGCTGTCTCCATGCTGCTGCCCATGAATCGGACCCCCAAGCAGCTTCAGATGTCAGTTTTCTGCAGCTCCCCTCAGAGCATGGTAACCTTTCCACAGACCATCTCAGGAGCTGAGGGGAAGACTTCTAATCTAAAAAGAGTCAAGGCCTGCCTAATATTAGCATCGATCCAGATAAATAGATAATGGTTGGAGTTTGAAAACAAACAGATCTCAGGGTAAAATAATGACACCTTTTGAGATGTCAGTAGGGAAGTTTCATTTTGTAGTTCTTGGTCAGCAATCTGCCTCCTGATAATCGCTATGGCTGCCTTGAGGCCCAGAGGCATCAAAAGGCCATGAGTCATACCCAATTTAGCAACCATCTCTTCTACCGTGTTGTTCCAGATATCTTTTAGCCCTGAATTCACTAATATAGAAAACAAGGAGTTTGACACAGGGGGAAATAAATTTGTTCTCAACCAAAGTTTAATTATAGGAAGTAATGCTCTAGCTTTAATTGAGATTGACAAGGTCTCTGCCCATAGGATGACCTGAGGGGTACCTTTGGGGAGTCCCAAGATAGTTCTTAAAAACAAATTTTGGACAAAATGGCCACTAGCAGGAAGTAGGGGCGCAGCTAGCTGCATAAAAGGAAGCCAACTCCAGGAATAGGGTCAGTCTACACCTGACCATGAAGGAGTGAATGTCTCTGGAGAAGGCTCTTGGAAGGGTTCCTGAAGGGAGGAGGCCGAGACCTGAATAAGAAGTCTGGCAGCGGAGTGAGTTGTTAACCAGTCAGATGATTGTTGCCTGGCTAGGCTAAGATTATGTGTTAGACTGTAGCTGATATTTAGAGACTGGCCAGAGGTTTGGTGCCTGGCCAGGAACTTTAGGTTTGAAATAATCTGTTAAATCTGGGTTCTGTCCCGACTATGGCATGAAGACACTGTTGGTGGCCTTGGTGGATGATCTCCATCGGGACATGGCTGCAGAATGTTTGACATTTTTTATCCTACTAGCTCTCTTGGTTGATTTTGACACCATGGACCATGGGCTGTTGTTGAGATGGCTGCATGACCTGGGGGGTCTGGACGGGACTGTTCTTGAATGGTTCCGCTCATTCCTCACGGGGAGAAGCCAGTGGGTGGTGTTGGGAGCTGAAGTATCTTGCCCCCGCGCCTTGTCCTGTGGCGTTCCACAGGTTTCCATTCTGTCTCCACTATTATTTAATGTATATATGTAGCCCTTGGGGGAGGCTGTGAGAGGGTTCGGGGTGTGATGTCACTAATATGCTGACAATACTCAGCTGTACCTCTCTTGTTCAGCTGACCCAGACCCTGCTGTCTCGTTGCTATCCCAGTGTCTGGAGGCCGTGGCAGAGTGGATGTGGCAGAGCAGACTGAAGCTCAACACCGATAAGATGGAGATGATGGTGGTGGGGAGGGTGAGGGAGGTGTTGGCCCCCCTGATGGGGGGGGTTCGGCCCCCTATAGTTCAGCAGGTTTGGAGTCTGGGGGTGGTGCTGGACTCGGATCTCCGCTTGGATTGACAGGTGGAGGGGGTGGCGAATGCAGTCTTCTGCCAGTTGTATCTAGTGAGGAAGCTGCGTCCATGCATCTCCAGACCAAATTAGTCTCCCTCATCCATGCCTTTGTCACCTCAAGGCTGGACTACTGCAACACGCTCTACGTGGGGCTGCCCTTGTTTCTGGTTCGGAGGCTGCAGCTAGTGTAGAATGTGGTGGCCCGTCTCCTGATGGGGACGGGTCGTCGGGACCATATAACACCGGTGATCCAGACTCTGCACTGGTTGCCAATAGCGTGCTGACTCAGGTTCAAGGTATTGGTATTGATCTATAAGGCCCTTCACAGTCTTGGCCCCTCATACCTCAGGGACTGCCTCGCCCTCCATGCCCCAGAGCGGCTCCTTCGGTCTGCCAAAGGTACCTTCCTGGACGTTCCTCGTGTTAATTGGGGGGCCACGATGGAGAGGGCATTCTCGGTGGCCGGGCCGCGTCTTTGGAATTCCCTCCCAGAGGAAGCTCGCCTGGCCCCAAGCCTTTTAACATTCTGGCGGGATGTTCGCCCAGGCCTTTGGGGAGGGGGGGGGAAGAGGGTTTTTAGCTCTTTCCTGCCCTTATTTTATTTTATTCTTATTTATTCCCCTATCCCTGTGATGTTTTAAATTGTTGATGTTTTTAAAAATTGTTTTTATGAATGTTTTTTAGCTGTACGTTGCCCCGGGATGCTGTAGGCATATGGGATGACTCATAAATGCATAAAATAAGTAAATTAAATTAATTAATTAATTAAGACGATGCTTGAGTGGCAGTCTTCTTGGGGCCCAATCCTGAGAGCACTCACCCACAATCAAGTGGGACCCTGCTGCACTGTTATCCAGTTGTCCCACTTTGTCTAAGTCCATGCCCTTTAAACTCATCCAAGATTCTGTGGCCACTGCTGAATCCAGCTTCCCAGTCTCCAAGTTCCAGTTTCAAAACTAAATGATAACTGGGCTTAGTAAGACTGATATTCCTATGAGCTATACCATTTACTAGGGGCGGGCGTGCCGATAAATCTGGTATCTGATAATGCAGGTACTGGGCGTTATCGGATTCAACCCGGTAAATCCGGTCCCGTTACCGGATTCCGGGTACCGGATTTTTTTACATTGCAGCCATTTAAATGAATGGCTGCAATGTAAAAAGTCCCACCAAAAAAGTAAAAAAAACCAACCTCCCTGAGTCCAGGCTGCACGGGTGGAAGGGGGGACACCCTCCACCCACCTTGCCCAGCCTGGATTTTTGTTAAAAAGAGAGCCCCCCCCAGCAACAGCGGCTGCGGCGTCCCAGCAGCCGCCGGTAAGTATAGACCCGATCCCTGGGGGGGGTGTTTAACACCCCCCCAACCCCCCAGGGATCACCCCTACTACAAGTTGACTGTACCTTTGTATTTCAGCGGAGCTCCGGGTGCGGCGGCGGCGGGCGGTCCGGCGGCCTCAGCGCCGGCTGTGGCTGCCGGCGTCAGAGACGCTCTAGGCCTTCCGGGGAAACCCGGAAGTTCCCCGGAAGGCCTAGAGCGTCTCTGACGCCGGCAGCCACAGCCGGCGCTGAGGCCGCCGGACCGCCCGCCGCCGCCGCACCCGGAGCTCCGCAAGGTAAGCAAGCACTGAACTTTAGTAGGGGTGATCCCTGGGGGGTTGGGGGGGTGTTAAACACCCCCCCCAGGGATCGGGTCATACTTACCGGCGGCTGCGGGGACGCCGCGGCCGCTGGTGCTGGGGGGTGGGCTCGCCTCTGAGTCTTTTTTTAAACAAAAATCCAGGCTGGGCAGGGTGGGTGGGGGGTGTCCCCCCTTCCACCCATGCAGCCTGGGAGGGGGAGGGTGGAGGAATTGTATTCCATTGATTTCAATGGGGACACAGTGCCCCATTGAAATCAATAGAATATAACCGGTACCGGATACCGGATTTAATCCGAGAATCCGGTTCTTTGAGAACCGGAAAACCGGTAAATCCGGTATCCAGTAATTGCCCCGGGGTCCCAACTCTACCATTTACACTGTGGCCTAAACCATTCCAAAGGCCACAGAGGGGACAATCTCTCTCCTTGTATGAGAGGTCCGTTTCCATTTTCCTTTCTAGTTTCCCAAAGGGGAATTTAATTTGGACAAGTGCAAAGTGATGTACAAACTATATGTGTACAATGCCGGGTTATAAATTAGGACATTCACAAAAAGGATCTTGGACCAATACATTGAAATCCTCAGCTCTGTGTGTGGCAGCAGTAAAAAAATAAAACAATGTTAGGAATCATTTGGAAAGGGCTAAAACTGAAAATATCATAATGCCTCTATATAGATCTATAGTACGACCACACCCTGGAGTATTGTGTGCAGTTCTGGTCACCCCATCCCCAAAAAGACATAGTAGAACTAGAAAAGGTACAGAGAAGGGCAACAAAAATGATCAAGGGTATGGATCAGCTCCCATATGAAGAGAGGCTTGATGGGTTAGAGCTCTTCAGCTTGGAGAAGGGACGGCAGAGGGGATATGGTAGAAGTTTATAAAATCATGGGTGATGTGGAACACGTAAATAGGAAATGGTTACTTGCCTGCTCTTACTTTCCTTGCTCTAACAAGGGAATTAACTGGTAGCAGATTTAAAACAAATAAGAGAGAGTATTTTTTTCCACTCAACGCACAATTAATGTGTGAAATTTACTGTCAGAGGGAAGTGGTCAAGGCCAGTACTGTAACTAGTTTAAAAAAAATATTAGATAAGTTCTTGGAGGATAGGTCCATTATTAGCCAAGTAGGTTTTGGAGACGTAATCTCTTAATGTTGGGGGTAGGAACAACAGGGAATGGATTGCCCATTGTGAGTTTGTGACCTGTCGGGTACTTCTCCCAAGAGACAGAGGTTGGCCACTGTTGGAGACAGGATGTTAGGCTTGAAGGACCATTGGTTTGAACCAGTATGGCACTACTTATGTTCTTATGTAGGACTTCAGGAATTGTCACTTCCTTCCTTGCCTGAGCCATGAGCATCTTCTCCTTGGCGATGGAGTAGCTTCTACACTAATCGGTCCATACTAAGTGCACTCCGCAGTTCTTGATTGACTTAAGGTATGTGCTCTTTTTATTTTGTCTATACCTAGATAGGATACTTATTGGTATATTTTGTGGCAACAGTCTTAGCAAAGCTCTCTGGTGTGTCTGTCTTTTTAAATACTTTATGAAACTCATTTTGCGTGTGTTAATCGAGGATAAACAGGCATAGGACCTGAAGGGTTTGTTGTGTTTTCTAAAAAATGAAAAATAATTATGCTTTCACTTCTTATGAAAGTTCTCTGAAATGTGAAATTCATTTTCTTTTTACCTTTAGCTAATTGCAACACTGAATCAGATGCTGGCCAAACAAGCAATGATTTATTTTCGGTTTACCTTCACTTGACATTTGTGCTTTGCGCTAGACATAGATCAATGGGACCCTCAGGCTGCATCGATAGATGGATGGAGAGGTATAGTTTAATTTATTAAAAAGTATTAAATCAACATGAGCTTCAGAAACAAATGTATAGCAATAAGGCTCTGTACAAGGCAGTGGCCTGTCAGCTACTGAGCACAGAACAGTGGGTGTTTTCAGATGGATGAGGGGCTAGCCACTCCCGGACCTGCTCTGAGCATGCACCCCTGCGTTGGCTTGCTTGCAGCCACAGGGGTGTCCTCCTTCCCTCCCGCCTCCTTTGAGGAAGTCTCCTCCCTGCTCTCCTCCTCCAACCCCTCCACTTGCCCCCTGGACCCCATTCCTTCCTGCCTCCTGACCTCCCTTGCCTCCACCCTCACCCCTCCCCTCCTGCACATCATCAACCTCTCCCTCTCTACCAGCTCCTTCCCCTCTGCTTTTAAACATGCCACTGTCTCCCCCATTCTCAAAAAGTCCACTCTGGATCCCTCTAAACCCTTTAATGAATGTCCTGTCTCGCTCCTCCCTTTCGATTCCAAGCTTCTTGAATGGGTTGTCTACTCTCATTGCCTCGACCTCCTCTCTGCCAACTCCTCCCTTGACCCCCTCCATCCTGGCTTCTGTCCCCTTTACTCCGCTGAAATTGCTCTTGTTAAAATCACCAATGATCTACTTGTGGCTAAATCCAACTGCCTTTACTCTATTCTTGTCCTCCTTGTTCTCTCTGCTTTCTTCGACACTATTGACCACTTGCTCCTGCTTGAATCGCTCCACTCCCTTGGATTCTGGGACTCTGTCCTCGACTGGTTCTCCTACCTTTCTGACTGCTCCTTCAATGTATCTCTTCCTAATTCCTCCCCCTCCTCCTCCATACCCCTCTTGGTCGGAGTTCCCCAAGGCTCTGTTCTTGGCCCTCTCCTCTTCTCTATCTACACCCAATCCCTAGGCAAACTCATTGCCTCCCACGGTTTCCAATACCACCTATAAGCTAATGACACTCAACTCTATCTCTCCACTCCTTCCCTCTCCCCCTCTGTTCAAGCTCGTCTTACCGACTGTCTCTCTGATATCTCCACCTGAATGTCTCAATGCCAACTCAAAC
>QEPC01009507.1:182945-193780 GCA_003113815.1 Sphenodon punctatus | reverse complement strand
AGGGGACTAAAGGGTCATCTAGTCCATCCTACTGCAACAATTCAGGATTTACCAGACCTAAACAATCCTCACAGAAAAATCCATCCAATAAGTAACCAAACCTATAACCAAAATCTGCCTTCAAACCCTACATTGACTCCGTTGCCAAATCCTGCCGCTTCACCCTCCACAGCATTGCCAAGATCCGCCCTTTTCTGTCTGTCTCCTCTGCCAAAACTCTCATCCACGGCCTAGTCATCTCACGCCTCGACTATTGTAACCTCCTCCTCGCTGGCCTTTCCTGCTCTCACCTTTCATCCCTTATTTCTGTTCAAAACTCTGCTGCCAGGATCATCCACCTAGCCTGTCGCTTTGATCATGTGCAGCCTCTCCTCTCTCCACTGGCTCCCTCTTCATGAGCGTATTCTGCACAAGCTCCTCATCTTCACCTACAAAGCCCTTCACAACCTCACTCCCCCCTACCTCTCTGCCCTGATCTCCCTCTGAACTCCTGTTCAAGCACTCCACTCCTCTTCCATCCCCTCCCTCATCCTCCCATGCCTCCCCTGCTCCCCCAAGCACCTTCGTCCCTTCTCCCTCACTGCCCTGCATGCCTGGAACTCCCTCCCTTCCCTCATCCGCCTGGCCCCCACCCTCCACACCTTCAAGTCCCTCCTCAAAACCCACCTCTTCTGCTCTGCCCTTCCTAACTCCTGCTAACCATTCCCACCCAGGATTATCCCCCACCTGTTATCTGTAAACTCCCAACTTACTGCAACCATGCCAAGAAAGTGTACCTGAGTTCCCGCATCCTCATGATTGTCGCATCCCTTGTCTCTTCCTGTTCCCCCTTCCCTGTCTCCCCCCCTCCCCTTTAGATTATAAGCTCTCAGGCAGGGACCATGTCTATCTTATTCTTTGTAAAGTGCCAGATACGTCGCTGGTGCTATATAAATGCTAATGCTAATAATAGTAATAATAATAATAATAATAATAATAATAATAATTAATAATTAATAAATAATATGCCTGCTTGCAGCCCTGTCTGGGTTGAGTTCAAACAGGCACAGTTGTTACTGCAGCCCATGATCCTCCTGTGAAGTTCCCCCTGCCCCGACACCATAGAGTTGTGGGTGGATCACCCAGTGTTCCAGGCTGCCACCCACAACTCTATGGTGTTGCCCAGGGCATCCCCTAGCCAAGAATAGAGCTGCAGTAGCTGTCTGCCAAGCAGATGGACAGGAGCCCTGCCTTAGGTTACTACCCCAGGTTTGGCTGACCCACTCTGCCGGCAGTGCTCCAGGATGTTCTGGAGCACTGCCAGCAGGGCTGCCCCAAAGTAGAGACAGCCTGTTCAGCCTCTGCTCTTCCTGCACATCTGGTGGTCCACTTTTAGGTGGATGGGCCAACTAGATGCATGATGGAGCAGAGGCCGGCCAGCTGTTTGTCTAAAATCACCCAATGTACTTGAGGTGCAACCCTTTGCTATTGAAGTCAGTATTAGCTGAGACATTGACTTAATGGATGGAAGATTGTTCCTTTAGTCTCTTTTCCTTTCACTAGTTACAGAAAGGGAAATGTGTGTCTGATATGAACTGAACAGTAGGAGGGGAAAGAGAGGACATTGTATGACCAGTTATGAAGTATGGTATCTTATATTATTTTAGTTTTCTAGAACACTAACAGGCTCACTGCTGTGTTCTAGTATAACTTTCCTTTCATACCACTGTTCTTCAAATGTTGGTTTAGTGCAATGCACACTGTCATCTTTTTAGATATTGACTGGACCTGCATTCTCAAATTTTCAATAAAACGTAAGTTCACATATTTAAGGTACATTATGAAAGTGAGATTTAGCCTCCTAAATAACATGGATGCTTTAAAAACTTTTACTCTTTGAATTCCAAGTTGACGTGGTGGGGGGAGGGGACTGGCTTCTAAAATTTTCTTTTAAAAGGCAACACTGACCTCAGCTATATTCTTTCAGACAACATGCTCCTTTTTTCCTAGGCTTGCCTTCTGTTTTACAATTTCTGGCTTCAGTTCATGTTCATCCCAACTAAAATACATAAGTAGTTCCATACTGAGTCAGACCAATGGTCCATCAAGCCCAGCATCCTGTCCTCCTGCAGTGGCCAATCTCGATCACATGGGAGAAGAACCAACAGCCACAATGGACAATCTATTCCCCGTTCTTCACTCCCAGCTCCCGACAGTAAAAAGTTCATACCGTAAGCTACTTGGTTAATAGCCATTAATGGACCTACTCTCTAAGAACTATTCAGTCCTTTTTAAAATCCATCTATATTATAGGCATTGACAATGTCCTCTGGCAGCAAATTCCATATGTTAATTATGTGTTGAGTGAAAAAGTGCTTCCTTTTATTTGTTTTAAATCTTCCGGCAGCTAGTTTCATGGAATGTCCCCTAGTTCTAGTACTATTTGAGAGGGTGAATAACCGTTCCCTACTTACTTGTTCCACACCACTCAGTATTTTATAAACCTCTATCATGACCCCTCTCAGTCATCTCTTCTCTAAGCTGGAGACCCAGCTTGTCAAGCCTCTCTTTGTACGGAAGCCATTCCATACCCTTGTCTTTATCATTTTCGTTGCCCTTCTCTGTACCTTTTCTAGTTCAGCTATGTCTTTTTTGAGATGGGGCATCCAGAACTGCACACAATATTCCAGGTGTGGTCGTACCATTGATTTGTATAGAGACATTATGACAGCCTAAGTTTTATTCTCTATCCCATTGTGAATAACTCCTAACATTTGGTTTGCTTTTTTGACTGCTGCTTCACACTGGGCTGAGGATTTCAGTATATTGTCCACGGTCATTCCCAGATTCATTTAGTGAGTGGCAAGTCCTAGCTTAATACCCAGCATTGTGTACTCATAAGCCTTTTTTACATGGATGGCGCAGCAGTGTCGATGGGTAGACATGGGTCTGGATGGGTGAGTGAGCATACCCAGCAAACACCTGGTGCCACCGAGCAGGGAGACATTTACATGGACAGCACTGCAGGGGGTGGTGGGAAGGAAAGGGGAGGGGCTGGCAAACACCCAGCAGCCAAACACCCATCCCAGGAAACACCCGGCAAACACCCGTGCAAGTAGGGAGCGGTGGGTAAGCCCCGCCCCGCCCAGCACAACGATGGCACAACATGGCCAACTGAGGGCAAACAAAGCCATGCAATGCGGCCCCGCTCCCTAGCCACCAGGACTCACACGGGCGGGGAGGGAGGGAGATGGGATGACAGCTGCTACAAAGGAGCTGGCTCCACATAGCCCCAGCATGGAGCCCAGACAGCCTGGCACCAGGTACCCCCTCCCCAACACACACCCACAGCAGAGCCGCACACATACAGCAGGCAGCAGAAGCACACAGGGACAGGCCCACGGCCCACGAGGGGCAAAGAAAGGGGGGTAAGGTATGCACACAACACAAGCAACCCCCCCCACACACACCCCAGAGGCACCCACACAAGGGGAGAGGTCACAGCAAAGCACAACACGGACACACCAGGAAAGGAACACACAAGACCTTAATCGTATGGGGAACCAGCAACAGGGGGCAACAACCACATGGCAGGGACGGGGCAACAGAAGGGGGGGGGAAACAGTGCCAGAAGAGGCAGGCCCAGGACAGCATCCCATCAATAGGGCCAGTGACCCCACGCTCGGCGTCAGCATGCGGCCTGCGTGTGGTCCAGCTGCTTCAGCCACTCCAGAACGTGCAGGAGGAGCTCCAGGAACTCCCCCTGCTCCCGGGTCTGCTCAGCGATCATGGCCTGCACTGTATGGGACAGAAGGAGAGGAGACAGCCATCAGAGCCAGCCCCGGGCACCCAGGAACAGAACCCCCCCATGAAGGGACACAGGCATAGGGCCCAGCAAACAGGCAGCACACTCACGGATGCCATCAAACAGCCACCCCGCCGCACACATGTCCCACACCACCCGCTCCAAAGCCGGGCACAAGAGGCACAACAGGAGGGCACAGGAGCAGGTGAGGGCAGTGGTCACACAGAGGGGGCAATGGGGTCAAGGGACTCCAGGCAGCAGTGAGCAGCGATGCAGACAACAGCACACAGCCCGATTGGAGGCATGGGGGGGGGTGGCTATGCACTGTCCCGAGCACCAGGGTGGCAGCAAGTGGGAGGCGGCAAGGGGCCACACATGGATGGTCTGGTGAGCGCTCCTGGGGTGGTGACTCTGGCGCTAGACCCTCCCAGAAGAACAGGCCCCTTCGGAAGCCTCGGGAGCACATATGAGTATCCACCAGGTAGTGCAGAAGGAGTGAATCTGCACCTGCGGCTGCATCCCTTACAGCTGGAAGGTCCCTCACCAATTGAAGGGTGGTGAAGTGCACAGTAGTGGGGCCCCCGGTCCGGATTAGCCCACCAACATCGGGGGCCAGCAAGTGCAGGTCCCACAGAATGGCCCCCACATCTAAGGGTGCGTGCGGGATGCCGTGTGCATGCATGAGGCTGCCGGTGTACAGGGCAGCAATGGGGGGGCTGACAGCAAGGTGAGGCTGTACCCAGGTAGCTCCATCAGCAGGCAAGCCGCCGTTACCTTTGCAGTGGTCCATGGCACAACAACGGCGGGCAGGGGCCCCAAGGAGACTGGCACAGGGGGGTGAAGGCAAGCTCAAGGGAATGGGCCTGGCATGCCGGGACCCTGATCTTCCCCAGGCTGGACAGCAGAGAGGACAGCGCTCACAGCACGTGCCAGCGGAGTGTGGCAGGGAGTGGGAAGCAGCAGAACCGTGCTGCTGGGGGATGGGGACCCACAGTGCTGCTGCACCTCCTGGGCATGGGCCTCCTGCTGCTGCACATGCTGCTCCGGCAGATTACCCTGCTCCATCTTCAGAGTCTCTGGTCCGTCCTCCTGGGCGCACGGTGGCGGGGCAGCAAACCTCTGGAAGGCAGCGCTCATGCGATGGGTGAGGTGGGCGTCTGTCCGATGACGTGCCCTGCTGGGCTCAGCGGTGTCCCTGCACTGGTGCTCAGGGCTGGGCCAGTGCCCCTGTACCAATGTGCCCAGGGAGGGGTGGCCCCGAGCAGCTCTGAGGGGAACAGGGACTCCATCTGCCACCACATTGCTGCCCGGGCAGCCGAATGCTGGCCAGCACCGGACCCTTACCCATGTCTGTAGGTCTGGGACCCACTCAAAACAGCTGGGCCCTACCAGTTACCTGCATCCAGTTCTTCATTCCATGTGTGGCCTACTGGGTCCAGGGAATGGGTCCCATGGGTTGCCCAGCGGCGATTGCCCTCCTTTTGCTGTTGGCTGCAGGTTGCGCTGGCCCTGCACAGGCCCGCCAGCCAACACAAGCAGGCTCGAGTGAGCAGGTCCAGTGCACATCTGTTCCTTCCACCTCAACTGCATGAGGCATTGCTGGTGTAGCCTCCGGCCCCATCGGCTTGACAGGGAGTGCCCAGAGCCCCCAAACTGCAGGTGCCCCCTGCACTCTGGACAACCCCCCCTGTCCCTGGACAGAGTAAGCGACAGCAAGGTCTAGTTACCAGATTGAAGGCAGTAAGTGAGGAGTGTGAGGTTGCAGAGGCCCCATCTGGTTCATCTTCTTGGGTTGAGTTTCAGGAAGTGATGCCAGCTGATGCGGCGGATGTCCTGGGGTCTGTTAGGGCCACCAGTTGTCAACTCGATCCATGCCCGTCCTGGTTGATGAAAGCCTCCAGGGAGATACTAGGGACAGTGCTGGCAAGGGTTATCAATGCATCCCTTCAGCAGGGTAGATTGGTGCCCAGCCTTAAGCAGACTGTGGTGCGTCCCCTGCTGAAGAAGCCATCTTTAGACATGGATGCACTCGCCAGCTACCACCTTGTCTCTAATCTACCCTTTTTAGGGAAGGTTATTGAACGGGCGGTGGCACTGCAGCTCCAGCGGCATCTTGATAGCATCAGTTTCCTTGACCCTTTTCAATCTGGGTTCCGCCCTGGCTATGGCACTGAGACGGCGTTGGTGGCTTTGGCCGACGACCTCCGCTGAGAGATGGATGCACAACGGTCAACACTTCTTGTGCTGCTAGATCTCTCGGCTGCTTTTGTTACTGTGGATCATGGGCTGCTGTTGGGATGACTGCGAGATCTGGGGGGTCTGGATGGTTCCACTCATTCTTCTCAGACAGAAGCCAGTGGGTGGTGCTGGGAGCTGAAATATCATGTCCCCGGGCCTTGGCCTGTGGCGTTCCACAGGGTTCCATTCTGTCTCCACTGTTATTTAATGTGTATATGCAGCCCTGGGGGAGATCGTGAGATGGTTTGTGGTGTGTTGTCATGAATATGCTGGCGACACACAGCTGCACCTCTCTTTTTCTACGGACCCAGGTCCTGCCGTTCGATACTTTCCCAGTGTTTGGAGGCTGTGGTGGATTGGATGAGGCAGAGCAGACTGAAGCTGAACCCAGATAAGATGGAGGTGATGGTAATGGGGAGGGCGAAGGAGGTGTTGACTCCTCCTATTGGGGGGGGGCTGCCCTCCGGTTGCCCAGCAGGTTCGGCATCTGGGGGTGATTTTGGATGCGGACCTCCGCCTGGATCGGCAGGTGGAGGCGGTGGCTAAAGCCGCCTTCTGCCAGCTGTATCTGGTGCGGAGGCTGAGCCCTTACATCTCCAGACCTGACCTGGCCACTCTCATCCATGCCTTTGTTACCTCGAGGCTTGACTACTGCAACGCGCTCTACGTGGGGCTTCCCTTGATATTAGTTCGGAGGCTGCAGCTGGTGCAGAATGCGGTGGCCCATCTCCTTATGGGGACGGGTCGCCGTGAGCACATTACACCAGTGCTCCATTCTCTGCACTGGCTGCCTATAGCATACCAAGTCAAGTTCAAGGTGCTAGTATTGGTATACAAAGCCCTATACGGTCTCGGCCCCTCTTATCTCGGGGACCGTCTTGCCTTCCATTACTCAGGACGGACCTCCGATCCACTGGGGGCACCTATCTGAAGGTCCCCCGTGTAAGGTGGGGGGCCACCATGGAGAGGGCGTTCTCCGTGGTCGGGCCACGGTTGTGGAACTCCCTTCTGAAGGAAGCCTTCCTGGCCCTGGGTCTGCTTGCCTTTCGGCGGGCATGCAAGACTTGGCTGTTCACCCAGACCTTTGGAGGGGAGGGGGGAGAGAGGGGTAAATTGGGGAGATTGGTTGGGTGGGGAATTTGGGGAATTGGAGGGGGGGTTAGGGTTGGGGGGGTTAATATTTTTTTAAAGTGATGTTGGTTTTAATATATTTTACTGTTTTATCATGTTGTTAGCTGCCCCGAGATGCCATAGGCATGAGGGGGTGGCATAAAAATGTCATGAAATAAAATTTTAAAATAAAATAGTTACAAAACCTTTATTGGAGGGGACATGTACGATGGAAGGGGGTGGGGGCCAACATCTGGGGCACTCTCTCCCCTTCTTGGCTGCACCACCAGGACTCGCTGGTTGGCGTGCCCTGGCCTCAGCTGACCACAGTACTCTCCAGATGGACAGTCCGGCCTCCCTGTCTTCCACTGGCCACTCCACATCAGCGTCTCTGAAAGTCCCTGCTTGGAGGAACAGGAATGGGTTAAGGGATCCTCGTGTGCACTCACCTCTGTCCCTTGTTGATGCACGGGCACTTGGATGCCCCATAGGCATCCAGGGAGCCCCCTACTCCCCAGACGAGCATGGCATGTGCCATAGGACGTTCCCTGAAGGTCCCCCCCACCCAGGACAGTCCACCCATGGTATCACGGCACCTGCCCAGTCAAGTACTGTGGCAACGAGCAGGTACACATGCCTCTGGCAATGGCCATTGCTCCCCATCCCATGTACTGCTTGCACGCAGCGTGGGTTCAACAATATGTTCCCTACCGGGGTCCAGCTTCGTGCAGTTCCCCAGATTCCTATTGGGCGTCCCCCTGGTGTTGCACCCCACAACCCCTGAGGGCCCGAGGTGCTGTGGCCTTACCTGTGGGGGTGGCGCAGTCACCATGGGTGGTTGTTTGTCCTGGGGTGCATGGTCTTGGGGTCGGGGCATTGCCGCCTGGTGCAGGGGTCTGGGTGGCAGCAGGGGCAGGACTATGGGGTGTGTGGCCAGGATGGGTGGCCCTGCAAGCGGGTCTGGTTGCCCCATGTGGGGGAGGGGGACTCCATGGACCAGGCCTGGGTAGGGTTGCTGCTGGGGGAACCACGGGTGGCTGAGGTGCAGGGGGCGGGACTGGCACCAGTGGGAAGCTGCTATGATTCTGGTTGGCTGCTGAGGGGCATGCCGCAGGGCCTCCATAGTCTGCCCCATGAGGTCCATGAGCTGTGAAGCCTGACCTGTCACAGGCGTGCCACTGCTCGTGTTGGAGGGCGGCAGCCTAGTGCCTGTCCCAGAGGTGCTGGGTGCGGGACCGGGCCATGATGACAGCCAGGATCTCCTGGTCCCTTTCCCCCTTCCCTCTGATGAGCTCCCTCATGAACGCAAGCTCCCGGAAGTGCTCCTCGGCTAACCATTGTGATTTCGCCAGCAACTCCCTGCTGAGATTCTCCCTCTCATGCTGGTTCCTGGCCGGATCTCCCAGTTCCGCTCCACGCTGCCGGCAGCTGCTCCCCTTGTGTGAGTGGGTGCCTGGTCTGTGAACAAGAGGTTGGACTGAACGTTAACACATCCTGCCTGTGTGCCCTGCTGGCCACTACCATCTGCCCAGGGTTCCTGGTGGGGCAGCCCCCATAGTGTGATGGCTCCCCTCAGCCCTCTCCTGTGGGGTCCCCAAGCCCTGCCCTGTCATGGGGTGACCCCCCGGGATCTGTTAGCTGTGGTAGGGTCCCCTGACTGTGTGGCATGCCGGGGAGCTGCTGTGGGCCCTCCAGCCCCTCCTGCCTGCCCCCTTCCACACAGCCCCTGGTGGGCCCTGCCGGTTGATGGTTGCAGACTCCCAGGTGCCCCACCCCCCTGTCCCACCCCCGCACTGCACCCAACCCCCCCTTGGCCCATGTAGCCCACCCGGGAGGATCGCCCACCTGGTGGTGGGGGAACTGCCTGGCCCCCCCCTCCTCCTCCTCCACCACAACCTCCACCTCGTGCACCTCCAGGTGCCTTGCACTGCAATGGGATGGGTTACCATGAGTGTTTGATGGCCCCCAGCCCAGGCCGCAGTGCCTCCGTCTGGGCCATTCCCCAACTGACCCACCCCCCGGCCCCGCTGGAGCGTGCATACCTGAATCCAGTTCCTCTGCTTCCTGGGGGCCATCCCGGGTCTCTGCTGACTATATTACCCCTATTGTACCCCTACTACTGCATCTCATGGGCGATGGCTTCATAGACCTGTCTCGTTTTGTAGCTTCGCACCAGGTCATGCTGGACCCTTTCAGACCCCTCACATGCGTATAAAGTCCCTGATCTCCTGTCTGGACTAAGGTTCCCCCTTTTGGGACCCGCGTGTGGGGGGCTGACTGGCTTGGTGGCATAGGGCCCACCCTGTGGATGTGGACGCTATGGTGGTGGTCTTGTCCTGTAGGGGGTAGTGCAATAGGGGTTACTACGGCTCCTGCTTGCCCCCTCTGTCTGCTGGTGGGGTCTGCCCCCCCTCACCCCTATTGGGTTCCCTTTTGCTCACCTAGCTGTCTGGAAGACCCTCCCCGGTCATCGTCCCAGTGGTGCAGCACTTCATTGTCTGGGAGATGTCTTGTGGGGATGGGGAACTAGGTTATGCTTCTGCCCTCTGCCCTGTGTTTCCTGGCCCAGTGGTCAGGGCATGGGGCACAGCCCTCCCCTCCCAGGGGGGTGGAGGTTCCCTCATGCTCACCTCGCTCTCGCTGCAGCCCCTTGGACCATGCCCTTGGGAGGTGCTGGGCTGGGGGTCATCCACTGGGGGGGCTGTCAGTGCAGTCCCTCTGCCCTGTGCTGGGACACATATGCTGTGTTACTTCCTGGCATGTTTCTCCACCTGTTCCCCCCCGGCCGGTGTACTGTTACCCCCCCTTGTGCCTTCTGCCTGGGGTGCTTCCCCCCCCGCACCATCTTGATGCAGGTTCTCCCCGCTTGTACCCCTGGGTCCCCATTCTCAAACGGCCCCTTCCCCTGTGTGGGGCGGCATCCACTCCCTTTACCTTCTTGTGGGCCTTCCTGGTTGCCATCGTGGGAGCCCACACACATGTGCCATGGTTCCTCCCTCCTTTACATGCTCTGGGCCGGACGTCCTACGTCCTCCCGCCCTGTGGGTGTGTCTGTGTGGCGGCACATGCGTGCCCCATGGCGCCTTCATGGTGGGACTCAGCCAGTCCATTCTGCGCAGGTGTACACAATTTGTATACATGTAAACAACAGGGTTAAGGGAGTTTGAAAAAAAATGTTCATTGTCGAATTATGTTAATAAATTAATGCTCGCTAAGGAAAAGTGTGATAGTTTAGTTATAAATATTAATAAGAGTAAGTATGTATGGTAAGGAATTAAGTATATATGTCACGTTCATGTTGACATTAAATTCTGAAATATAGACAGAAAATCTTGAAATAATTTCCATGCTTTTTGCTGTTTAATTTTTTTGTATGTAGTTAATTTTTTTTTAATTGTAGTTGTAATTAATTTTCACATTTGTTGGAGTTTACATTAGGATAAAATTTAGTTTCTGAAATATTTTTGAAGAGGAAAGTTTTTTGTTTTGGAAATGGCTCTGACTTTAACGGTTTTTTAAACTGTTGTTTGTCTTGGGAAATGTTCACCTTTTATACAATGTGATTAATATAGTATTGAGAATGTTAAAAGATATCACATATGTCGTGTATATTAGGGATGGGCGAACGCGGTTCGGTAGTTCGGTGTTCGGCCCGAACTCGGCCTGTTCGGACAACCGAACACGAACACGAACACAAACGCAC
>QEPC01009507.1:166755-180502 GCA_003113815.1 Sphenodon punctatus | reverse complement strand
GTTGCTGTTCATTAAGGTGAACCTTCCACTGCTGGGATTCCCCGAGCTGCCCCAGGACAAGGAGTGATGGTGCAGTGGCACACGCCATCCCATGCTAGGGGCAGTCGGGACGGGGCTCCTCCTCCTCCTCAATCTGGGCTAGGGCTACTGCTGCTGTGCTGCTGAGGTGTTGTCCCTCCCTCCCAATGCCTGGCACCTGCCCTGCCCCCCCACTCACTCACTCACTCACTCACTCTCTCTCTCTCTCTCTCTCTCTCTCTCTCTCACTAGACGGCCTCAGCCGCTGTATCTGACTGACCTCATGATGCAGGGTGGCATTTGGAAACAAACTGTAAGCCTTCCAGCCGGCCTCTGCCTAGATGATCTCGGCCCACCTAAGCATGTGACTCTCTCTCTCTCTCTCTCTCCACAGTCTTTGCCAGCCTATCTAAGTGCCCTGCCAAGGTCCCAGCCTACCTTTCCTACTGCCTCTCATACCAAGGTGCCTGTCTGCCCACCCAGGTTGCCGCCAAGCTCTACGCCTGCCCCAGCCCACCTGCCCGCCTCTCATGCCACGCTGCCTGTCTGCCTGCCCAGGTTTCTGCCTAGCTCAAAGCTTGCCTCATCCTGCCTTCCTGCCTCTCATGCCAAGGTGCCTGTTGACCTGCCCTGTAAACCCTGGGTGATGTGCCCCACTTGCCTGGTAATCTCGCTGCTACTGTCTGCTGGTCCGTGGGCGCTCTGCTCTGGCAAATCCAAATGTGCCCACACAATCCTGCTGCTGCTGTCTGCTGATGTATGGGAGCTCTTCCCTGGCAAATCCTACCATCCTGGCTAGACTCCATGGGTGCAGCGCACAGGCAAATCCTGCCAATGCTGTCTCTGCTGTTCCCCAGGTTCTGTACTTGGGCAATTCAATGTCTTCTCCTGTTGCCAATGCTGCCTCTGGGCAATCCAATGTCTGCTGCTGCTGCTGCCAATGCTGCCCCTCTGCTGTGCCACTGCATCTAGTCCTAGGACCCACCCTCGGGGTTATGGGGACATCATTCACCTCAAAGAGAGCCATCATTCAGCAGCATCAAGAAACAGCCACTCCAGCCCCGGGACCCACCGTCAGGGGTCTGGGGTCTACGTTACCATCAGGGAGAGCTGTGCCATTGCATCCAGAAGCTGCCACTGTATCCCTAGGACCCACCCTTCGGGTTATGGGGACGTCATTCCACGGCATCATGAAACAGCCTCTCTAGCCCCAGAACCCACCGTCAGGGGTCTGGGGCCTACGTTACAGGCAGGGACGGCTGTGCCACTGCATCAAGAAGCTGCCACTGTATCCCTAGGACACTCTTGCCCCGGGACCCGCCATCAGGGGACTGGGGCCTACATTACTGGAAGGGAGGGCTGTGTCCAATATCTAGAAGCTGCCACTCTAGCCCCAGGACAGGACCCACCCTCAGGGTGCTTGTGCCCTGTCATTCCACTCACGGGGTGCTGTCATTCCACCTTTCCTTTATGCAACTTGTTGTTCATGGAGAGAGAGAGAAAGTCTCTTCACTGCTAGAAGGAGAGACAGACACGATCCCACCCATGCTGTCACCTACATTATATGGCCACTTTTGGCCAGAGAGAGAGAGAGAGGCTCCCTGCTAGAATGAGAGCGATGGGGGTGGCAGGGGAGAGTGTATCCATCCAGCTCAAGCTGCCACCTGCCAGAACCAGGAACAACTCCCATCTGTGCTCATGCTCCCGATGCCCAGTGCCCACATCCAGCAGCAAACCTACCAGAATGAGATGGAAAATAACACATCGTATTATATGTGCCTGCCTGCCTGTGTGCGTTCCTGTACCTTCTACCACCTATCGCATGACTGAATGAAGTGTGCCCAACCATGCACTAACTCTAGGGATATCATTCAACTCCCATAGGCTTTAGGTTGTCATTCCACTGTACTTAAGCCCGCCCGTCCCAGGAACCATCAACGAGATTCTGGGACCATCATTCCAGTCACTGGGGGGTGCATTACATTCTACTGCATCCAGAAGCCTGGTGCCTGCATGCCAGCCTGCCCCCCCAACCAGCCTACTCCTCTGCACTCACCCGTGTATGCCCGCTGAATCCGCTGAAAAAAAGCCCCTCCAATCACCAGCTCCCGCCACCTTCTGCCCGCTGCCAAGGAGCCTGTCTCTCTCTCTGGCACACCCAGACAGACACAAACCCTGACCCTCCTAGGGGGCTGTCTGCAAGTTGAGACCCTGCTGCTGCCTGGCACATCTTTGGGTTAATACCTTACCTATGCTACATGTGGTGCCAGGTGCTGCTGGTAGGGATTGACAAGCTGTATGAGATTCTGCTACCTGCCAGCCAGAACTTCAGCACAGAGAAATAAAAGATTGGCAAGTCAAACAAAGCTCGTAATAATAACAACAAATATAACTTTTATTAACAAAACAAAACAACAACAACATTATAAAACAAAAACAAAACATTTTAAACTTGAAAGGAAACATATCTCTATTCAGTCTTTTGGCCTGCCCCCCCCAAACTTGGGGGAAAGGCAGAAGGGGTGCACGTGAGCTAGGGGCAGGGGGCATCACACCTGCCGCATTTGGTAGCCGTGTTGGACGGCATATTCAACGGCTCCTACCACAGCCGCCTGCCACTTGGAGACCAACTGGTGGAAGAGTTCCAGGTTGGCCATCTCGGTGGAGACGTACTTGAACACATACTGCCAGTATGCCTCCACCTTCTTCTCGCATACCTCAACCGCCTGGAACCGTTCCACCAGTTGGTTCTCCATGGTGGCTGCTTGCTACTGTAGGCCAGTGACAAAGTCCTGGGTGGGCCTCTCCACCTCAGCCCGAAAGGCCCTTGCTGCTGCAGACTCCCGGAGCCCAGGGGACTCCACATCAGAGCTGGAGGAGGGGGAAGGGCTTGATGGTGTCTCTTTCTCATTACATTCCCCCCTTCTTCTGGCACTGATGCGCCAGCTCCATGGCCACACCAGAGTCCTGCCGCCTAACTTTCTCCCTGTGGAGTTTCTCAACATGGGCAATGAGCCTCTCTGTCCCTCTTAAATCTTTTCCGGCAGATCCAAAGAACATAAAAAGATAGGAACATAAGCAGTGCCATACTGTGTCAGACCAATGGTATGTCAAGCCCTGCCTGCATTCTGTCTCCACAAGTGGGTGGGTGGCCAATCTCTCTCTGCAGGGGACTTCTATTTCTAACAGGTCATAGAGCAATCCATTCCCTGTTGTTCCAGTCCCCGTACCTTACCATGCAGACGACAAATCCATTCTCCTTCTCATACTGTAGTGAATTAATAGGCTGATTGAAGCATTATGCATTATAGAACCAAGAGAATATTATACACATCTGTAAATATTGAAAGGATGCTATGAGTTTCCTATATGCTTTATTTGCTTGCTATATTCTTTATAGTAACTTTAGTTTAGGAATATTGAAAATGCATATTAGGAGGAAAACAGGCTGGCAGGAGGAGAGAGAAATATGCTGACAGGGATACATTCTTGTCATCAACAAAAGGAAAGGCCCCAGCAGGAACAGAGCTAGCAAGAATTGTTGTGCCCAGAACAAGGTTGCATATAAGAACTAAGTAATGCAATAAGGGAAAATGGCCTAGTCAGACAGAGAGATGCTTAGAGAAAGGGGCATGGGCAACTCATGGCCAAAGATCAGGCCTCCCATCTGGAGGGAGTGGTAGGCAGGATTCAACTGGTCAGTACATCCCATAATGACAGTGACTAAGCAGAAAGTACCCCAGATCTGAACAGCCAATGGGAGAGCTTTCCAGGCTTAGCACTGACAACCCNCATTGCATCCAGAAGCTGCCACTGTATCCCTAGGACCCACCCTTCGGGTTATGGGGACGTCATTCCACGGCATCATGAAACAGCCTCTCTAGCCCCAGAACCCACCGTCAGGGGTCTGGGGCCTACGTTACAGGCAGGGACGGCTGTGCCACTGCATCAAGAAGCTGCCACTGTATCCCTAGGACACTCTTGCCCCGGGACCCGCCATCAGGGGACTGGGGCCTACATTACTGGAAGGGAGGGCTGTGTCCAATATCTAGAAGCTGCCACTCTAGCCCCAGGACAGGACCCACCCTCAGGGTGCTTGTGCCCTGTCATTCCACTCACGGGGTGCTGTCATTCCACCTTTCCTTTATGCAACTTGTTGTTCATGGAGAGAGAGAGAAAGTCTCTTCACTGCTAGAAGGAGAGACAGACACGATCCCACCCATGCTGTCACCTACATTATATGGCCACTTTTGGCCAGAGAGAGAGAGAGAGGCTCCCTGCTAGAATGAGAGCGATGGGGGTGGCAGGGGAGAGTGTATCCATCCAGCTCAAGCTGCCACCTGCCAGAACCAGGAACAACTCCCATCTGTGCTCATGCTCCCGATGCCCAGTGCCCACATCCAGCAGCAAACCTACCAGAATGAGATGGAAAATAACACATCGTATTATATGTGCCTGCCTGCCTGTGTGCGTTCCTGTACCTTCTACCACCTATCGCATGACTGAATGAAGTGTGCCCAACCATGCACTAACTCTAGGGATATCATTCAACTCCCATAGGCTTTAGGTTGTCATTCCACTGTACTTAAGCCCGCCCGTCCCAGGAACCATCAACGAGATTCTGGGACCATCATTCCAGTCACTGGGGGGTGCATTACATTCTACTGCATCCAGAAGCCTGGTGCCTGCATGCCAGCCTGCCCCCCCAACCAGCCTACTCCTCTGCACTCACCCGTGTATGCCCGCTGAATCCGCTGAAAAAAAGCCCCTCCAATCACCAGCTCCCGCCACCTTCTGCCCGCTGCCAAGGAGCCTGTCTCTCTCTCTGGCACACCCAGACAGACACAAACCCTGACCCTCCTAGGGGGCTGTCTGCAAGTTGAGACCCTGCTGCTGCCTGGCACATCTTTGGGTTAATACCTTACCTATGCTACATGTGGTGCCAGGTGCTGCTGGTAGGGATTGACAAGCTGTATGAGATTCTGCTACCTGCCAGCCAGAACTTCAGCACAGAGAAATAAAAGATTGGCAAGTCAAACAAAGCTCGTAATAATAACAACAAATATAACTTTTATTAACAAAACAAAACAACAACAACATTATAAAACAAAAACAAAACATTTTAAACTTGAAAGGAAACATATCTCTATTCAGTCTTTTGGCCTGCCCCCCCCAAACTTGGGGGAAAGGCAGAAGGGGTGCACGTGAGCTAGGGGCAGGGGGCATCACACCTGCCGCATTTGGTAGCCGTGTTGGACGGCATATTCAACGGCTCCTACCACAGCCGCCTGCCACTTGGAGACCAACTGGTGGAAGAGTTCCAGGTTGGCCATCTCGGTGGAGACGTACTTGAACACATACTGCCAGTATGCCTCCACCTTCTTCTCGCATACCTCAACCGCCTGGAACCGTTCCACCAGTTGGTTCTCCATGGTGGCTGCTTGCTACTGTAGGCCAGTGACAAAGTCCTGGGTGGGCCTCTCCACCTCAGCCCGAAAGGCCCTTGCTGCTGCAGACTCCCGGAGCCCAGGGGACTCCACATCAGAGCTGGAGGAGGGGGAAGGGCTTGATGGTGTCTCTTTCTCATTACATTCCCCCCTTCTTCTGGCACTGATGCGCCAGCTCCATGGCCACACCAGAGTCCTGCCGCCTAACTTTCTCCCTGTGGAGTTTCTCAACATGGGCAATGAGCCTCTCTGTCCCTCTTAAATCTTTTCCGGCAGATCCAAAGAACATAAAAAGATAGGAACATAAGCAGTGCCATACTGTGTCAGACCAATGGTATGTCAAGCCCTGCCTGCATTCTGTCTCCACAAGTGGGTGGGTGGCCAATCTCTCTCTGCAGGGGACTTCTATTTCTAACAGGTCATAGAGCAATCCATTCCCTGTTGTTCCAGTCCCCGTACCTTACCATGCAGACGACAAATCCATTCTCCTTCTCATACTGTAGTGAATTAATAGGCTGATTGAAGCATTATGCATTATAGAACCAAGAGAATATTGTACACATCTGTAACTATTGAAAGGATGCTATGAGTTTCCTATATGCTTTATTTGCTTGCTATATTCTTTATAGTAACTTTAGTTTAGGAATATTGAAAATGCATATTAGGAGGAAAACAGGCTGGCAGGAGGAGAGAGAAATATGCTGACAGGGATACATTCTTGTCATCAACAAAAGGAAAGGCCCCAGCAGGAACAGAGCTAGCAAGAATTGTTGTGCCCAGAACAAGGTTGCATATAAGAACTAAGTAATGCAATAAGGGAAAATGGCCTAGTCAGACAGAGAGATGCTTAGAGAAAGGGGCATGGGCAACTCATGGCCAAAGATCAGGCCTCCCATCTGGAGGGAAAGGTAGGCAGGATAAAACTGGTCAGTACATCCCATAATGACAGTGACTAAGCAGAAAGTACCCCAGATCTGAACAGCCAATGGGAGAGCTTTCCAGGCTTAGCACTGACAACCCTGTACTTTGAATAATCATAAGGCAGTCACTGGATAAAAAGGCCAGCCCTAGACAGGGAAGGTGCCTTGCATGGTACCCTTTCTGACGCTCTCAAAGGCTGTGAAAAACCAGACTCCAGAAGCTAGGTTCCTAGATAGACTTCGATTGGGTCCCCGCCCTGCCTCTCCTCTCGAGACCAGACCTGAGACCTCTGACGCATATGTACTTATGTGTGTGTGCTTGCTGTCAGAGTAGGTGAAGGCTGCTGCCATATGTATGTGTATTGGTGCTATATTGTGCTTTATTCCCAGTTCTTCTATGTGCTATAGTAATAAACATCTGTCTATTTGAAGGACTTGCTATATGTTTCATAATGCCTCTGCCCAGATCCCGGAATTGGGAGCTGCCTGCCAGGGGTCTAAGTCCTGTCCATAGTAGGATTGATAGAGAACAGTTCCAATTCATAACAATACCACCGTCAGACATCGGACTTTGTCTGCCTGCTGTCTGGGGGTGGCACTGGCGACCTCTGCCTCAGTGTCCTGTGCACACTGGCGCCTGCATCCAATTCTGCCTCACCCTCTCTGAAGCAGGAACACATAAACAACACCTAAGTAATATCATGCATTTATGAAGATGCCTCTAGTCCTCCCTCCTTGGGGTGCTAGGGATGGCAATGGGAGATGGTGACCCTGGTTGGCACGTGCAAATCCAAAAGACCCTGACTGGCACATGTAAATCCTGCCCTCCTTGGGGCGATAGGGATGGCAACTGGAAAGACCCTGGCTGGCACGTGCAAATCCTGCCCTTATTTGGGGGTGCGTAGGGATGGCAACTGGAGAGTGGAGACCCTTGCTAGCCTGGCGNAGACCCTGGCTGGCACGTGCAAATCCTGCCCTTATTTGGGGGTGCGTAGGGATGGCAACTGGAGAGTGGAGACCCTTGCTAGCCTGGCGCATGTTTGGGTGGGGGTGCTCGTGCTCATGCCTGACTGCTGGAAGAGTCCCCCCACACTGCAGTACACTCTCTCTGTGGCAGACATCCGCTGCCACCCGCTGATTCCCACTGTTCGTGCCTGACTGCCCACCATCCACACACCCACCCACATACCAATGAGCTCACTCTAAAGGATAATATTGTTCTTGTCCTCAAAGTAAAAATAAAGTTTACAAACTTGGCAGGAGTGGCAGAAGGCTCTTGCTCCTCCTCCACCACTGAAGGTCCAGCAGGGGCAGGAACCTCTTCCTCCTCTTCCTCCACCACTGGCTCCGGGACCACCTCCAGGACCACCACCTTGGCCTTCCCTCAGGCCTGATTCTTAATCTGCATCCTCTTCATCTTTTTTTTCAAACAAACACACAGCCAAACAGTAAACATTCGCCCACACCAACTCACCAATCAGCCAAGCCAACACAGTCAAAACAACACACAACACAGCCAAAATACACCCAAACAGAACCAAACACCCGCCAGCCACACACACATGCTCTCTCCCCACACAAGCTCCGCACACACTCGAATTTCTGGTTTCCGGCTTCTGACGCGTTCATGGGACCACACGATAGCTAGACCAAAACTGAAACCGATTGCCAAATGGCCAAACCGAACTGAACACCACCAAACCGAACGACTGAACCCGAACTCGGCGACCAAACCAAATGACCGAACCCGAACTTAGTGACTGAACCGAAAGACTGAACAACCGAAGTTCCAAACCGCAATCTATTCGCAAATCCATGACACTAACTGTCAGACCATTTTGACGGTTTTGAATTAGGCGTTCAGGCAGATATGAGATTTGAAAGAGGACCATGAAGTGATGTCTTGCAGATGTTTACAAGAAGTTCCTCCCATGTTTGAGAAGAAGCATGGAGAAAAGTGTGAAGGTTTTGGAAATATTTGGTAACCAGGTGATGAAGGCTGGTACATTTGGCAAAGTAGGAATTTTATTTTATTTTATTTATATTTTTATTAAAATGTTTATTCCACCCCCTCCTGCCTCAGGCATCTCAGAGAGGCTCATAGCATATTAAAAACATTTAAAAACATTAAAATAAACAATAATAATTCAATTAAAAAACAATATAAAACCCCATCCACCCTCCCCTCCCCTCCCCTCCCCTCCCCTAACCCACCCCACCCACCCCATCTCCCTCAGGAAAGGCCTGGCAGAATAGCCATGTCTTACAATGTCTGTGGAAAGAGGGGAGGCCATCAGTCAAGTGGATCGCCGATGGGAGGGAGTTCCACAGCTGCAGCGCAGCCACGGAGAACACCCTCCTTGTAGTGGACACCTGGAAAACCCGGGACACCTTGAGGAGGGTGCCCCCAGCCGACCGCAGGGGCAGCTCCAGGACCTGGAGGGTGAGATGGTCCTGAAGATAGGCAGGACCCAAGCCGTTTAGGGCTTTAAAGGTCCGTGCACCAACACCTTGAATTGGGCTCAGAAGCCTACCGGCAGCCAGTGCAGAAAACAAAGCACCTGTGTGATATGCTCGCATCAACCCATCCCCGTCAAGAGACTGGCCACCACATTCTGCACCAGCTGCAGCTTCCAAACCAACATCAAGGGGAGTCCCACATAGAGCGTGTTGCAGTAATCCAGTCTCAAGGTAATAAAAGCATGGATGACTGTGGCCAGATCCAAGTCCAAGACATACGGCCTAAGTCAACACATCAGATGTAACTGGCAAAATGCTCCCTTTGCCACAGCTGTGACCTGGGCATCCAGGCGGAGCGGTGGGTCCAGGAGCACCCTCAGACTCTGGACCTGAGAAATCAAGTGAGGACGGACCCCATCAATGATGGGGGCCACCACTCCCTTGTCCCTCCACACAACCATCACCTCTGTCTTGTCAGGATTAAACCTCAGGCAGCCCACCCTCATCCAGTCCCCCACAGCAGACAAACACTGGGTAAGCACCGAGGCTGCCGGACCTGAGTCAGAGGAAAATGAAAGATATAGCTAGGTGTCATCAGCATATTGATGACATCTCACTCCATACTCCTGAACAACCTCTCCCAGAGGCTGCATATGCACATTGAACAAGAGAGGGGATAAGATGGAACCCTGCAGTACTCCACACATGAGGCCCCGGGAGAAGTTGAAAACTCCCCCCCAGCACCACACGCTGGGTTCTCCCAGTCAGGAGAGGGTGGAACCATTCAAGAACAGTGACGCCAATCCCTGGTCCCGCAGCCAAGTCACCAACAACTCATGATCAATGGTATCAAATGCAGCTGTGAGATCTAATAGGATCAGCAGGGTCGAACCACCCCAGTCCAAATCACAGGAGAGGTCATCAGTCAAGGCACAAGCACAGTCTCTGTGCCATAACCCAGATGAAAAGAAGCCCGACTGTGAGGGATAGAGAAAGTTAACCGGTCCAAATGCCCACCTGAAGCTGCTGAGCCACCACCCGTTCAATAACCTTCCCTAAAAAGGGAAGGTTAGAGACTGGCCAATAATTGGCCAGAGCGTCAATGTCCAAAGATGGTTTCTTGAGCAGGGGCCACACCACCACCTCCTTGAGACAGTCTGGCACCCTGCCCTCTCCAAGGGAAGTGTTGACTATCCCCACCAGCAACAGCCCCAGTGTTTCCCAGCTAGCCTTAAACCAGGCAGGATGGACATGGATCTAGTTCACCATAGATGGCTTGAACAGTCCCAAGAGCATCCCCTGCATCTGAGGGCAACACCACCCAAAACTCATCCCATAAAACAGGACAAGAAGGGGCTTCTACTGCCTCTGACCTGTTTCCTGCTGAAAAAGTCGCATCAAAACTGTGGTGAATTTGAGTGATTTTATCTGCAAAAAAGTCCACAAACAAATCACAGCGAGCATTTGATGGTTCTATGTCCAGGCGGAGGGAGGCCGGACTGACCAGCTCCCCCACCACCCGGAACAGCTTAGCCGGGCAGGACTTAGCAGACGCAATGAGGGCAGCAAAGAAAACCTTCTTTGCTGTCCGCACCGCAACAGCATAGGTACGTAACCAGACTCTATGATGCAGCCAGTCAATTTTAGTATGCGAATGACGTGACTGCTGCTCTAACCACTGCCCTTCCTGCTTCACCCACCACAGCTCCCCGGTATACCAAGGGGAGCTGCATTGTCAGCAATTCGAGAGCAAATGGGATACACATCTCAAAATCAGGTATCATGATACAATATACGGATAGACAGCGAAGGACTTTGAAGTGAAGTGAAGTTTAAAAAAAATAAATTCCATCACTAAAGTAATCCATCATTGTGGAGTCACAGTTTAACTATAGCAACTATTGGAGTTATTTCTTCTTCCCAGAAATAACTTCAATATGTGCCTATCAGCCTGTTCAAAGTTTTCCCTACAAGCAGCAGGGAATTGACATGAAGCTTGGCAGTCTTAAATTCTCTGTACTACAAACTACTAGGGATGGGCGAACGCGGTTCGGAAGTTCGGAGTTCAGCCCAAACTCAAACTGTTCGGATGACCGAACTCAAACCCGAACCCAAATGCGAACATACCGAACAAACCGAACACCGAACGCTGAAATGGCTGAACAGTTCGGTCAGTTCAGATTGCGTTTGGATGAGTTCGGGTGGCAAAAAAAGGTTCACTGGAAGGTCAAACATTACAGGGAGGTGTCAGTCACTGAGGAGCAGACTTCCAGGCACCAGGGGTGGAGAGGCTTGCAAGAAACAAAACTAATTATCTGCCTCCCCCCTTCCCAACACCTTCTGAGCTAGTCANCCCCACCCACCCCATCTCCCTCAGGAAAGGCCTGGCAGAATAGCCATGTCTTACAATGTCTGTGGAAAGAGGGGAGGCCATCAGTCAAGTGGATCGCCGATGGGAGGGAGTTCCACAGCTGCAGCGCAGCCACGGAGAACACCCTCCTTGTAGTGGACACCTGGAAAACCCGGGACACCTTGAGGAGGGTGCCCCCAGCCGACCGCAGGGGCAGCTCCAGGACCTGGAGGGTGAGATGGTCCTGAAGATAGGCAGGACCCAAGCCGTTTAGGGCTTTAAAGGTCCGTGCACCAACACCTTGAATTGGGCTCAGAAGCCTACCGGCAGCCAGTGCAGAAAACAAAGCACCTGTGTGATATGCTCGCATCAACCCATCCCCGTCAAGAGACTGGCCACCACATTCTGCACCAGCTGCAGCTTCCAAACCAACATCAAGGGGAGTCCCACATAGAGCGTGTTGCAGTAATCCAGTCTCAAGGTAATAAAAGCATGGATGACTGTGGCCAGATCCAAGTCCAAGACATACGGCCTAAGTCAACACATCAGATGTAACTGGCAAAATGCTCCCTTTGCCACAGCTGTGACCTGGGCATCCAGGCGGAGCGGTGGGTCCAGGAGCACCCTCAGACTCTGGACCTGAGAAATCAAGTGAGGACGGACCCCATCAATGATGGGGGCCACCACTCCCTTGTCCCTCCACACAACCATCACCTCTGTCTTGTCAGGATTAAACCTCAGGCAGCCCACCCTCATCCAGTCCCCCACAGCAGACAAACACTGGGTAAGCACCGAGGCTGCTGGACCTGAGTCAGAGGAAAATGAAAGATATAGCTAGGTGTCATCAGCATATTGATGACATCTCACTCCATACTCCTGAACAACCTCTCCCAGAGGCTGCATATGCACATTGAACAAGAGAGGGGATAAGATGGAACCCTGCAGTACTCCACACATGAGGCCCCGGGAGAAGTTGAAAACTCCCCCCCAGCACCACACGCTGGGTTCTCCCAGTCAGGAGAGGGTGGAACCATTCAAGAACAGTGACGCCAATCCCTGGTCCCGCAGCCAAGTCACCAACAACTCATGATCAATGGTATCAAATGCAGCTGTGAGATCTAATAGGATCAGCAGGGTCGAACCACCCCAGTCCAAATCACAGGAGAGGTCATCAGTCAAGGCACAAGCACAGTCTCTGTGCCATAACCCAGATGAAAAGAAGCCCGACTGTGAGGGATAGAGAAAGTTAACCGGTCCAAATGCCCACCTGAAGCTGCTGAGCCACCACCCGTTCAATAACCTTCCCTAAAAAGGGAAGGTTAGAGACTGGCCAATAATTGGCCAGAGCGTCAATGTCCAAAGATGGTTTCTTGAGCAGGGGCCACACCACCACCTCCTTGAGACAGTCTGGCACCCTGCCCTCTCCAAGGGAAGTGTTGACTATCCCCACCAGCAACAGCCCCAGTGTTTCCCAGCTAGCCTTAAACCAGGCAGGATGGACATGGATCTAGTTCACCATAGATGGCTTGAACAGTCCCAAGAGCATCCCCTGCATCTGAGGGCAACACCACCCAAAACTCATCCCATAAAACAGGACAAGAAGGGGCTTCTACTGCCTCTGACCTGTTTCCTGCTGAAAAAGTCGCATCAAAACTGTGGTGAATTTGAGTGATTTTATCTGCAAAAAAGTCCACAAACAAATCACAGCGAGCATTTGATGGTTCTATGTCCAGGCGGAGGGAGGCCGGACTGACCAGCTCCCCCACCACCCGGAACAGCTTAGCCGGGCAGGACTTAGCAGACGCAATGAGGGCAGCAAAGAAAACCTTCTTTGCTGTCCGCACCGCAACAGCATAGGTACGTAACCAGACTCTATGATGCAGCCAGTCAATTTTAGTATGCGAATGACGTGACTGCTGCTCTAACCACTGCCCTTCCTGCTTCACCCACCACAGCTCCCCGGTATACCAAGGGGAGCTGCATTGTCAGCAATTCGAGAGCAAATGGGATACACATCTCAAAATCAGGTATCATGATACAATATACGGATAGACAGCGAAGGACTTTGAAGTGAAGTGAAGTTTAAAAAAAATAAATTCCATCACTAAAGTAATCCATCATTGTGGAGTCACAGTTTAACTATAGCAACTATTGGAGTTATTTCTTCTTCCCAGAAATAACTTCAATATGTGCCTATCAGCCTGTTCAAAGTTTTCCCTACAAGCAGCAGGGAATTGACATGAAGCTTGGCAGTCTTAAATTCTCTGTACTACAAACTACTAGGGATGGGCGAACGCGGTTCGGAAGTTCGGAGTTCAGCCCAAACTCAAACTGTTCGGATGACCGAACTCAAACCCGAACCCAAATGCGAACATACCGAACAAACCGAACACCGAACGCTGAAATGGCTGAACAGTTCGGTCAGTTCAGATTGCGTTTGGATGAGTTCGGGTGGCAAAAAAAGGTTCACTGGAAGGTCAAACATTACAGGGAGGTGTCAGTCACTGAGGAGCAGACTTCCAGGCACCAGGGGTGGAGAGGCTTGCAAGAAA
>QEPC01009507.1:128312-149264 GCA_003113815.1 Sphenodon punctatus | reverse complement strand
GGGGAGGCAGATAATTAGTTTCGTTTCTTGCAAGCCTCTCCACCCCTGGTGCCTGGAAGTCTGCTCCTCAGTGACTGACTACACCTCCCTGTCATGTTTGACCTTCCAGAGAACCTTTTTTTGCCACCCGAACTCACCCGAATGCAATCCTAACTAACTGAACTGTTCGGCCATTTTGCCGTTTGGTTTGTTCGGTATGGTCACGTTCGTGTTCATGTTTGAGGTCGGTCATCCAAACAGGCCAAGTTCAGTCCGAACTCCAAACTGCCAAACCGCGTTCGCCCATCCCTAGCTAACAACATATTAAAATACAGATTAAAATAAATAACATCAAAATACAATTAAAATCCCTCAATAAAAATCAATTATTTTTTTTACTGTGCTGCCTTGCTATTTATACTATTTCTTCCTGGCGAGCCTCCCCTGCCCTGTAAACTCCTACCAATAATCTGGTGGGTCTCCTCTGCCCAAACTAGTCACATGCCTGGTGAGCCTCCCCTGGCCAGGTACAGATAGCTCCCTGCAGAGTGGCTGGCTTCCCCAGCCATGCTACTCTGGGTCCAACCTCCACACACCCTTATAGCCAGCCCAATCCACTGGGTCTTACACTTCTCTGTGCCGGGTGGGCCTCCAATGCCCCAGTGCCCCATTTACCTCTGGGTCTGGTGGGCTTCCCCTGCTCAGAACCCTGTTTATTATTGCACCCAATGGGTCTCCCCTGTCCAGACCCATGCTTTCTTGGAACCAGTAGGCCTCCCCTGCCTGGATCTAAATTATACAGGGAGCGCCTTTATATTACGGCGCAGTTCAGTGTCCATTATAAAGCATGAACATTCTATCCCTTTTTAAATGGTGAAGATTTATGCTATCACTCTGAAATTTGTTGTGGAGGAGCTCTTGGGTGAGTTGTTGAAGCAGACTAATATTTGGCCAAATGGGTTGGAAAATGGAAGAGATACAGCAGTTCAGAATTGGAGACTCAGGTGCAAATCCTAGCAGTGGATTATTTTGCCCAAATCCTAGCAGTAGATTACCCTGATTTGATGTTTTGGGACCCATTTCAATGAATGAACAGAATATTCAGGAGACCTTAAGCAACGCATGTGCAATTAGGTTTAAGCCTATGCTGTGGGCTACCACCCATATGAACCCCCTTGCCTACCAATGCCCACCCAAGCCCCTTTGCCAGCAGCCTCATCAGGGGGGCCAATGCAGGGAAAACTATCACCACCCTGACTGCCTGCCTGCCTTTCACTCTACCTACCTCTGGCTCCTGTACCCCGCTGCTTGTCCCATGCTCCCACCACCACAGCTGCTGCCATGTTTCCTGTCTGACATGTCCCAGCATGCCAGTCAGAAAACATGGCTGCCACATGTGTGTGCATGCTGGGACTGTTGCCATGTTTCATAGTGTGGTGTGCTGGGACACGTGGTCCCAGTATGCCAGATAGGGAACATGACACTGGCCCCAGTGCACATGCACATGCCAACGTGGTTTCTTTAAACCGTGCAGTGACAGCAGAGGTGGTCATATGAGGGTCGGGTCAGAAGGAGGGGATATGGGGATTCCTTTTAAAAAAAATATTATTATTATTATTATTATTATTTTATTTTATTCTTTTATTTTATTTAGCAAGCATTTATATAGCACCAGCAATATACCTGGCACTTTACAAAGTAATTGAATAGACACGGTCCCTGCCCTAAGGCTTACAATCTGAGAGACAGGGGTATGAGGTGGCGGGGAGATGAAGGAAGGGAAACAGAGGGAGAGACAAGGAGTGCAACATTCACGAGGACGTGAGGTCCCAGGTGCACATGCTTGGCTTGGTTACATCAAGAATGATGGCTGGTTGGTCCATGTGGTCAGGATATGGGTACATTACACAGACCTTAGGCAACAGATTGTACTGGGTGGAGGGTATCACGTGTCAGCAGGAGTTAGGTAAGGGGAGCAAGAAGTCAAGGAGGACAGAGTGGAAGAGGTGGGTCTTGAGGAGGGATTTGAAGGTATGAAGGGAGGGGGTGAGGCGGATGTGGGCAGAGAGGGAGTTCCAGCATGTGGGGCAGCTAGGGAGAAGGGACAAAGGCGGTTAGGGGAGCAGGGGAGGCGTGGGAGGACAAGAGAGGGGACAGAGGAGGAGCAGAGTTCACGGACTGGAGTATGAAGGGAAATCAGCACAAAGAGGTAGTGGGGCAAGGTTGTGAAGAGCTTTATAGGTGAAGACTAGGAGCTTGTGCAGGATTCATTCAGGAAGGGAGAGCCAGTGAAGAGAGGAGAGGAGGGGCTGCACGTGGTCAAAGTGACAGGCGAGGTGGATGACCCTGGCAGCAGAGTTTTGGATGGAGATAAGGAGAGAGAGGTGAGAGCGGGGGAGGCCAGTGAGAAGGAGGTTACAGTAATTGAGGTGAAAGATGACCAGGGCATGAACAAGGGTTTGGGGCAGCAGAGGAGACAGAGAGCAAAGGGCGAATCTTAGCAACGTTATGGAGGGAGAAGTGACAGGATTTGGCAACAGAGTCGATGTAGGGTTTAAAAGAAAGGGGTGAGTCAAAGATGAAGCCTAAGCTATGGGTCTGGGGGATGGGAAGGATAGTGACCCCATTGATGAGGATCAACAGGGAAGAGGGAAAGGAAGGATGAGGGGGGAAGATAAGGAAGATAAGTCTTTTTGTATCAGACTCAGCCCAAAGTCCCTTCAAGCCACACAGGCACTTACAGCTCCAACTCCCTGCTTTATCAGGTCAGCTCAGGACTCCAGTCTCAGGTCCATTCCATTAGCCTTCTCCTTTAGCAGAGTTTCAGCACTAGGTTCAACTGCCTTCAGGAGCTTCTTACTCCTCAGAGTCCAGGTGAAGACTGACTCTCTTCCTCTGGCTCTCCTCCTCTTGTACTGAGCAGTGGACATGGCTATCTCTTCAGCCTGGAGCGCCCCCAGCCTGCAGGGACTCTGCTCTATTACACTGGTTTTCTGCATTTCTTCATTTCCAGATAATAGCAAAGTGATTTTGTCCATGGCATTCAGCCCATGGGCACACCTTGACCAATAAGCAAAGCTGCACCCACAGATTTGAACCAGGTATCCAATGAGCCTGGAGTAAATAAAAAGGGTTTATGGTAACTATCTAGTAATTATGATGAGTATGGTAACTTCCTGGTAAACATGGAAGAGACAGGGAAATGGCAATATGGTAAATGGCACAAAGCAACATAAATTGTAATGACGTAACTTGGTAAAATAATTGGTTAATATGGTTATTGCTTTCTAACCAATCATTGTTAGTATGGTTCAATTACTGGGAATATAACTGTTATAAATATCTGCACAGATATTTCAGCACTAATTTTACCTTTAATAATAATTTATTTTTTCAGAACTTAATTTTTGAGTAGGTGGGTCATCACTGCTAATGCAAGGTGCTTGTTATCTTTGGAAAGTTATATCTGTAATAACTTTTAATAATATCCTTTGGGTTAGGATGGAACTGAAATATATAATGTTAGCCTATGGCATTCTCCAATTCTCCCGAGCTTCAAATCTTCCGAACGGTCTACAGCAGTGCATGCTCCCATGCTCTGCCTTCTTCATCTCCAGTGTTGGGCGATTCTTTAGAAAGGGATAACCTGAACTGAATGCTTATAAAAGGTAATGTATTTTGCCAGGGTCCAGTCAGAATTTGGAAGCTAGAGAGGAGATATTCACTGTCACACTACCTACCCTGCAAATCAGCCAGTGAGTTGCATGGTTTGGGCCCTAACTGCACCCTAGACAGAAGTTCTCTCTGGAGTCAATGGAAGTTTACCCTGCTTTGAGGACTGCATGATTGGCCTCTGTGGGTCTGTTCAAAATTGCCTTGAATCATTGGGAGTCTTATTGGCCTGTTCCTGCTCATCATACAAAAAAATGTATGCATGACGTTCCAGTCAGAGTGATGGGGTTTCTCAAAAGGATATGATTAGTGCTGAAGCAGACATTAAATTTAGTACCTGCACATAATAGTAAATTGTTTGGGTACCACAGTGGGTACCCAATAGGTTTCCCGGGTACATGAAATTCAAAAAGTTGGTAACTTACAGTACCTGTTTTTCAATGTTATGATTACTGATCAGCAGATTGAGGCTCTGCCAGGGAGGCAAAGGAGCAACATCCCCCAGAGAAACCTTGCTGCTCTACACTCTCCAGGGTGCTGAGGTCTGGAGAACCAGTGGGACCCAGGCAAGGCTGCAAAAAGAGGATTCTGTGCATACAGTAGAATTAAGCACTGAATGGAGGTGTGGAACTGAGGCTGAGAGAGAGTGACTTGTGCAAGGCCATCCATGGCTAGACAGGATTTGAGTCCTGGTTCCTTATCCACTGACTCCCAGTAGAGTTTCGCCGGGGCTGAAAGGTGATCGGGAGGCGCAGGGAGCCGACGGAGCAACAGAGCGAATTGACAGTGAGCGCACCTGTGCTGGCAACAGGGCTGGCGTGACTTTCGGGAACAGGGCACCTTAAAAGGACTGAAGCCACCTCCGGCAGCGCCGAGGCTAAAAGGTGATCGGGAGGCGCAGGGAGCCGACAGAGCAACAGAGTGAATTGACAGTGAGCACACCTGTGCTGGCAATGGGGCTGGTGTGACTTCCGGGAACGGGGCACCTTAAAAGGACTGAAGCCGCCTCTGGCAGCACCTTGTGTGCGCGGCCTTAGGAGCGGGCAGTGGAGCGGCAGGGGGCCTTGACCGATCTTATATGGGCTGAGAATTTGGAAAATAAGATCTGCAGTGTAAAGAAGGGGTTACGAACCTCCTTGGTAACAGTGCCTGTAATACCTATCGCCCCGGGGAGGGTGAGAGCCTGGGGCGGGGGGGTAGGATTACGGGGACTGGGTCGGATTTGAGGGCTGCGGTACTGAGAAGTAACGAGGTTTGGGGGAAGTAGGGGCAGGTGAGAGCTGTCAGTGCAAATTATAGATCTGCTGCCAAAACTCAGTGAAGGGAATTGACTGGTGTGGGATTAAGGGGAAGGTGAGAGCTCCCTGCTCACACAGGGTAGTTGATTAGGTGTACTTGGTCAGTATCGCAGCTACTTATAATGGATAGAAGGAGGGTTATGAGGAGTCAAACAATAGGGCAACTAGATGCAGCACGGGCCCTCAATACCCAGCTGAAAATAATGAGGTTTGTAACAAAAAAAGGGAGAAGGAAGGTGCAAAACAAATTTAAGGCTAACGACAGCCCATCAGAGGGCAGATTGGAGACAGTAATCATCACATCGATTATGGGAGAGGATGAGAAATGTGTTCTAGGAAATAGGACTGAGTCTCAGCTACCAGATATGGGGCGCTGATTCCCACAAGCGACGTCAGCAACCATAAAAGAGTATAGGAAGGAATCATGGGCTCATTTGGACTTGCAGGAGGGAGAGGGAGGAAGTTCGATATCCCTGACCTCAAATTTGGGGGATAGCTTCCTCTCATACCTGGATAGTTTCCAGCCCATGGGCAAACCTAGAGAAAGTAAAGAGATACAGATTAGGGACTTCAACTCTATAATCCATGAAAATTGTTGCTGTAAGCAAATTAGAGTTGCCTTGGATAAGTTGACACTGGCGGTAGCTGCATTAAAGGAAGAGATTTGCCAGAATAGGAAGGAAACTAAAGAATGCCACATGTTAATTGAAGGGTGGAGTGAACGGCGGGTACCAAGGCGAGGGGGCCATTTAGGTAAGGGGGTATCAGTGGATAGGAAGAAAGGGAGGATGCAGGGAGAAAATTCACCAGTAGAACACGTGATTTCACAGAGGAAAAAGAAAAAGGGAACTAAGAGGAGAGGAGTGGAAGTGACGCACAACCACTTCTCACAACAAAACATAATACTATATGATATTCAAATGTCTCAAATGGAAGACAGAGAGTCCCTAAAGGAGAAGGTGGTTCAGTACTGTGCTGCCAAGCTGAGAATACCCCCTTACAAACTAAGGAAAGGAATAATTTTTGTGACAAGACTAAAGCAGACGAAGGGAGCATTTCAATTCCCACCAGTAAGGGTGGGTTTTAGGGAGTTAGAAGTGAGGTTGGAACTGTTAAAGGCTGCAGAAACATCTCTTCTTGGTTTGGAGATTGGAGAAGATATTTACCCCTTTTTTAGGAATAAAAGGACCTTTGCAAGGGCAGTGAGTTATACAATGTCTCGATCTGTAGAGGCCAATAGCCTTGAAATAACCCAGGAAGGAGGGTGGAAGCAGGGAAGGAATTCTAGGGGTGAGGGGTATAAAAGGCAGAAAGGAAATAGGATGGTCGCATGACTAGGAACAGGAAAGGAAAATGAGGTGGATGAGGGGAGAGTGTTGAAAATACTGGGATGGAATATTGCTGGCTTGAGGTCAAAATTGAATTATGGAGATTGGGTGGAATTAATTACAGGATTCCAAATAATTATGCTGCAAGAAACATGGCTGGAGGCAGCTATTGTTATGGATGGCTTCCAGGTATTTTTGATATCTGCAGAGAAGAACAGGCGTAAGGGGAGACCTATTCGGGGGCTAGCAATACTTATAGACATAACTTTGAACTGTGTGGCCAGGGAGATTTCCCTGGATTCATTGAGCGTACAGACAGTGCAGATAGATTTTTGGGAAAGAGAAACTTTGGTCCTTATAAATGTATATTGCCCACCTAAAGGGCGGGACAGTGTAGGGGAGGCAGGTACAGCACATTTGGAAGGAAAGATAAAGCTGATTAAACAAATGGTACCACATGCGACTGTATTAATGACAGGAGATTTCAACGCGAGGGTCTGAAATTATCCATTTAATAGGACAGAAGTAGGGAGGCAAGTAGGGCAGAAGCAAGCATATGGTATGATAGATACCAAAACAAACAAAGCAGGGAAAGATCTTTGGCACCTTATTGAGAACAACAATTGGAGGTGTCTAAACAGGAATATTTACCCAGATGTCCCAAGGCAGTTGACTTTTGTGACAAATAAGGGTGCTAGTACAATAGAGTATATGTTTGTGGAACAGGAGCATTGGCACCTGATTAAAACCTTTGAAGTGGTTAAAAGACCTGAAAGCAGTCTCTTGAGAAGAAAAAAGGGGAATATCAGAAAGCAACATGGGAACGGTTAACACAGGCTGCGGGAAAGAAGGACTCCCGTGCGTTCTGGAATATTGTTGAAGGAAGGGGGAAGAATAGACAGAGGCAACCAGATGCCTTAATATCGGCCATGGTATGGAAAGAGTATTACTCCACAAAGTTTGGTGGGGGAATGGTATTTAGAGGGGGGGGAAGGATGGTTAAAGGCAGGGAGGGAGGGAGGGAGGAGAGTGCGGCAGAAAGAGGTTTAAGATTTCAGCTGAGCAGCCACAGATAGCAATCAGGGAACTGAAGCCTGGGAAGGCTGCGGGTCCTGATATGCTACCAGCGGAACTGTTTAAGGCGGACCCGGACTTTTGGGCAGGCTATCTTATGACAATCATAAATATCGTGGTGGAGTTCGATAGATTTCCTCCGACCTGGAGACATAATATTCTAGTCCCAATTTTCAAAAAGGGAGATAGGAAGAACCCAGAGGCTTATAGGCCTATCAGCTTGATAGATCTGCCCTCCAAAATATATGGGAAACATCTGTATGCACACATAAAAAGTTGGATGGAGACTAATAATATATTGGGGGAAGAACAAGCCGGTTTCAGGGCCAACTACTCTTGTTTGGACCAGTGCTTTGCGCTGTTCCATTTAATAAATAATTATGTCAGGCGGGGCCAGGTGGTGTACGCAGTCTTTATAGATCTACAGGGGCTTTCAACACAGTGGACAGAGCAAAGCTCTGGAGGAAGCTGGATCGGATGGGGATGGATCCAGCCCTACTACAGCTGGTGCAGGCCTATTACAGGGATACGACGACAATGGTCAGGTTTGGCCCAAGGGGAGAATGTATGGAGCCCTATAAGAACCACGGTAGGGGTAAAGCCAGGGTGCATAATTGCTCCAACATTATTCAGCTTATATATTAACGATCTGGCCCCAATGCTGAAGAGCAAGTGGCATCACCATCCCAAAACGGTAGGGGGGGAGATGTTTGCTTTTTTCTATGCTGACGATATGGCCTTTGTGTCCCTTTCTAAGATAGGGTTACAGAGGATATTAAATAAGTTAGGACAGTATGTAGAACAAAACAATTTGAAAATAAGCGTACCCAAATCCAAAATGATGATTTTTGGAACCAGGAAGAATGCTGGGTGGGTCCTTGGCAAAGAGAAATTGGAGACAGTAAAGTCCATCACATACTTGGGAGTCACCTTCAACAAAGCCTTGATCACATCCATAGAATAAAGCTGAAGGCTGAGCAGGCGGGAGGGGTGATTCTGTCATTTTACAATCACACGGGGAGACGTGTTTGTCTGGAAGCTTTGAGGGTGCTGGAAATCAAGTTAGATGCCATACTCTTATATGGGGCAGAGATATGGCGATTGGAGAGGAAGTTTTGTGAGATGCTGGAGGCGATACAGGCAGCCCTCATAAAAAAACTACTAGGGGTTCAGAAATCTACCCCACGAGCAGCAGTCAGAATGGAGACAGGGGTGTTGAATGTGGCAGCAAAGGCAAAATTTAAGGCCTTGAGCTACTGGCTGAAGGTGAAGTCTCTTCAACCAGATCGCTTCCCAAAACGCCTCTATCTGGGGATGATGGGGTGTTCAAGGGGGGAGAAATCCTGGCTGGCGGAGGTGAGGGCTGTAATGGAAGAACTTAACCTTGTGCCGCTGATGGATAACATTGAGTCAATACCAACAACCCAGGATAAGGAGTTAATAAGACAGAGGGTGATCGATCGCTCCAGACAAGAGGATTGTGATAGGGTAAGCCAGTATAAGTTTCTAACTGGCAATGTTTATGGTATCCGGAGGGTATCTCCGGTGTGCTATTTGAGGTTGCTGCAGCAGAAGTGGAGGCAAGCTATGACTAAAATGTTTTTTTCCCAGATGCCCTTGAGTATTCAGGAAGGTAGATGGGCACAGGTCATCTTGGAGAAAAGGCTTTGTCCATGCAACTCAGGCAGCATAGAAGATGTATGCCATGTCTTGTGGGAATGCCAGTATTATGCATTAGAGAGGCAGAAGTGGTTGGGTCCCCTAGAGGCCACATTAGTGGGAATAACATTATATAGGAAAACAGTGCTGTGCTTACAGGACAAGAGCTGACTATAAGGGCCTTGGCCAGATTCCTGTATGCAGCGCAGCTGCAATGGAAGAGGAGGGTTAAGGACACTGAACATGGTAAAGGTTAAGTTCAATGTCTAAAGGTGCTAATCCCTGTAGTTTACTTTTGCATATTTTATATTAGTATGTCGATATTAGACGTGCACACAAGATGCGTTTAAGATGTATAAACTGTCTTTTGCGAATTGTATTTTAGTGGTTATCGGTATTTTTATTTTTATTTGTATAAAATTTATGTGGTTTTTGGTTGAGGCCGTCAATCAATCAATCAATCAATCAAGATCAGCAGATTGGCTCAGAAAACTGAAACGTTGGGATGGAAATAAAATTTAAAAAAAAATCAGGACCAAAAACTGATGTTCCAGGATGGAAAATAAAAGTAAAAATAGGCAGTAGAAGTAAAAAAATTGACATGGAAGTAAAAAAATGGGTACCACTAGTCAACATTCCAGGATTGGAAGATGACATTTCTGGGACATCAGGTACTTGAATTGGGTTGCAATTGGGTATGGATCGGTACCCAGTGTCAAGTCAATTTGTGTTCTGGAAATTAAATGGCTGTAACCATCTTTATGGGTATTCATTTCAGCTCTAGATAGGATCAATCACAGGAGATACACTGAATTATCTACACATTGGTGAGTGATTTCCTGTTCTTTTTATTTGGCTTAGCCCCAGGTTGCCTGCCTTTACTCAAAACACACTTGTGCAAATTTTGAACTTCTTGAATCATAAAAAGTTGAACTTTACCTAATTATCCCTGAAAGTAATGCCTGCAAAAACTTGAGACTAAAAATTCTACTTGCTCATCCCTAATACTGCTTGGTTCAATTTTCCTGTCAAACTGGAATAATAATTTTCTCTTGGAGAAATCAAACACTCTTTTTTCTGGCACTTGGGTAAGAAAGACAAGTCACTCTTCTTCTCTGCTTCTCATATGAGTTCTGAAAGGTGCATTAACACCAATTAAACTATAATTTTTCTGTAATACTGTCTTTCAGTGCCAATGAAGTACTAATGCAGAAAACCATTGGTGCAGCTGAATACCCTGAAAGTTCTGAATTGTGCATGGGCCTTGATTATTTAATGCTTCCTACTGTGTGTTTTCAGTATGTCCCATTTGATTTCTAAAAGAGTCAGTGGAAGAATTGTTTTCACTGTCTGCTTTCCTAACCCATTATTTGCAAACAAAATTACATGCTACTTGAAAATGTATCTAGCAAAATCATAAAGACTATTTTAAGTACCCTTTCTGGGATTATTTAATAAATGGTGTTTCAGCAACATTTTTCCAAGCCTACATTCAGACTGAAATACATTCATATTTTAACATCTTGCAGCTAAATGCCACATGCAGGCACAAATTGCACGTTTTGCATATACACTTGCACATAGGGTGGAGGCGCACATTTTGTACCATTTAGCCAATGGGCTACTGCACAGCAAATTATGCAAGTAGATTGAGGGCTGTGAGAAGATATTTTACTCTGCTGTTAACTGTTCACCTAATTTTGCAGTCCAAGTGCTTTTAATCAGAGGTGAATAGGGGGTGGGACAGGGGGCAAGGGAAAGCAGAAAGCTCTGGTCTAACCCTATAGCTACCCAGTCACTTTCAACCTTCTTTCATAGCTTTCCAGCCTGTGAGGAGTGGAAGGCACATAGCAGTACTGCTGGGTTGCACATACTTGTGCAACATACTTGGCACTGGTGAGACATCACCTAGAATATTGTGTTCCGTTTGGGGGACCCCACTGCAAGAAGGATGTTAAATTGGAGAGGATCCAGAAGAGGGCAATCCAAATGTTAAAAGGTCTATATGAAGAAAGGCTGAAAGAATTGGGTACCTTTAGCCAAGAGAAGAAGACTAAGGGATGACATAGCAGTTTTCAAATATCTAAAAGGGTGATGCAAAAACAATGGTGAACATTTGTTCTCCCTTCTCACAGAAGAGAGAACAAGAGGAATATAAAATTATTATTAAAAGTTGTATTCCCATTTTTACTATTGAAATATTTTACCCCTTTCTCTTGTTGTAATTCAAGGACATCAGAATGTTATAAATATGCTGGGCTACATGACTGCCATAATCATACTGGGTGAAAACAGACATGACGCTAACGACCCTTTAACCACCCTTGGTGGTCATTTATGCATGGGTGTTTTCAGACGTTATGGGGCCGCTTGGCCCCATACTGAAAACACCGAATCCATCCCCCGCCGGGGTGACCCCATCACGCCATATCAGACGTGCCAGGGGATCCCGGTGGGGAATCTGGGAGGGGGCGGGGCTGCACGGCGCAATGTGCGGCCACACGGCCCCGCCCCCTCCACGCTCCCCACCGCCCGCCCTCTGGGGAGACGGGCGGGCGGCGGGGCCAATGAATTCGCCACGGCCTGGGATCCCGCCGGTGATCCCGGGCCGTGACGCCCGGCCAGACGTTAATTTTTTTTGGTCCCCGCTGGGGATCTCTTTGACCACGCTTCCCGGGACATTCCCACGGCTAGCCCGGGAAGCGTGGTTCAAATTGACCCCATGCGGGTATTGACCATGCCGAACATCTGGTGGCCGCCAAACAGACGTTCGAGACACAGTGACCACAGGTGGGTATTCACCGTGGTTCACTGTGATCTCGTAATGTCTGAAATCACCCATAGTTTCTAGGCATGGGCGAACAGATCGCGGTTCGTGTTCGGCCGTTCGGTTCGGCCGCGATCGGTTCGTGCGTTCGCGTTCGGCCGTTCGGTTCGGCCGCGTTCGGTTCATGTGTTCGTGTTCGGTTGTTCGGTCGTACCTCGCGTTCGTGTTCGCCCGTTCGGTTCGGCCGTTCGTGTGTCGGCCGTTCGTGTTCGGTTGTTCGGACAGGTCGTACGTTCGTGTTCGGCCGTTCGGTTCGTTCGCCATCGGGTTGTGCGTTCGTGTTCGGTCGTTCGGTGTTCGGGTGGTTCGCGCGTTCGCGTTCGGCTGTTCGGCCCGAAAAAACCAATGTTTTTTAATATATAATTTTTTAAAAAAATTTTATTGAATTTTTTTATCAAATATTTATATCTCTATATCTACACTAATAACTAACTAACTACCTAACTAATAAATGTATTCTAAATGCTATGAATAACTCCAACAAACCCTAAAGCTGAATCACAGAAAAAACAGTAAACTCACTCTAACAGTAAACCTTAAACTAAACTACTCAAACAAAAATGTATCGACCTAATCCTATCTATCTACCTATGAATATATGGGATGGGGGTTGGGGGGCAATCACAAACAAGACAAGGAGGGGTACAAAACTGAAATGAAACCTAAATCAATCTATAAATTAATAATATACTACTACTCTAATGAATCAAAAAAACAGGGGAAGGGAATGGGGAGGGAATATTCAATGGAGGGGGGAGGGAAGGAGGAAGATTGAAGATTGAACACAGGGAGGGATAAAAACAAAAAATAACAACTAAATCTATCAAAGCTAATGTAAATAAATGAGAATATGGGGGTAGATGGGTTGGATGGGTGAAATAGGAGGAGGATGGCAATGGATTGGGGAGCTGGAAAATGCTGGGTGAGGGAGCCTTCTGAAACGCCTGCTGACAAAACAGTGACTAGCTCAGAAGGTATTGGGAAGGGGGGAGGCAGACAGTTTTGTTTCTTGCTGCGCCCGCCTCAAATCAGCCCCATTGGCTCCGTGCAGCCTAGCCCGTGGCCAATCATAGACTGCCAAGCCAGTGGTCTGAGGCGAAAAGAGATGGTGATTCATCAGGCTGGCTGCTACTCCAAGCCCTCCACCCCTGGTGCCTGGAAGTCTGCTCCTAGCTGAGTCAAATGACTTCCCCCTCCCTGCTACATTTGGCCTTCCAGTGACCTGACAGAAGACCATGTTTTAGCCACCCGAACACAACCGAACGCGATTCGAATTGAACGAACTGTTCGGCCATTTCGTAGTTCGGTGTTCGGTTCCGTTCGGTGTGTTCGGCCATTTCGTAGTTCGGTGTTCGGTTCGGTTCGGTGTGTTCGCCATTTCGGTGTTCGGTGTTCGGTGTTCGGTCCGTTCGTTGCGTTCGTGTTCGTGTTCGTGTTCGGTTGTCCGAACAGGCCGAGTTCGGGCCGAACACCGAACTACCGAACCGCGTTCGCCCATCCCTAAATGTTTCAGGGCTGCATAGGGCACCAATACAGCCCTGCAACATGCATAAATAACCACCAAGGGTGGTTAAAGGGTGGTTAGCGTCATGTCTGTTTTCACCCACTGTTACACAGAAATTTAATCCCTACTAGGAACTACGTTAGTGCCTCTGATTTCTCTTTTTCCCTTTGTCTGACTTGCCAACATAAGCTTTTGGGGCAGGGATCATCTCTAGATGCATCTATGAAGCATATAGCCCTAATGGGTATGACTAAGTACTACTGTAATATAAATACTAGCATTAGTATACTCAGGGCTTTAGATTTAAGTCTAAATCTATGTCTCTGCCATGGTTCCATTTGAGGGGGTGGAAAAGCCTTCAGCATTAGTTAAACATGTTAGGTATTAGCCTGGGTGGCTAAATGGTGAGGTGAAAAAGGCATCCTTTAAAAAATGGAAAGAGTCCCAATGAGGTAACTAGGGAAGAGCATAAGCATTGCCAAAGTAGATGTAAAAAGTTAATAAGCCAGGCCAAAAAGGATTTTGAGGAGCAACTTGCTAAGGATTAGGAATGGGCGAACAGAACTGGGTTCAGAAATTTGGTTCAGTCCAGTTTGGAATTTTGGTTTGGTTCAGAAGTTCGGTTCGGTCAACCAAACTATTCGAGTTCATTCCGAACTCTGAACTTCCAAACAAAGTTTGGAAATTCAAACCCCATTGAACGAAATGGAATATTATCTTTTAGGGATGGGCGAACAGAGCCGAGTTTGGAAATTCAGTTCGGTTTGGTTCGAAAATCGAGTTCGGTTTGGAAGTTTGGTTCGGTTGACTGAACTGGTCAAGTTCGGTCCGAACTCCGAACTTCCGAACCGTGTTCGCCCATCCCTACTAAAGATGCTAAAACTAATAATAAAAGCCTTTCAAGTACACCAGAAGTAGGATGCCTGCTAGAGAGTCAGCTGGACCATTAGATGACCAGGGGGTAAAAGGACATTGCAGAGAAGCTGAATGAATTCTTTGCTTTGGTCTTCACTGGAGAGGATGTTGGGGAGATATCCATGCCGGAACCTTACTTTGTAGGTGATGAATTGGAAGAGCTGTCACAAATCAACGTGACTCTGGAGGAGGTTCTAGAGTAAATTGACAAACTAAATACTAACAAATCATGAGGACCAGATGGTATTCACACCAGAGTTCTGAAGGAACTCAAATATGAAATTGCAGACCTACTGTTAGTAATTTGTAACCTATCGCTAAAATCTGCCACTGTACCTGAGGACTGGAGGGTGACAAGTGTAACCCCAATATTTAAAAAGAGATTCAGAGGTGATCCTGGAAACTACAGACAAGTAAGCTTGACGTCTGTGCTGGGCAAAATGGTGGAAACTATCATTAAGAACAGAATCATTGGGCATGTTGATAAACATGGCTTAATGGGGAAGAGTCAATGTGGATTTAGCAAAGGTAAGTCATGCCTCACTAATCCATTGGAATTCTTTGTGGGTGTAAATAAGCAATGCATGTGGACAAGGGAGACCCAGTAGATATTGTGTACCTGGATTTCCAAAAAGTATTTGATAGGTCCCACAGAAAAGACTATTGAGAAAATTAAAAAGTAATGGGATAGGAGGTAGTGTCTTATTATGAATCAGTAACTGGTTAAAAGATAGGAAGCACAGAGTAGGACTGAATGGTCAGTTTTCACAATGGAGAGATGTAAAAAGTGGTGTGCCTCAGGGATCTGTATTGGGACCGGTGCTGTTTAATTCATTAATGATCTGGAAAAGGGCATTTAGAGTGAAGGTGACCAAATTTGCAGATGATACCAAGTTATTCAAGGTAGTTAAAACACAAACAGACTTTGAAGAACTGCAACAGGATCTTACGATACTGGGTGCCTGGGCATCTACATGGCAGATGAAATTTAATTTGGACAAGTGTAAAGTGATGCACATAGAAAGAAATAATCCAAACTATGAGTACACAATGTTGGGTACTAAGCTAGGAGTTACCACTCTGGAAAAGGATCTGGGAGTGACTGTGGACAATACACTGAAATCCACAGCAGTGTGCAGCAGCAGTCAAAAAAGCAAAGAGAATGTTAGAAATTATTTGGAAGGGGATAGAGAATAAAATTGAGGATGTCTTAATGTCTCTATACAAATCAATGGTGCGAACACCTGGAATAGTATGTGCAGTTATGGTCACCCCATCTCAAAAAAGACATAGCTCAACTAGAAAAGGTACAGAGAAGGGCAACGAGAATGATAAAGGTTATGGATCAGCTTCCATAGAAAGAAAGGCTTTACAAGCTGGGTCTCTTCAGCTTAGAGAAGAGAAGACTGAGAGAGGAGATGATGGAGTTTATAAAAGCTTGAGTGGTGTAGAACTAGTATATAGGGAACGGTTATTTACCCTCTCAAATAGTACTAGAAGTAGGGGACACTCCACGAAAGTAGCTGCCCGCAGATTTACAACAAATAAAAGGAAGTACTTTTTCACCCAATTCATAATTAACTTATGGAATTTTCTGGCAGAGGACGTTGTCAAGGCCAGTAGTATAGCTGGGTTAAAAAAGAACTTGATATGTTCTTGGAGAGTAGGTCCATTATAGCTATTAACCAAGTAGCTTATGGGATAAACTTCTTACAGTTAGGAGATGGGAGTGAACAACTGAGAATGGATTGCCCATTGTGACTGTTGGTTCTTCTCCCATGCGATCGAGAATGGCCACTGTCGGAGGACAGGGTGCTGGGCTTAATGGACCATTGGTCTGACTCAGTATGGCACTACTTATGTTCTTATGTTATTAAGGGCAGAAGTTCCCAAATGTTTTGGACCAATGGATCACTGTTGGCCCTAAAAATTCCCAGGGACCAGTGTTCACCCATCAAAATGATCATGGCCTAGCAAGCTGGCCAATTCCACACAAGGTCAGCTACTGCTCAGGGTAAGGAGGGCGGGGGCAATTTCTACCTTGCTATAGCAGCAGCTGGTTCACTGGACCAGCTAAATATCACTTATCAGTGGTGGTCAGGAAGGCATTTCCAAGTTCCACAGTTTGGAGGTTTCACCTTCATGAGGGAAACATCTCCAGTGAATAGGGGCAGCCTTAGCATTTGTGGCATCCAGGGAAAAGATAAAAAGAGGGCCCCCTGGGGCCCCTCCCCATCGCTCTCCCCCCTTGGGGGTACTCTGCAGGGCTTTAGAGCTGGTTGTGTTTGAGTCCCCTGCTAGTAGGGAGTGTGGCCCCCACATCCTGTCCTGGAGAAAAGGGGGGCCACTGTGGGGCCCCTGGAAATAGAGAAAAGAGCAGGGCCTGAGGTAACTGCCCTGCATCACCCTATGGTAAAGCTAGCCATGCCAATGAAACTGTAATGTGATACATTGTACTGTTGACCTCTCCCTCCTTCTTGACACTCTTGGTTTCTGGGGCTCAGTTCTCAACTGGTTCTCTTACTTTTTCTAACCATTCCTTCAATGCAACTCTTGCTGGTACCTCATCCATCTCCCTTTCCCTTTTGACTGGAATTCTCCAGGACTCTGACCCGAATTGTTTTCTTTCTTTACACACTACTATTTCTAGGTAAACTCATTGAATCTTATGGCTTCCAATGCTACACGTAATTTAATGACATCCAACTTTATCTTTCTATGATCCCCTCCTCTCCAATCCTGTTGCACACCAATAACTGTTTCTATGACCTCTCCAACTGAATGTCTCACTGACAACTCAAACTTAATATGTCAGAAATTAAATGCTTCATTTTCTCCCCCATACCATCCTCTCCCTCTTTAGTGTGGTGGCTTAGGTGAATAATCGTGACACATCGGATTCGAGCTTAAAACTTTGCACAGTTAACTGTGCACATCATATATAAACATATTTGGGGGCGGTGCCTGACCTGGGTGACCTCCTTCCCATAAAATCCAAGGTGGCATCTGCAATGGCCGCCAAATATACAAATGTCTATATCTTTGCTAATTATTGGGGCTGAAATAGTGGCAATATATATGTTTTGGGGGAGAAAGAATCTATAAACGATTACTTGAAAAACAATTCAAGATGGCCGATGCACAGGTGACAGTAAGTACAGAGATGTGTGACTTTACATATCAGGACATCTGTTTTTTAGTTTCCATTTAATTTTATTTTATATTATTTTTTTAAAGACAAGTCAGATGCCCATCATATTCAATGTTCACAATTTCCACTGCAGTGGCAAAGAGATGTGCACTCAAGTTGAGCATTTTTACAGAAGCACTTCCTCGAGCACAAGGGCTCAGCCTTTCAGCTGCATTTGATTAGTTCCCTGCAAGTTTTTTTCTTCTGTAGCATCATCCACTGTGACTTCCAAGTGTCTGCGCTTGGCACCGGTTTTAGTCCAGCCAAAGGTTTCTAGACTTGAGACATTCTCCTTTGATATCAAGCTCATTAAGCAGATGATGGCTTGCTAGTAGGGGTGTGCACCAGGGCCCCATGTCATTTTTTGTTTTTCATTATCGTTTTCATTATTAAAATGTGTCATTTTTGTTAATAACAAAATGTCATTTTTCATTATTGTGGTTGGTATCAGTACCAATATCAAATGAAGACTTTATTTTTGGTATCAGTATCCGTATTGATTTTGTATGCCAATGAAGAATTATTGTCAGAAGTTGAACTCCTTCCCCTTCTCATTGTGATACAGAAAGAACTGCACACAACTGTACACAATATGTAGTTTTATTTATATAATATGTACAGAATCTACGCTAAACCTTAACCTATGTATAATACAAAATGTTCCTATCCTATAATCCTAATATATATAAAAAACAGCCTAGTATCTATCTATCTATCAATCGATCATCGATCATCTATCGATCGATCTTATGGACCGGGGGAGACAGATGGGACGGGAAAAAGAAATCTCAGAGGTATATCTACTATCTCTAATCTATCTCTAATCTATATTTTCTATCTATCTCTCTATATGTGTACCTAAGGAATAAGGACTGGGTGGTAGGGAAGGGAATAAGGAATATATCTAGTGCTTGCACTAGAAATCCATGTGTATATATTAGGGGTGCGCATTTTGTTTTTGTTATTATGATAACAAAAATTAAAATTGTGATTTTCATTTTCATAATTGTGATAAAAAAGAAAAATAATAATAATCAAAACAAAAACAAAAATGAATATTTTTTAAAAAAATAATGGGAAAACACTGAAAACCGTATTTCCGGCTATATTTTTTTGCTTCCTATTCAATTCTGATGAAACTTAGGTATATCTTACCACCAATGGAGGGCACAAAGTATACCAAATTTTGAAAAGATTGGATAAAGGGAACCGATTCTAGAAGCAATTGAATGTTGTGATTTTAAGAAAAGCTCCATACACATTCCTGGCTACACTTTTTAAATATTCCATCCAATTTACATGAAACCTAGGAAAGTTATGTCCCTCCACTATTGTACTAGTCCTACCAAATTTCATAAAGATTGGATAAAGTGTCCTGATGTTATAACCTATTAACTTGAACATACATTTCTGGCTATAACATTTTTACTTTCCATCCTGTTTATACTTACTTTTGCAGGAATGTATCCCACACCTTCCCTGTTATCCCTGCCAAATTACAGGACAATTTGATAAAGGGACCTAATTTTATAAGCAATTGAAGTTGTCCCCTTGAAGACCATTACTCAGATAAATAGCAGCACATGCAGTGCCAGTCAGAAGTAGGCACCTGGGATGACAGAGGGAGGGAGCTTGTAGGAGGGAGGATGGCAAGCAACCCAACAGACTAACAGACACATTCACTGGCCAATTACTGCATGCTTCCAGCTTTACAGGACCAATTGGTGGTGGCTTCAAGGCGGGCATAGAAGGGACTTAACTGGGACTTTGGGGATAGCATCCAAGCAATCAGGAGACTTGGACCACTTTCAAACATCCCCCCTTCCCCGCATGCATATTCTGACTGCGCGGGGTGGGGGTGGATGCACAGCCAGGACATGCATGGTGATCGGCTGGTCTGAAAGCCCTCCACCCCCACCCATGTGCAGCTTTGCTGGCAGACACACGCAGGGATCCCAGCTGGCCAATTATCATCACAATCACATCCTGCAGCACTGTGACAAAGGACATAAGAGAATCTCTATTGACTCTTTCCTAAACAGATGCATCTGACTTCCCAGTAACAAATGGGGGAGAGATGTTGGGATGGTCACAGCACAGAATGCGGATATTGGGTTGACATATTTCTGCAGGCCAATTGGCATCACAAACCGATCTTATACCACAGTGACATGTAAGAGAATCCTGGTATAGGCTCCTACTCTGCATATGCTGTGCAGGCATATAAAATTGGAAACCTTTATCACATATTTTTGATATTTGGCAGAGAAGATGATCAGGAAAGTATGAGATGTAGTCCTGCCAAATTCAGTATACACTGGTTGGACTAAGAACATAAGAAGTGCCAAACTGTGTCAGACCAATGGTCCATCTAGCCCAGCATCCTGTCTCTGACAGTGGCCAATCACGATGGCTTGGGAGAAGCACCCAACAGGTCCCAATGAGGGATCAATTCCCTGTTGTTTCCCCTCAGCTCCCATCATGTTCCATGAGCCCATCTGGTTAATAGCTGCTAATGGAACTATCTTCCAGAAACTTGTCCAAACATCTTTTAAACGCAGCTATAGTACTGGCCCTTACCACAGCCTCTGGCAGTAGATTCTACAACCCAATTATATGCTGAGTGAAAAAAATATTTTCTTAAACTTGCCACCCATGAGTTTCATGGGGTGTCCTCTAGTTCTACTACTAGCCGAGAGGGTAAATAACTGCTCCTTGTTTATTAGTTCCACACCACTCATGATTTTATAGACGTCCATCATATCTCCTCTCAGTCATCTCTTCTCCAAGCTGAAGAGCCCCAACCTACCAAGCCTCTCCTCATATGGGAGCCCTTTCATGTCCTTGTTCATTTTTGTTGCCGTTCTCTGTATCTTTTCTAGTTCAGCTATGTCTTTTTTTTTAGATGGGGCAACCAGAACTGCACACAATATTCGAGGTGTGGTTGCACCATTGATTTGGATAGAGGCATTATGACATCCTCAGTTTTATTCTCTATCCCCTTCTGAATTTTAACATTCTGTTTGCTTTTTTGACTGCTGCTGCACACTGCGCTGTGGATTTCAATGTATTGTCCACAACCACCCCCAAATCCTTTTCCTGAGTAGTAACTCTTAGCTTAGTACCCAGCGTTGTGTACACATAGTTTGGATTATTTTTTCCAACATGCATCACTTTGCCTTGTCCACATTAAATCTCATTTGCCATTTAGATGCCCAGGCACCCAGTGTCATAAGATCCTGTTGCAGTTCCTCACAGTCTGCCTGTGTTTTAACTACCTTGAATAACTTGATGTCGTCTGAAAATTTGATCACCTCACTCTTAACACCCTTTTCCAGATCATTAATGAATACATTAAACAGCACCGGTCCCAATACAGATCCCTGAGGCACTAGGGATGGGCGAATGCGGTTCGGTAGTTCGGTGTTCGGCCCGAACTCGGCCTGTTCGGACAACCGAACACGAATACGAACACGAACACACCGAACGGACCGAACACCGAACAC
>QEPC01009507.1:86060-125432 GCA_003113815.1 Sphenodon punctatus | reverse complement strand
GTGGTAGGGCCGCGGCTGTGGAACTCCCTTCCGGAGGAAACTCGCCTGGCCCCAAGCCTTTTGACATTTCGGCGGAACTGTAAGACCTGGCTGTTTGCCCAGGCCTTCGGGAGGGAGGGGGGGGGGGTGATTTTAATCCCCCGCCCATTTATTTATGTGTTTTCTAGCCCTGTTTTTATATGATGTGTTTTATATGATGTATTTTATATTTATATTTATATTTAAAATGAATTTTAATGTTTTATTGTTGTTGTTAGCTGCCCCGAGCTGCATTGCAGGAGGGGGCGGGATATAAATCTGTAAAATAAATAAATAAATAAATAAATAAATAATACTGTTGGGTCAATGGCCTAAGGATTTCTGGTTTGTTTTGCTTGCTCTGTGCTTGCATGATGCACTGCTGCTTTCCTTCTCCTCCCAAGTATGAGTAGAGAGGCCATTTTGTGAATTTGTGGGTCCACTGGTAATTACTACTCTTGTTTAAAATGGTTCCTTTGCTCTTTCACTGCTGCTCCCTGCTGGAATGTAGTTCCTTGCCTCTCTGCTTGTGACTGCTTTTGAGAATCTTGCTTGCCGGTTTTGTGGAGAAACAGAAATGCATAGTTCGAATTTGGTTTATTCAGCCCCACATGTTTACTTGTTATACAGGCCTGCAATTGGCCAGACTTTTAAAAAAAGGGCCTGTTTGCTTGGACAGGAATTTGGCTGTCGGGGATAGGCTGTAGATACTAAGGATGCTGGTCTGGATGGGTCTTGTTTGCTTTCAGTGGAGCCCTGAAACTGGACAGACTTTTTAAAAAGGGCCTGTTTGCTTGGAAACATATTTGGCTGTTGGGGGACTGGGAGTCTACCCTAGAAAACTACAGGCAGTCAAGGAGAGCATGAAAATGAGGAAGGTTACGGATAATGGTAAGTGATTGCATGGGGATTGCAATGGTCTTGGAGCTCTTCTTTAGGGAAGAGGTCTACAAAGAAGCAACATTAAAAATGTTATTCAAAATGCAAACATGTAAAGTAATTTGCTTCCTTTTTCTATCTAGTTTGTCTGAGATCTGGCATGATTCCACACATTGCCTTGCTTTCTTTGTGAACAGAGGATAAAGTAGGTAGGAACACAGCAGAAGAGAAGGCTGAAGACAACAAGGAAACCCTTTCCCCATGTCAGCCACTGAAACCATATCTTCCCCTTCCTCTTCTCGTGCTCCAAAACCAAACCCTTTCCCTCCTATTTCTCCTCTGTCCTGACCTTCTCTGCCCTTTCATTCTCTTCTGATTCAGCTTGTCGCAGAACAGGGAGCTAACTCAGTTCTCCCAAGTTCTCCAAACCAGAAGGAAGGCTTGTCCCAAAGTCTACACCTTCAGAAGACTACAGGTGGACAAGGATGCCATGAAAATTGAGGATTCATGATAAAGGTAGGTGGTGGCAACGTGATCAATTTTTTAAACCTACTATGGTTAATTTGGACCTGGTGGGAAAAGAGCGGATGGGACCCCAGTAAGAGGGCTCTCTATCCCCCGGTGGCAGTGCTTCACACAGCAGCTTTCCCAGCATTAAGTAATCTAATGTCCATCCAATGTTAACCCTGAGAAATCCTTGCTGCTGGGTTATGCCATGCCACTGACCTACCGTTGTCCTGGCTCCACCTACCATTGGCCTGGCTCTGCCTACTATTGCCCTGGGTCTTCCCCTAGGCCAGGTTCCACCTCTAGGCCCGCCAGTGGCATGTTGAACCCATCCACTGCACCACAAGCCTCCAAACCCACCAGCTGTCACTGCTCTGGATCCCTTTTTAAATAGCAGGGTTACATTTGCCACCCTCCAGTCCTCATGTTACAGTGGCAGATTTTAGTGAGAGGTTACAAATTGCGAACAGTAGGTCTGCGATTTCATATCTGAGTTCCTTCAGAACTCTGGGGTGAATGCCATTTGGCCCTGGTGACTTGTTAGTATTCAGTTTGTCAATTTGCCCTAGAACATCCTCAAACATCACATTGATTTGTAACAGCTCTTCCAATTCCTCTCCCACAAAGCAAGGATCCGGCGTGAATCCCTCCCCAAAATCCTCTACAATGAAGACCGACGTAAAGAACTCATTCAACTTCTCTGAAATGTCCTTATCCTGCTTTAGTGCCCCTTTTTACTCCCTTGGCATCTAATGGCCCAACTGACTCCCTAGCAAGCTTCTTGCTTATGATGTATTTGAAAAAGTTTTTGTTTTTTGTTTTTGCTTCTTTTGCAAGGCTCCCTTCAAAATCTATCTTGGCCTGCCTTATTAGCACTTTACATTTACGTTGCCAGTGTTTATGCTCTTTCATATTATTTTCATTGGGACTAGCCTTCCATTGCTTAAAGGATGCCTTTTTGGCTCTAATAGCCTCTATTAGATCCTTTTTGGCTCTAATAGACTACAAAGATGTTACAATCAGACATACATTTATAGGTTAATTGCGTATAACTGTCATGGGTTGGAGGTCCGCACCCCCACTTTACTGGGTTTGAGTGACTCAGTTTCCCTCGTGTACAGCCCACTTGAATCAGTTTTCTCTCTCTGGCTGATTCAAGTCTGCTGTAGGGACAACCCCTTAGTCGCTCAAGGGCCCGAACCTTCCTGTTTACAGACTCTTTAATCTCTGGGCTCGCAAGAGCTTGAGAACTCTTGTTGCTCACTTGTGTTCCAATTTTAGACACAGACACGTCTTCATAAAGATAAGAACTAAGTTTATTGATTACATAAGTGAGATTGTTGATACAGAGTGGTTATTAGAAATCAAAGGTAAATATAACGCATTCCTAACCTATACTGGTTGAGTTCCTAAATAAGCATCTTACCCTACAAAGGTCCATAAGTTCTTCTCAGTCCTTGATGTAAGCAACTGGGTCTTCAGTCTTAGGGTGGCTAGAAAGTCCCCTCTCTCAGTCCATGTCTTCCAGCCTTGTTTTCTGGAAAGATGCAGGATGCAGATGAGAGTGCTCAAGATGGCTCTGGCCAAGCAATAGCGAAGCTGGCTTAATGGCCCTTGCTTAAGTATCTTTCATGGTCTCTTTGTCTCCGGTTTCCTGCTCATGAGCCTGTGTCTTTCCTCATGTAGCCAACCCAGGCAAACATGAAGATCCATTTGCATCTTCATAGGGTTCCGTCTGGCAAGGGTTGACAATACACAATCTTTTAACTGTCCCTACTTTCTGGAGTTTGGTCAGTGTTACAGTCCTGATTTGGGTTTTACAGTTCTCAATTGTAACATTAGATACATGTTGCATGTTTTGCTTTGCATATTTACTAGGCTTGTAGTCTACATGTAGGCCAGTATCACATGTGTTCCTCTGTGACAAACACCAGGACCATCCAACCCTTCTGAATAATATAACATTTGGAGGGGTATAAACTTGCCAAGTTTCATCCACATTATATGGGAGACAAAGAAGTTACAGCCAGGAATGAATATGCAGATTTTTGCAAAATAGCATAATTCAACTGCTTATAAAATCTGATTCCTTTATCCAAACTTTCTGGAATTTGGTACACCTAATGCCTTCTATCTGAGGTGTATTCATCACAGGTTTCATCCAAATATAATGAAAAACGAAAATGTTACAGCTGAAAATGTATTTTCCATTGAAACCAACAGAAATAAAAAACAAAAGCAAAAACTAAAATGCAATTTTGATATTTATGAAAATGAGAATGAAATATTTAAATTAAAAAAACTAAAAATTAAAACAAATAACGACATGGGTTCCTGGTGCCCACCTCTAAAAGATTTCTCTTAGACCCTCCTGTTACAGTTAGAAAATTAAGGCATATGGTTATGAAAGTCCAGGGTTTTACTCACATACATTGTTTTCCATGTGCACCCTCAAAAGACACAGGACCCAATTAGGTTCCACCTGTATCCTTTTTCAGATGCAGGGAAATGAATTTCACCAGTTGGAAGCATGTGCATATTTAATGATCCTATGGCCACATTCACAAATTGTGAAACAGTGGGGGTGGGGTGGCACTGCTGACTTGTAAAAGGGCTTAAGTGAGGTGTAAGTGCCATATGGATACTGTGCTGCTTTTGTGCACAGGAGAGAATTTCAACTACCCTGACTTTCTAAAGGACAGTGCTATCCTTGGAAGCCTTTAATCCTCTCCCCTGTCCCCCTGCTTTTTTTAAAGTAACAAATTATTGAACAGTAACAAATTATGTTGACGTTTCTCCTTAGAGGAAATAAGGCCCATTGCTCTTTGACAAGTTATTTCCCTTGATTCAGGTTCCTGGCAGGCAACTTTTATAAAGTACATAAAGCTCTGCTGATGTCCCCAAGATTATTCTGAATTTTAAAATTATAATTTTTCATCATTATGTGTAACTGCATGATGTAAAATATGCTTTTGAAACTATGTTTCAAATATATATATAAAAAGGGAATATTGAAGCTCTAGGACCATCTCCTGCCTGGCTAGTAGCAGATTTGTAAGCTGCCCTGAACATCAGTGCAGGAGGGGTGGGATATAACAATGTTGAAATAAATAAATAATTAAATCAATTAATTAATTAAATAATAAAATGGCATTTAAGCACAGTTCATCTACACGAGAGTCATGAGACCCAGAAGCCCGAGAGAATGGGTTGACTACAGAAGATGTTGTTTAGACCATGATTTTTTATCCTTTTCTGGCGGCTAAAAAAATTCCTACCATGCTACTGACATTGTCGCAACTATTGTTGTTGTACATCACAGGAGGCGGCAAGGACACAGGCATGGGGTTGAAAAGGCTGCACTTTATTATTAACCAGAAACAGTCTGGGGCATGAAGCAAAGGGGAGGGAGTTCCCATCCCAACTCTGATCCCGCAGACCAGTCGTGCACATCATCATAACCAAATTCCTGTTAGCAATAACTTCATTAAGAAGAGTTAGTGAAATAGCAGCCATAATAATCTCGGAACCATATTTGCAGATTTATTTTCCAAGACAGAATAGATATTGCTTTACATCCTAAATTCCTACCTAAGATAGTATAAGTAAGACAGTTGTAAGAATGTGGCCCTTTTTACATGGGTCTCTCCTCCCAGCAGTAAACATGCAGATTTCTGGGTGTTCATGGGTGGGGGAACCCCATGTGAATGACATGGTGCACGCGCCCATGGTGAGTGGGGCGTGCGTGCGCACTCGCCTAACACGCATCCCCACTCACCCCCCCCTCATCCCCACGCACGGAGCAACCGGGGGAAATGGTGGTTACTATGTGGGTGTGGATGAGTGGTGGGTGAGTGGGGATGTGTGTGCAGCTGTGTGCATGCCCCATCCATGCACTGGTGCACCCATGGACTCCCCACCTGGCAGAGCCATGTAAAAATATCATGTGAGGAGCCACTCGAAGAAGAACACAAGGTTGCTACCCTGCAAACAAGGTTCTTTGAGATGGCTTAGAACATTCTCACAACACCCACCCTTCCAGCCCTGCATGGAATTCTTTTCTTATATTTCTAGAAAGGGTTGAAAGGAACTGTCATTCAGAGGGGGAGGGTTCTTTTTATACCAGAGGAGCTCAAGACCATCATGTGGTCTATTATTTGAACAGGGTGAGCGCGCACAACCCANTCTCAGTCCTTGATGTAAGCAACTGGGTCTTCAGTCTTAGGGTGGCTAGAAAGTCCCCTCTCTCAGTCCATGTCTTCCAGCCTTGTTTTCTGGAAAGATGCAGGATGCAGATGAGAGTGCTCAAGATGGCTCTGGCCAAGCAATAGCGAAGCTGGCTTAATGGCCCTTGCTTAAGTATCTTTCATGGTCTCTTTGTCTCCGGTTTCCTGCTCATGAGCCTGTGTCTTTCCTCATGTAGCCAACCCAGGCAAACATGAAGATCCATTTGCATCTTCATAGGGTTCCGTCTGGCAAGGGTTGACAATACACAATCTTTTAACTGTCCCTACTTTCTGGAGTTTGGTCAGTGTTACAGTCCTGATTTGGGTTTTACAGTTCTCAATTGTAACATTAGATACATGTTGCATGTTTTGCTTTGCATATTTACTAGGCTTGTAGTCTACATGTAGGCCAGTATCACATGTGTTCCTCTGTGACAAACACCAGGACCATCCAACCCTTCTGAATAATATAACATTTGGAGGGGTATAAACTTGCCAAGTTTCATCCACATTATATGGGAGACAAAGAAGTTACAGCCAGGAATGAATATGCAGATTTTTGCAAAATAGCATAATTCAACTGCTTATAAAATCTGATTCCTTTATCCAAACTTTCTGGAATTTGGTACACCTAATGCCTTCTATCTGAGGTGTATTCATCACAGGTTTCATCCAAATATAATGAAAAACGAAAATGTTACAGCTGAAAATGTATTTTCCATTGAAACCAACAGAAATAAAAAACAAAAGCAAAAACTAAAATGCAATTTTGATATTTATGAAAATGAGAATGAAATATTTAAATTAAAAAAACTAAAAATTAAAACAAATAACGACATGGGTTCCTGGTGCCCACCTCTAAAAGATTTCTCTTAGACCCTCCTGTTACAGTTAGAAAATTAAGGCATATGGTTATGAAAGTCCAGGGTTTTACTCACATACATTGTTTTCCATGTGCACCCTCAAAAGACACAGGACCCAATTAGGTTCCACCTGTATCCTTTTTCAGATGCAGGGAAATGAATTTCACCAGTTGGAAGCATGTGCATATTTAATGATCCTATGGCCACATTCACAAATTGTGAAACAGTGGGGGTGGGGTGGCACTGCTGACTTGTAAAAGGGCTTAAGTGAGGTGTAAGTGCCATATGGATACTGTGCTGCTTTTGTGCACAGGAGAGAATTTCAACTACCCTGACTTTCTAAAGGACAGTGCTATCCTTGGAAGCCTTTAATCCTCTCCCCTGTCCCCCTGCTTTTTTTAAAGTAACAAATTATTGAACAGTAAAAAATTATGTTGACGTTTCTCCTTAGAGGAAATAAGGCCCATTGCTCTTTGACAAGTTATTTCCCTTGATTCAGGTTCCTGGCAGGCAACTTTTATAAAGTACATAAAGCTCTGCTGATGTCCCCAAGATTATTCTGAATTTTAAAATTATAATTTTTCATCATTATGTGTAACTGCATGATGTAAAATATGCTTTTGAAACTATGTTTCAAATATATATATAAAAAGGGAATATTGAAGCTCTAGGACCATCTCCTGCCTGGCTAGTAGCAGATTTGTAAGCTGCCCTGAACATCAGTGCAGGAGGGGTGGGATATAACAATGTTGAAATAAATAAATAATTAAATCAATTAATTAATTAAATAATAAAATGGCATTTAAGCACAGTTCATCTACACGAGAGTCATGAGACCCAGAAGCCCGAGAGAATGGGTTGACTACAGAAGATGTTGTTTAGACCATGATTTTTTATCCTTTTCTGGCGGCTAAAAAAATTCCTACCATGCTACTGACATTGTCGCAACTATTGTTGTTGTACATCACAGAAGGCGGCAAGGACACAGGCATGGGGTTGAAAAGGCTGCACTTTATTATTAACCAGAAACAGTCTGGGGCATGAAGCAAAGGGGAGGGAGTTCCCATCCCAACTCTGATCCCGCAGACCAGTCGTGCACATCATCATAACCAAATTCCTGTTAGCAATAACTTCATTAAGAAGAGTTAGTGAAATAGCAGCCATAATAATCTCGGAACCATATTTGCAGATTTATTTTCCAAGACAGAATAGATATTGCTTTACATCCTAAATTCCTACCTAAGATAGTATAAGTAAGACAGTTGTAAGAATGTGGCCCTTTTTACATGGGTCTCTCCTCCCAGCAGTAAACATGCAGATTTCTGGGTGTTCATGGGTGGGGGAACCCCATGTGAATGACATGGTGCACGCGCCCATGGTGAGTGGGGCGTGCGTGCGCACTCGCCTAACACGCATCCCCACTCACCCCCCCCTCATCCCCACGCACGGAGCAACCGGGGGAAATGGTGGTTACTATGTGGGTGTGGATGAGTGGTGGGTGAGTGGGGATGTGTGTGCAGCTGTGTGCATGCCCCATCCATGCACTGGTGCACCCATGGACTCCCCACCTGGCAGAGCCATGTAAAAATATCATGTGAGGAGCCACTCGAAGAAGAACACAAGGTTGCTACCCTGCAAACAAGGTTCTTTGAGATGGCTTAGAACATTCTCACAACACCCACCCTTCCAGCCCTGCATGGAATTCTTTTCTTATATTTCTAGAAAGGGTTGAAAGGAACTGTCATTCAGAGGGGGAGGGTTCTTTTTATACCAGAGGAGCTCAAGACCATCATGTGGTCTATTATTTGAACAGGGTGAGCGCGCACAACCCAGTTGTGAGAATGTTGTGAGCCATCTCGAAGAACCTTCTTTAAAAGGTAGCAACCTTCTGATCAGCAAGTGGGGAGGAGCTGTTTGTAAACAGCCTTATCTCCCAGCCCGATACAGTGTCCCTGCTGCTGCTGCTGCTGTGCAGCACTACTAGAAGGCAGAAGCAGGTGATGGATGGGGTCTGGAGCCAGGGAGGGGAGGAAGAATCACTTTCTGGGTGAGAAGCTGGCTGCAGCCAGGCAAGTGTGGGGCCCCAGCTGGCGGTGAGGCCACGTGCGGCCGCACATGTGGCACATGCCTGGGGCCGGCCCTGCCTGGTGGTCCACTACAACCTGCAGCTTCAGGGAGTGGTATCCGTGTCTGTTGACGTGTCCATAGCCTCCCCAGTGGAGGGGCGGAGGATCTCTATGTGGGTGCCGTCCACAGCACCCATGCTGTTGGGGAATCCTCCAGCCATGAAGCCGGCCATCATGGCCACCTGGTCCACCAGCTGGATCACTCGGTCCAGAAGCACTACCTCCACAGCCTCGCAGATGTCCCACAGGATCCCGGTGATGGTGCCCACCCTGACGCCGAAGTTCTACGAGACAGAGCGGCAGGAGTTGGGGGTTGCTAGTGCCCAGACCCTGATGGCCACCCACTGGACCATGGGGATGGGGGTCCACATGGGGGTGTGCTGCCGCTCCAGCCAGGACGTTAACAGCTCCGCAAGTTGCAGTAGGGTTCGCCTGTCCATCCGAAAGTGCGCCCTCCAAGCAGCCTCATCCCACTGATCCAGAGCCCGGGACCACCACCCCTATGCCCGCTCTGTGACCCATACTCACTGGTCAATGGTCATAGCGAGCAGGGCTGTGTGCCCCATGATCTCCCTCCACCATTGGCGGTACACGGCTGCCTTGTGGAGCAATGCGTCCTTCTCCCTGCCGCGGAGGAGGATCTGCCAGGCCACCCCAGACACCCGCAAGGACCTGAGCCAGGCCAGGGTGCACCTGCGGGCATGGTGGGCAATGGTAACCCACAGGTGGGTGCCCAGGTGCACCTCAGCAGTCTGGATGTGCAAGAGATCAGTGTGCAGGCAGTACCACTCTGCGCAGAGGGCTAGGTGCATCCCGCAGGTGCCTAACTTGTCTTGCTCCATGGTGCACGTTGCCCCGGGTGGGGGGCAGCTGGCCCTGTTATAGGCCGGGGCATGTGTAGAACCACCCCCGGGTCATGACCCAAGGAACTGCCTGGTTCCCCCTGGGTTGGTGTTTGGCAGTCCCCCTCCCAGCTGCCCGGGCAGGCTCCTGCAGGGTGGCCATGCCGGGGAGCCGGTGGTGGTTCATTGAGCCGGTGGCCTTATCGGCTGGCCTTGAGGCCCCCCTGCATCCCCTCCTGTCCTTCCAGGGCTTGTGGGGCCCCTCTGTCCTCGCACTTAGTCTCCTTTGCTTCCAGGACCATGGCTGGCTGCGCTTCCACTGGACTCCTGGCTCCCAGCACCCATGGGGCCCCCCATCGATGGACCTTCCGCGAGACCATGGCCCTGTGTGTCCTGTGGCATTCCCCAGATGTGCAATTGCTCCTGAGCTGCCCGGACAACCTGACCGGTGCCTATGTGAGTCTGAGCTTGGGGCTGCGCTACTTTGGCTATGAGGCGAGCGAGTGCCCATGATTGCCGGCTACATGCGGAGACCCTGGGCCTGATTCCCTTTCCCGATGGGTGTGTCTGGGAGATGAGGTGCTTGCATGTGGGGTGGTCAACAGCGGAGACCATTTCTGCTCTGTCTGTGTGCGGCCTGGCTGCCTACACAGCCTGTCTGAATGAGGGGGACCCTGCCCTGGCCATGTCCTACTTTGCATGTGTTCACAGGACCCGTGGGTACCAGTGATCATGTGGGGCAGTGTATCACCGGCCATTGGAGCTGGGTCACCTTCTGTGGCCCCCTGCTGCTGACTATGGTTTGTTCGAGCCCACCAAGGTGGAGCTGGTGGCACTGTCCGGTGTGTGATGCCGTTCCAATGTACTGTTGGGGCTCGGCATTCAGGATCCCTTTGAGGCGTACTACCTGGTCGCCCACCACATGTCTGTGCTGGGCTACCATCGGGGCATGATTCAGTGGCCACACTTCATTCAATTGGTGGGCCACCCGGGCCCCTTCATTGCCCCCTGCAGCTGGCTGTGAGACCCCCTGTGCCTCCTGTGCCTTGGTTGGTGGCCCCGCATTGAGCTCCCGCCTCCTCCCCACTGCCGTGGGCTGCTGACTGCTTCCTCCATGATGTCCTGGCCTTGCACCTATGCTGCCTGTTTCCTGGGGTTCCACTGCCCCTGCCTGTGGCTCTGGGACCCCTCCAGCCCCCCCATTTGCCTCTGCAACCGGTGCTCCCCTCCGTGGCTGCCTTATCCTGTGTCCGAGTACTGCTCTCTGTGCCTCCACCCAGCTCCCCGAGTTGCTGCTGACCTTCCTCATCCACCGTTGCTCCCTCCTGTGCCCATGACACACACACCCCTTGCGTGTGGGGTTCTGGGGCCCCTGGTCTTCGCCTCCCAGCATCCGCCCAGGGGTGTGTGTGCATCTGTGGACCACATTCACTTCTCCAGCTCTCCTGCATCCCCTCCATGGCACCCTCGCTGGCGCTTGGGGTACCTGTCTGCCTCCTGGGCTGTTCCCAGGTTGCTCCCTGTTCTGTGTGGCCTCCCCCTGTGCCTGTGGCCCAGCCTTTCAGCCCCCCCTCCATTACAGGACTTCCTGTGTAGCTGTGGGTGTGCCCATGCAGCCTGTACTGTTGTGGGGGTTCTGGTTGCCATTTCCCGTGTCCTGGGAGGCCCTTGGCTGAGTCCCCCCCTTCTTCCCTGTCACCGGCCCCCCTACCCCCTCCTCCCTGTGCCCATTGTGCCGTGTGTGTTGTCTGTCCCACTGTGTCCCCCTTTCCCTTCCTTTCTCGTGCAGGTGTGAGTGCTCCCGGGTGTGTGTTTGTGCTGTGTGTCCCACTGTGCCCTCGTTGTCTCTGTGCCTGCTATGTGTGTTGCCTCTGAGGCTCTTCTCCCTCTTCCCCCTCCCTTCCCATTTCCCTTGTGTGGGAGTTCCCTGTGGGTGCTTCTGGCTTCGTTTGCCCTCTGTCGGCCATGTCTGCCTCCTGCCCGCCCCTCCCCGGTGCCTTCTTGGTGTTGTGACCATGGCCAGGAATCGGCATCACGTCTGTTGCACTGCCCCGGCCCATGATCTGATGGCCTGATTCCCTGCCATGGTCCCGGTCCCGTCCCATCTGTTCTGGGCCTTCTTTGACCACGGGCAGTGGTTGATCAGTTCACCACCGCTGGGAATCCACTGTGGTGACTCAAGACCGCGTAACGTCTGAAATCACCCTATGTTGAAGTTTAAGAATTTTTCAGTTCTGATGAAGAAACATTTGAAATGTGTTAGCAACTGATCACTATTAATTTCAACACAGTTTGCTATCATGTTATTGATAGACTTCTATAACATGGTAATTTCCTAATACTAACTTTTAGTACTTTATTATTACTTCTTTTGATTGTCTCATGTTATAAATGTTTGTGATATTAAATAAAGTGTGATTATTTTCAATTATTGATCTTAAGAAAATATATAAGTGCCATACCCCATCAGACCCATGGTTCACTGAGCCCAGCATCCTGTCTCCGACAGCAGCAGTAGCTCAAGAGAAGTCAACTCGTACCTCAGGGACCGCCTCGCCCTCCACATCCCAGAGCGGCTCCTTCAGCCTGCCAGGGGTGCCTTCTTGGAGGTCCCCCGTGTTAAGCAGGGGGCCACAATGGAGAGGGCATTCTAGGTGGCCATGCCGCGTCTTTGGAACTCCCTCCTGGAGGAAGCTCACCTAGCCCCAAGCCTTTTGACATTCCAGTGGGCTTGTAAAATCTGACTGTTCGCCCAGGCCTTTGGGGAGGACAGGGGGAGGGTGGGTTAGGGTTTTATCTCTCCCCTTACCTTTTTATTTTTATTTGTTTACCCCGGCCCTGTTTTAGTTTTGAAATTGCTGGATTTTAAAAAAATGTTTTTTTGATGATGATGATGATGATGATGATGTAGTTTTATTAAATTGTACATCGCCCCGGGATGCCATTGGCATGGGGGGCAACTAACAAATGTAAAAAATAAAATAAATAAAATAATAAACTACAGGTCATGGAGGAGTGACCCATCTCCTACTAACCACTCCCAACCACTGGTAGCCAGAGGTTTAAGCCCCAACTAGTAAGCATTTATGGCTTTATCCTCTAAGAATTTATTGAGTTTCTGTTTGAAGGTAATTATGGTGCTGACTTTCACTGCCTCTTCTGGCAATGAGTTCCACAGCTGTATTGTTTGCTGAGTGAAACCTTTTGTTTGTTTTAAATCCACTGCTATTTAACTTCAGAGAGTGTCCCCCTGTTCTCTTAATGTGGGAAAGGACAAACACCAGTTTCCTATTTACCTTTTCTACTCTGCTCATGACTTTTTAAACTTCTATCATATCCCCCCTGAATTGCCTCTTCTCCAAACTAAATCACTCTAACCAGTTGAACCTCTCCTCATATGGAAGTCGATCCATCTACATATGAACCATGGTTGTGGGATATCACAGTATGAGCGTTATACACATCCACATCTTTTGAGTACCAATGATAGCAAAATGGTCCATGGGTGGGTGGTGGATCGGAGGGGAACACAAAGTGCAGTTAAGGGTGAGTGATGAGGGCCAGGTGGTGGATCCATCCACTCCTGATCCTGCCTCCCCAAATATTAAATTAATACTGTACTGCTGCAGATCCATGGTGCCCGAGATGGACTCACAGCCAGTCACTTCTTGTCAGGCCAAGAAGGGAGAAGGAAAAGAAACTCTCAGCTGCCCTCATATTGGGGGACACAATCCACCTAGCATGGGGTGCTGTAGCTCCTCATTGGGGCTTGGAACAGGTAGGGGCTAGACAGGAGGGCAAAGAGAGAAAGGCTTAAGGGGAGGACAGTAGTGGGGTGGAGAGAAGTGGGGCAGGATGATGAACCCAAGGCAACTACTGGGGAGGGAACAAGGCCTTCTAAGAGAGGTACATGGAAGCATACAAGATAACAGAGATTCTAGAGACTGATAACAGAGGGGGGACCAGGACAGAGTGCTAGTGTGAAGAGAGTGAAGAGGATTGAACCCAGGCTAAGCCAGAAGGAAGGAGGTAGAGGAGAACATCACCCAGAAAAACTGAACCTACGTTACAGAGAGAGGGAGAAATGAAGAGAAAGGGGAGATATATGAAGCCAGGATAATGGCAACAGAGGTAGAAACCAAGAGCAATAACCCGGAAAAGAGTCAAGGAGGGGGAGCCAAACTCTGGCATAGAGAGACAAGACAGCAGCTGGACACAAGCACCTTCATAGGGGTGTGCATGTCATTTTCGTTATTACGATAATGAAAATTGTCATTTTCATTTTTGTTATTGCAATAGCGAAAATGACAATCAAGAATAACAACAATGAAAATGACAATGTTGTTATCGTTGTCATTATTAGTGCTGTGGCAGTTGGGTTTTGGAGGGAAAATGTGGAGAGGGGAGGAGGGAGCAGACATCTCAGAACCCTAAACAAGGTTGAACTCTTGAACTGTGCCTGTGTTGGGAGGGGCGAGCAGCTCAACAGTATTTGATGGATGTATCGCTGGCCAATAAGAAGCACAAGCAGGCCCCAGCAGTCTCATGGCACTCTATAATTGCTCAATGCCTGCTGCCTCCCACAACCAATCAGGGGGGCTCTGGGGGAGGGCACTGCAACCCTTTATAATGGAATGGCCAGGCTTTTTCTTTCTGTTCTGTGAGAGCTCTGCTTGTCAGGTTGTGTTTACAGAACTGTGGTGCTTGCACACACAAAAAATCCTCCCTAGCCCTCATTGTATTACCACCAATACCTTTCCTTCCTCATACCCTACATTTTACCTTCTAGGGATGTGCGAACGTGAATAGTTCGGTCGACCGAACCGAACTTTTGAACTGAACTCGAATTTGACCAAATTGTTCAGCCGAATCCGAACCAGTTCAGAAGGCCAAAACCCCCAGTTTTGAATATATGAACTCGGTTCGGAAGTTCAGAGTTTGACCGAACTCGAATAGTTCGGTCGACCGAACCAAACTTTCGAACTGAACTCGATTTTTGAACTGAACCGAACCGAATTTCCGAACTCGGTTCTGTTCACATATCTCTATTACCTTCTTCCTTTTCCTGCCCTTCTCCCCACTGTACATTATATATAGATAGGTAATATAGTATAGATTAGATATAGATAAATATTATAGACATATAGATTAGATTAGAATAGTTATATTGATAATTGATTAGATAATAGTTTTCTTTTTCCCTTTCCCTGTCTCCCTTAGATTTAGATAGATATTGGTTGTGTACATACATAGAGAGATTAGATATTATATAGGTATTTAGGCTAGTCTGCTTTATTATATATATTAGGATTATAGGTATCACGAGATCTTTGTTCGCACACAGTAATCGATACCGATAACAATACCAAAAATAAAATCTTCATTTGAAACTATACCAATACCGATAATGACAATGATAATAAACAACATCGTTGTTAATAACGATAACAAAAATGACATTTTTAATAACAAAAAAAGAAAACGACATTGGGGCCTGGTGCACACCCCTATTTCATAGCAGATAACCAGCCCAAAGCAGCCCAGGATGATAGCTTTTATAGAGCCAGATAAAGGCACATCCGGAGGCTTAATCAGCAGCAGCTGCAAAGAGTTGACTTAAGCAAGCAGGCGTGGGTGTGGCCGTGACTGTTCTCCCAGTGGGGCAATGGCCAGCTGTTCCCCTTTCCCCATCTATGACCCTTTTTGGCTTCTTTTATCTCCCTGTTTTAATCCAGCTATGTGCATGCCTGTCTCATGCTGGAGCTGCGAAGAGTGGCAAAGCTGATGCTTTCAGTCTGGTTCTTTGTAAGGTGAGCAGGGGGATGGGAGACTTGGAGCTGCTGGTGCTGTGTCTGGCAGCTGTGACTGGGGAGAGTCCTGACACGGTCACATTCCCATGCCCCAGGCTACTACCTGCTCCTTCACTCGACTCTGACACAAGGGCACACGTTAGCCACGATTAACCCATGCACCATACCCTGGCAGGATGTTGTGCTTAGGCCTGCAATGTTGAACATGTGTTCCAGAAATATGCCCCAACTTGTAAACGGCCAGGTGAACATCCACTATCATGCCATTTATTTTCACCCTTAAATTCAAGTACTCAAAGAATCGCTCTTTCTGGCTACAGTAAAACTCCCAAGAGTGGATGCTGTGGACTTGACTTGCTGTCAATACGCTGAGTTATGGAGACTGGCATCATGAACGCTAATCTCTCAAGAGCCAAGTTTATTACATAACAGAGTGCTAATCCCACACCTGCCTGGTGACTCGCTTTCTGAACCAATATTTAAAACCGATATTTACTGTAGGTTTAGAGGGTGACATTAAAAGATGAGATCTGTGGAGAGTGTAATGTTTGCAGTTTCCTGCAGCGATAGTCCTGTTGGGCTGTTAATGCCTTGGTGACCTCTGAGTCTCCAGACTGTATTCACAAAGGGAAACATATATGAGTTGTATGGTCTACAAAGAAGCTTGAATTTAATTAAGGGATCAGTGCTATTCTAAACATTCACGATTCAGGTGAGAACAAACGCTAAAGACCGTTTGAGCAACAATTTGCCTAGCAGGGGTCTGATCTAGCTTCAGTGAGTTGCACTCTACTCTTTTCAGTGGAAACAGAGCTCTGGGCCATAGCTGTTCAGTAGCTTCATTTTGGCTCTTAATTTGCTTAGCGTTCCCTATTGGTTTCCCTCTAGACCACAGGTATCTTGTAGGATGGTCACTCTCTTTGATGGGGAAAGGTGGATACAAAACCTAAGAGCACACACTGAAAGTATAGTGTAGTAAATTTCTGTTTATTCTACTGAAGTCACTGAGAGTTTTACATTTACTGCAGTAGAAATACAACTGGCCTTAGGGCAGAGGTGCCCCGCCCCCCATTTGCCTGGCCATAGATCTACTGAAGTGAGGTGTTGGCCTTCCAAGATCTACTGGTGGTACAGGGGCATAGCCTGACCCTAATTTGCATATTCCCAACTTTGTTTGCATTGCCACACCCTCTCATTTGCATATCAATTGACCAAATGGAAAAGAGACAACACAATACATGTGACTTGTGCACATAAAATACAATTTTATTAGGCAATCACACAAATGCAGTTATCATTCCAAACAGAGAGGTAGCTGAGACAGCACCTGCTTTTAGTCACATTGGTTTTTTTAAACATTTGAAGGGATCCTTGGAGCAAGAGAATCTCCACAGCTAAAATATCATTAAAGGGGAGAACATGTGGAGAAGACGTTTTCCTGATGAGATTCTCATGCTGAAGAAATTTTACACTGCGTCGCATCAGTCAGCTGGACAAAATTAGGGGTGTAGCTGATAGTCACTTTCAGGTAGGCATCCAGATGTTCATCTGTTAGGCAGAAGCAGTACTTTGATTTTATTATTTTGATTGCAGAGAATGTTGTCTCACAGGGAGGTTGATCCATACAGGCATGTCATGCATACTGAAGTTCTCTTCAGATTTGGATATGTTTCCTTCGGTACATAAACCCAAAAGTTTTCCTCTGAAGCTTGTGATTTAAGATGGAGGTAATTCTGTATATTCACAATCTCATTTTCGATTTCTGTTCTGTCCATTTCAAACATTGATGCAACTTTGAATGCGATTGCCTCAACATTGATATCTACCTAAAAAAGATTGTACAAAAAACTTGCCACTGGCTCCAAAACAGCAAAATCTTTTAATCCTATCTCAAACTCGATTATAATGGCTTGCACATGAGCTGCATATCGCTCAGTGTCCTATTTGTCAGCTTCCTATTATGGTTCTGTAGCTCCAAAATCACGTATTGGAAATACTTCAGAGCCACATGTTGAAGCTGATTGTTAAACATTGCATTTTTTGTTTAAAAGCATTTTCAGAGCCAATAATTTGGAACACCGTTTTCCCTTTTTCTTGCAGCTTGATCATTCAATTTAGAAACCAGGTCTGTCAAGAAAGTCAAATCTAGAAGTCATATTTCATCTTCCAGCTGCCTGGAAGTGCTTTACTTCTTTATTTCATCGCCCCTGTCTGACAGGAAGTTCTTTATTTTGGGCAATAGCTCCCTGAATTGTGGCAGAAATTTCCCTCTACTCCATGGCTTTGAGTACAGTGTAGCACTCCGTAACACCCAGTGCTCAGCTTGGTGCTTCCTCACTACTAGAGGCTCACCTTGGTGAGATCCTGAGATCCTGATCCTACATGTAGCAGTCAGCTGCCTACCCCGCCCAGTGGTGGGGTAAACATCTGGCAGCTGCTAGACACATGGTGCACTGCATCGTGTGGTTAGGTTGCCTGGAGTGGGGTAAGGCTGCCCAAGGCATGGTAGGTACATTGTGTAGCTGAACCCAATGGATCTGCCGGTTCCCCTCCTCTTGCCTCTCAATTTACTGCTTAAAATGCTAAACAAATGTGTGTTCATATTAATAAAGGAGCAGAAAACTCTATAAGTACATAATAGTACTTTTGTTTGTGCTTGAAGGACTAACATTTATGTTTTTACCTCTCTTTTCTTTTTCTATTGGATTCTTGGCACAGCTTTCTTGTAGGTTATTTGGTCATCTATCTTTTCTTGTTTTGCCGTAATTCTCTTGTTGTCAATGACTGCCATTTTAAAAATATGGACCTCTTAATCATTTTGTTTTAGCAATCTATAAGAAAGTAGAATTTCTGACTACTAATTCTTTTGCCCTCCATTTGCCCTTCATTTGTTTACAACTTTTATTAAGCAGAAGATAAGAAGGGGGTACTGAGCCACTTTTATTGTTCAGTAGTAGTACAGATGCTGTCATAAAAATGGAATAAAAATCAGAACAGATTTTTAAAAATCTAGACACCCCCCTCCCCAAGAAAAAAACTGAATTAATACATTTTATTTGTAGATTTATCTTTGGTACTTTTTAGGATACATTTCAAAATGAAACAAAGGAAAATTCTGATTTCATTTTGAATTTTCCTTTCGGGTTTTGATATCTCCAAAATTTCAGATTTCTGCTGTTCCCCTCTCTGTCCCACCCTTTTAAAATTATGAGCTTTAAAAATAAAAATAATAATAATAATAATAATACATTCTTCACCTTCAGGAAACAGAACCTACAATTTTTGACCAGTTTGAATGTAAACAGTGGTTAGTTCCACCTCTTCTGCTCTGCCCTCCCTGACTTCTTGCTCCCCTCACCTAACTCCTACTGATACCCTCCATCCAGTACAATCTGTTGCCTAAGGTCTGTGTACTCATATCCTCACCACATGGATCAACTAGCCATCATTGATATAACCAAGTCAAGCGCATGCACCTGGGACCTCACATCCTCGTGAATGTTACACTCCTTGTCTCTCCCTCTCCTCCCCCCTCCACCCCCTGTCTCTCAGATTGTAAGCCCTAGGGCAGAGACCGTGTCTATTCAATTACTTTGTAAAGTGCCAGGTACATTGCTGACGCTATATAAATGCTTGATAATAATAATTAATAATAATAATAATAATAATAATAAATTATTAATAATGGTTTGTGTTCCTGCCTAATGGGTACTCTCGGTGCGTGCAACCTACAGCTACATGATATAATATCTTTGGGAACAGTTAGAAGATACTGCATCATGAAAAGTTTTTTAAAACACTGACTCATGCATAAGGTAACCTGTGTGGGTAACGTACGGCTAGGAAGACAACTCCCTTGTGAACATATTATGCTATGCCTACTTTTTATATGTTTTCTTTCACATTCTTCCTAAGCTGCTGGCACTAATCGCTCTCAGGATTAAGTAGCTGTCTCGGCTGATCCTGTATATATCCTGTTCACATATTTAATTTAAGGCTTTGCTGTTTTCTTCATCGATTTTCCAACATACCCTGGATGTTTGGTTTTTGCAACCCTAGTTTTAGTAATGTCCAGGTCCAGTGCCCTCCCTACAGCATCTGGGGTAATGCCCCTCCTGGACCCTGGACCCAGGATTCCCCCAATCTTACGCTACATATGATGCCCACAGCCCGGCAATCTGTTAAAAAAAAAAAAAATGGTGCAACCAACCCAGTTGTGAGAATGAGAGGAGCCTCTCAAAGAAGAACTACTGCTGATTCTTCTTTATTATTATTATTATTATTAACAAACATTTATATAGCGCCAGCAGTGTACCTGGCACTTTACAAAGTAATAAAATAGACACGGTCCCTGCCCCTAGGGCTTACAATCTGAGAGACAGGAGCTGGGGGAGAGACTTAGGAAGGGGAACAGAGGGAGAGACAAGGGGTCTAACATTCATGAAGATGCGAGGTCTCAAGTGCACGTACTTGGCTTGGTTACGATGAGAATGACAGCTGGCAGGTCCATGTGGCAAGGATAAGGGTAAACCGATCGTAGGTATAGGAATAGTGGCTCAGCAGGATAAAGAGTCAGACAGAGCAGAGCGAAAGAGGTGAGTTTTAAGGAGAGATTTGAAAGTATGAAGGGAGGGGGCAAGGCGGATGTGGACAGGGAGGGAGTTCCAGGCATGGGGGGCAGCAAGTGAGAAGGGACGAAGGCGCTTAGGGGAGCAGGGAAGGCGTGGAAGGGCGAGAGAGGGAACAGAGGAGGAGCGAAGTGCACGGGCTGGAGTATGGAGGGCGATAAGTGCGGAGAGGTAGGGGGGAGCAAGGTTGTGAAGAGCTTTATAGGTGAAGACTAGGAGCTTGTGCAGGATTCGTTCAGGAAGGGGAAGCCAGTGAAGTGAAGAGAGGAGGGGCTGCACATGGTCGAAGCGACAGGCGAGGTAGATGAACCTGGCAGCAGAATTTTGGACAGAGATGAGGGGAGAAAGTTGAGACCGGGGAAGGCCAGTGAGAAGGAGGTTACAGTAATCGAGGCGAGAGATGACCAGAGCATGAACAAGAGAGGCTCCTCTCATGAACCACCAGACCAAGCCTGTCCCGAGGTACAGGGCAGGCTTGGTCTGGTGGTACATGAGAGGAGCCTCTCAAAGAAGAACCAGCAGTAGGGGGTGGGGACTGGCTACGCTCTGGAGTCCCATAAGGGACAAAACTATTTTGAATGCGCTTTGGGTAACTCAGAGCACAGTCCAAGTGCACGTATGGGAAACTGAATTTCCCATTTGATCCACTGAGGTGCAGGTTCTCTAAGAGCCTTATGGGCTCAATTTTTAAATGACACCTGGGCACCAATTGTAGGTGCTCAGGCGAGATGTGCTGCAGGCAGCTGTGAGGCAGTCAGGGACTAGCGAGCATGCTCAACTTGAGTCAACTCTCAAGAAGCGAACAGTGCGTCATCCTGCTGCCTGACTTCGGGAGTGAGTAAATTGCAGGGGGAGACTGGGGATGGAATGGGGCAGGGGGGAGGGGTGGATGGGGAGAGACTGGGGAATGGGGGAGGAGTGGATGGGGAGAGACTGGGAGAGGGGGTATGGGGGAAGGAGAGACTGGGAGAGACTGGGGAATGGGGAGGAGTGGATGGGAAGAGACTGGGAGAGGGGGTATGGGGGAAGGAGAGACTGGGGAATGGGGGAGAGGAATGGATAGGGAGACACTGGGAAAACAGGGCTCAGCCATGTTTGGGGGGACAAGTGAAACTCCTCGCCTCGCTGCTGCTTTTGTGGTGTGATAAGGACTTCACATAATGTTGCCTTAAGATGGTTTGCTTTGCTTGGTCTGTGTTTGCATGATGACATTTTGTAAATTCGTGGGTCCACTGGTTGTGGCTACTCTTTTTTAAAATGGTCCCTTCGCTGTTTCACTTCTGCTCCCTGCTGCTGGAAAGTAGTTTGCATGGACAGGCATTTAACTTCCGGGGATAAGTTGTGGCTGCTGGTCTGGATGTGTCTGGTTTGGTGACAGTGTAGCCCAGAAACTGGCCAAACGTTGAAAAAAGGCCTGGTGTTTTGGACAGGCATTTGGCTGCCAGGGATAGGGTGTAGCTACTCGGGATGCTGGTCTGGATGGGCCTGGTTTGCTTGCAATTCAGGCCTGCAACTGTTATCCTTGTGAACAGAGGAGAAAGTAGGTAGGAGCACGGCAGAAGAGAAGGTTGTAGGCAGCAAGGAAACTATTTTCTCCTGTTCCACACTGAACCCATCTCGCCCCCTTTCTCTTCTCGTGCTCCAAAACCAAACCCTTTCCCTCCTACTTCTCCTCTGTCCTGTCCTTCTCTTCCCTTTCATTCTCTACTGATTTGGCTTGTCGCAGAACAGGGAGCTAACACAGCCCTCCCAAGTTCTCAAAGCCAGAAGGAAGGCTTGTCCCAAAGCCGACACCTTCAGAAGACTACAGGTGGTCAAGCATGCCATGAAAATCGAGGATTCGAGGGTTCAGGATAAAGGTAGGCGATGGCAACGTGATCTGTTTTTTTAACCTACTATGGTTAATTTGGACCTGGTGGGAAAGAGAAAGGAGAGTGGATGAGACCCCAGTAAAAGGGTTCTCTATTCCACGGTGACAGGGCTTCACACAGCAGCGTTTCCAGCATTAAGTAATGTAATGACCATCTAATTTTAACCCTTGCAACTCCTTGCTGCTGGTTTATGCCCTGGCTCCACCTACCGTTGCCCTGGCTCCACCCCTATGCTTGCTGGCCCGCCGGCGGCAAAGCCGCCGGTGGCAGGTTGAACCCATTCACTGCCCCACCAGCCTCCAAACCCACCAGCCGCCCCTGATAATGTCTTTAATTCTAGCAGCTGGATCCAGCATAAGAACTTGAGGAGGTGGCCAAGAAGTTGGACAGCCTTGATGTATGGTACTAGTGCTTGGTGCTGTGCTCATTCACTTAAATGGTAAAACTCCTATAGTCTTTAATATGGTAGTATCCATTCCTGACTGGCCAATGATACAACAAATTACTACTAGGCATTACACTTGTTGCCTGGTGTAGTCTCATTTAATATATGTACTTGGTAGGGCATGTTCCTAGTTCTAAATTAACATCAAGATCTCAGAAATTGACCGAAGAAGTTAGATTTTGCTAAGCATTTGCATTCTCCTATAAGTGGGTTTTTCACAGCAGACATGTTTTCACCCTTCATCTCTTTTTTCACATTCTCCCACTGAGGGCAACACTTAGGCACTGAAAAAGGGAAAGGAAAAAAGAGAAGATGGGAAGTATCTGAACTATTCCCTCCCACCCACCCACAGAGTGTCACTGTTATTGTTTGTCTGTATAGAGCAGTTGCACCTCAAGAATACTAACCCTTTAGTGTCAGAACTATCTTTTCTTAGTGATTTCCACTACCAAAAAAAAAGCCCTTAATTTTTAATTTTTTTGTGTGTGCCTGACCCAGATGTAGGGCTTAAGCTATGCCATGACTTGTCAGGGCTCGAGCTCGGAACCTCTTCCAGACCCTGTCATTGCTGTTCTGCAATGACCAACACCTAGCTGGAGCAGAAGAACAAGCCTCAGCCCTAGTATCTCCCCTGACAGGGTTGGAATTGGTGGTGGTGCCAAACTGCAGATCTGGGGGAGCATCAGTTCCCAACCTCAGTCTCCATCAAGCTATTCCCAAAGACCCATAGTCACTGTGTTCTCCCATTGGTGGCATTGAAATCATTAGGAAAAGATTAACAGTCTGAGTTTCTAAATGAAAGGGTTAGTATTCTAGAAGTGCAACTGATCTACACCCAGACAAATGATGAGAGTAACACTCAGTGGGTCGGTGGCATGGTGGGACTAGTTCAGATACTTCCCATCTTCTCTTTTTTCCTTTCCCTTTTTCAGTTCCTAGATATTACCCTCGGTGGGAAAATGTGAAAAAAAGAGACGGGTGAAAACATGTCTGCTGTAACAAGCCCGTTTGTAGGAGGATAGCAGTGGGGGAGCCAGGGTTCCTGTCTATCCCTGAGCAAGGACCAGCAAACTGGCGTGGGAACAGGGTCTGGTGGAATTATGGTGTCTTCACCTGAATAGCGCCCTCCATTACAGCAAGTAAATGCTGCTTGATTTAAAGGGAGATGTGGCAGAAACTTGGGTCACAGCTGCTTTCAGCAATAAGTTCCCACTTGATGTCATCAGTAGTGCATGATCATGCACTACTGGTGTCTGTTCATGGAAGAGAAAATGATCTAATTATCTAAGGATGATCCATAGGCAAAATTAAAGCAAATCTTACCTACTAGTACTCTGTGATTCCTCTCTAAAGGGCTAGTGAATGCAAGAGCTAAGGGAGAATCCATAGCTGTATATCTAGATTCCAGGGGCATGTAATACCCATTAGCTAATGATCAGGCAGAAAATGTTCACTTGTTAGAGAACAAAGTTAATCGTGTGCGTGTCTTTGTTTAACTCCTTACAGCATGATCCACCGGTGACTCTCACATATCAGTCTTTGTTTTAAGTCATTCTCCCATAACTTTCTGTAAGATCTCCCCAAACCATGGGGAAGCCTCATTCTGACAAAACTGACTCATTAAGATGATGGTCACTGCTGAGTTGCATGAGAGAGGAACATTTTGCACAAGCCTCGTTTGCCTTTGTAATGTGAATTTCCTTATCTGTACAGAAGCTTTGAATTCACAGTGTGTACTGTGCCACCCCTATGTATGCCTTTATAGATCAGAGAGCCCTGTTTCTTTCCTAGAGATTTGTTATTTTCACTGTATGGTGACATCTAAAGGATAGACATTTTCAAAGTAACAGATCTGTGCTAGTCCATCCTGGCAATAACCACATAATGACTTTCTCTCCCTTTCTTTTTAGCATCACAGAGCATTAAGAAAGCATGCCAATATTCTGCTTCTTGAGTCAATTTTTTTCTGTGTAGTTATGTATTTTTTTTTCATTCTAACTTTCTTAAAATCAAATGTGTCCTTATTCTCAGCAAATGTTTAAAAATACACACCATATTTTATGGTGAGAAATCACCCTGACCTTTTTGGGTTAGATTCCTTTCTGATGGTAATTGGGTAGTTTTAGCTCATCTTAAACTTCACTAAGGCAATAACTTCTATAGAGACATAATGAAATGTCCATAAAAGCTTTATATAGTATCTTGTGCTGTATCACTATGCCAACCAGAACCTTCCTTTGTTAACTCTGCAATCTAGTTTCCTTGGGAAAGGATCCCTGCCTTAACACTTTCAAAATAATCAAGACATGAAAGCAATGTTTCAAGCTCAAATTTTCAAGCCGATTTCCAATAACAATGAACTAATATGATCAGAGGAAACTATGTTCCTTTCTCTTCAGCTGCATCAAGGCAAGGAAATGCATTCCATTTGAAGGAATTAATGGGCAGGGGGATGTCAACTGAAAGAAGAGTGGGCTGTGCCATTTGCATGGCATGCTCTAACATCACTGAGATCAGTCAGTCCAAGAACCATGGTTTGATACTAGTCACATGCTGAACAAAGAAAGAGAAGATCTTTCTCTACCACTTCAGTAAACAGCCATGCTCTAAAAATGCTCATATCAAAATCCATGGTGAATTAACATGTGGGCCTTTATCACTCTTTTTCTGTGAGTTTTACCACTTTAAATTATGATGTGTTAAAGTATCCCGCATCAAGACAGGCTTAGTAGAGTAGCTACTCACTAGGGAACCTCATTCATTTTCATTTTAGTTTTCATTTTCATTGGACAAACACGATTCATTTGTTTGGGGCGGGGGGAGGTTCATGGAAAACCTGTTTGTTTTCATTTTTTTCCATTTTATTAAAGTATTAAAAATATTTAAAAAAATTTAAAATCACTACACATACACAAATAGTCACTGGACCATCCTGCGCATGCACACAATTTTCTAAAACAATGGCGGCCATGTTGCCGCCATTTTGGCAAAGGGCAGTTGGTCTGCGCATGTGTAGCTGGGCTGCCCTTTTCCAAAATGGCAGTGACACTGCCAGAGCCATTTTGGAAATGGGTGCGCATGTGTAGAATGGTCCGGCAACAACTGGCAGGCATCTCTCCTTAAAACTCACCTCTTTCGCTCTGCTCTGTCTGACTGTCTGACTCTTTATCCTGCTGAGCCACTATTCCTATACCTACGATCGGTTTACCCTTATCCTTGCAACATGGACCTGCCTGCTGTCATTCTCATCATAACCAAGCCAAGTATGTGCACTTGAGACCTCGCATCTTCATGAATGTTAGACCCCTTGTCTCTCCTTCTGTTCCCCTTCCTAAGTCTCTCCCCCAGCTCCTGTCTCTCAGATTGTAAGCCCTAGGGGCAGGGACCATGTCTATTTTATTACTTTGTAAAGTGCCAGGTACACTGCTGGCGCTATATAAATGTTTGTTAATAATAATAATAAATAATTTTGTGCATGCATAGTGGTTTTAATTTTTTTTTAATGAAATAAAATGTCCACCATTCTGTGCATGCAGGCTCTTTTCCATAATGTTGCTGGCACCATTGCTGACATTTTGGAAAAGGACAGCCAGGTTGCAGATGTGCGGACCAACTGTTCTTTTACAAAATGGCAGTGATGCTGCCACTGACATTTTGAAAAAGGGCATGGATGTGCAGATAATGGCCCTGTTTTTTAATAATTTATTTTAAAGCAAAAATGAATGATAGCAAATGATTTTCATTTGCTTATTAGTTCATTTTTGTATCCTTAGTTATGAAACAAATGGGGTTCCATTCATTTTAGTAACTAAACAAATGGAAATTAATTGCACACCCATAGTGTACACCTTCTTCAGGAGCCAGCCCCAAAACCATTCATCATTCATTGTGAAGAGAAAATCATCAACCCAGGACCCACCAGAACAGTTTCTAGCCCTGTCGGGTCTAATTTCTAAAACAGAATGGGATAATCAGAGAAGACTGAAAAACCATATTCAAAGAGAGATCATTAATGGCTCATAATCAAACTGGAGGGAGGTACTGAGTGTAGATAAGTTGAAGGAAGGTAGATTTTGGTTAAATATTAGGAAAAACTTCTTAATGGTAAGAGCTGTGCGGCAATGAAACAAATTGTAGGGAGGTTCTCCATTGCTGGAGGTTTTCAAAAAGAGACTGGATAGTCATCTGTTAGCGATGCTGTAGATCTAGTCATTCTGCATCCAAGAGGGGTTTGGGCTAGATAACCCTAAAATCCAGTTCTAATATTCTAAGGCTGCTTTTAGACGAGCGGCCGGATGTAGCGCATTGAAGAAAGCACTTCCTGAAAAGTCGCATGGAGTTCATTTAGATGCACTGGAAGTGGCCAGCCACCATAGGAATCGTGGCTTGCGTGGTCTTTTTGAAGCCACATTTTTTGAAAACCCTGATATTGAGGCTTTCCAAATGTGGCTTCAAAAAGAACATGTGAGCTGCGATTCCTATGGTTGCTGGTTACTTCCAGTGCATCTCAACGCACCCCGTGCAGTTTTTCAGGAAGCGCTACAATGAGCTACATCCGGTCACTTGTCTAAAAGTGACTGAAGAGTGGAATGAGGGGGTGGGACTATAGGATTGTGGTAGAGCTAGTAATGAGGGCTGTGTGACATCAATCAAGACAGGGGATAGAAATGGATCCAAGCTGAGAGTGATGGGAAACGGACTGAGGAGCTAAATCTGTGTGAGGACAGGCAGAGTAATTGGTAGAGTAGCTGGGGGAGACCCCAGCTGGAACTGGGTTGTGAGGAAGCAGTTGCAGGGCTGCACAGAGGAAGGGGGAGCAGGGCCTTGTGAAGAGCTAGCTCAAGGGCTGAAAGTAAGGCTGGAACAAGAATCATATGCATTATCATGAGAATGTGCAAAATTCTCACGAGATCTCATGAATTCTCAGATTTTTGAGAATTTCATGAGATTCTTGAAAATCTCAGATGCACTCTGCACATGTGTAAAATGTCCCCTGGGGGCCATCTCGTGAGATTCTCAAAACCCCCAAAATGCTCTTCACATGCACAAAATGGCCATCGGAGCTGCACATGCACAGAAATGGTCACGGCAGCCATGTTGCGCATGTGTTTTGCCAGGTGTTTGGCCGCTTGAATTTTATGCAAGAACAGGCTGAGAATCAGCTGATTCTCAACCTCTTCTTGTTCTCACAAATCTCAGTGAAAAACTGATTCTTGCTGAGATTTAACGAGAATGAGAAGATGAGTTTCAGCTGTCACTAAAAGTGTGTGAATATGAGTATGTGAGAGATAAGCAGAAGAGGCTCTGATTATAAGTGTGTCAGCAATGGACACGAAGACAAAGTAGTTCAGATGATAACTTTTATTGGCCCAACTTCTGCTGGTGAGAATATGCAAGCTTTTGTGCCATACAGGACTCTTCACCACCTGCACCTACCACAGTTTGGGCCAGCATGAACAAGAGAACACATATGCAGCCTCTCAGCAGCTGATACATTGCCCCCACACCATGCATTGGGCCAGGGAACCAAACATATGGGTAGGACTCAGGCCCGGGAGCAGCAGTCACCAGCCACCAGAAGCAGGATCAGGCCCATGAAAAGTAAACAGGAGCAGCAGATTGCTCCTAGACTCCAGGCCAGGGTGATTCCATCCAGGGCCATACATGGCCCCACCCCTAGCCCAAGATGCTATCATCCTTGCCTCGCTCGCCCTGCTCTGTGTCCACAGTGCAGGAAAACAAGTGGCTCTGCCTGGACAGAGCTGCTCCCGGAGAGCACCCTGTGGGCCGCTCCCCCTTGCCTGGCATTGGCGGGTCACAATCCAGCACATAGGTGAAGGGGGCACTTGTGCCACATGTTGCATGCCCAGGCTCTCCACCACTGCTGACAGGCAGCTGGGGGAGGGGAGGGTGTGGAAGAGATCTGCTCACTTGCAGCCCACGCCATCACCTGACAAGTGATGAACGACTGCTGATCCTGAACCGAATCTTTGATGACATTCTGGCCTTGTCCATGATGCTGGCGGACTTTGCCATGTGAAAGAGCTGTGTGGGACCTAACAGATAGGGGGGCGCACATTAGCTCAGCTGGGCCAGCCTTAGCTCATGCTGCATCAACTGTCTTCCCCAGACATAATTTCAAATGAAAATCAGTTGCCTGCCCCAGGGCAAAAGTGAGCAAAATCTGGCAGCCACCTAAGAGATGTGCAAGTTAATCATGGGCTAATGTGAGCTACTGTCTTGTTTGTTTTCACCCTGAGCAACTGCAAGCTGGGTATATAAACAGAAACATATATTGCAGAAGGTGCTGGCATTCAAATGTAAATAATAAAGGGTGTTAACAAACAAGACGTTAGCGCACCGGAGTCCAGGTTCAATTCGTAGAGCCCCCACCTACATGTTTAGCGTGTAGCTCCTAATAAATGGGCAGCTCTCTGTGTGTGTTTTCTTGTGCCTTTGGGCAGTCCACACTCACAGGTTTAGCATGACTCACAGCCACAACAAACCACAGGAATAGGAAACCGTGGGATATCACTTCTGGGATATCACTCTGGGAGGTGTTCCAGCCCCTGCTACCTCTGCCCACCCACCTGAGGTTCATACCTGAGTTTATACCAGCCAGCACTTGGACGCTGGAAATAACCTTTTGCTGTGCACAGAATACTGAGTTTATTGAGGATATTGCATACTTTATTGAATGCCTAAAATGAAAATTGAAAGCGAAAGTAAACATTGAAAGCAAAAGCAATCAGTCTTTGCATGTTGTCACACGTTTTCTCTCATCCATGGCTCACAGTGATGTATCAGCTAGTAGCAGCACATAGTCTCTGGAGTCTCACCCGCTATGGCATTGGAAATCCCTCCCAGTCCTCATAAAACCCAACCTCCTGTCAAACATGCACCTCTTGTATGCACCTTCCACATCACCATAATGTTGAAGTGGAGAACATCCCCACGTACCAATGCACTCTGCTTGACCAAAGCTCAAACAGGGAGGGCAAGAAGAACCTCTCCATCAGTTGGTTCACATTCCCTGTACCCAGAGTTACTTGTTTCCCCAAAGAGATTCAGCTCCACCACCTGACAGAGGCGCTCTCAGTGGCCCTGTGAGTATCCTCTTGCAGTCATCAGGGCAGCGATGAGGAGAAAACAACAGGGAAGGCCCAGCCTCCATTAGTGACTTCCTAACTTTGGGCAGTGCACAAACATCCAGAAAAGTCGCTATCTCAGTCCCATCCCACGCTCTCATCTCATCTAGGGCTCCCACTCTTCCATTTTGGGAACCACAGTTAACCACCACCATGGCCATTTTGCCTTCACTTCCAAACCCCAAAGTGGCTTATCGCTTGTCGGTGCATCCAAAATGAAACAAGGACAACCATGTTGGGTTTGAAAGGCTGCACTCTTTATTCAAATTGGAATTAGGCATGGTGGGGGTAATTGCCTTCAGGCGATTAAGGTCCAGTGCCAACTTCTATAACTGGGTAGGTAACAACCCCAACAAAGGGGAGGCTTGGATGTACCCTCCATAACCCCCCTTTAACTACCTAACTCAAACGTCTCCCCTCTGGCATTGGCTAATGGCCACCTCCAGAGGGGACGAAGTCCTTCCGGACCGAGCCAAGGATTTAAGTTACCGCCAGCTTGGGGACCACTCATATCCCTTCCCGTCTTTGCCAGTAACTCACCTTGGGAGGTTAACCCTGTTGCTGACCGCGTCCAGCCTATGCCCCAGGTGTTCCCCCCACATCTCTTAGGGAGATGCCTCTTTCACTACTTATTCTTACAAACTTGCTACAGCACTGGACCCCTGCAAGAGTGCAACAAAATATAACAATAACTACTTCCCTCCCTCAATCTTGACTACCCGGGATTGATCAGCCAAAACAACAAAACTACGAGGAAGGAGAAAAATTAGAAAAACTATTTTGACCAATTATGTTTTCCCTAAAAATTCCTTCCTGGCCCCTATAAGGCAACTGGTTAAAAACCCGTAGTATCTCTTGGAGGGAGGGGTGGGGGCTTGCCAACTCGCTGCAGTGTTCAGAATGCTGCCGAGTGAGACAGCGGGCGGGAAGGTTCCCCACAAGGGGCGGGGCCTCCATGCTCGCTTGTGATTGGCTGGCCCCGTTGCCGGGCAGACTATGGTCGGGCCGCCGAGGAATCCTCGCTGCGGCCTGGCCTGCACAGACCGGCACTCCCCCTCCAGCGGCGCTGCAAGTGCCCTGAAGGGAACAGAGTGCAGCCTCATCTCTCCCCCCTTGCTCCATTCTTCTAATGGAGCTCGACAAATGCCCCTGGTGGCCGCCTAATAAGGCAGGCCAAGGGCCCTTTGTCATACCAGAATTCTCCACTGCCCCCTCACCCTCAAACCTCTCACCTTTCCCAGAATAAGCATGGAAAACATGGATTGTGAAAATGTAACAACTTTATTTGATAAGATAATGTTAACTTAAATTTAAAGCAAAGTTTATTTATTGAATTTCACTGAACTTTCATTATTAAAATGCTTTTATTTATTTGCAAAGTCTATTAATTTCCATTTACATCTGCCCCCTTTGAGGGTAGCCAGCTGTGCTCTCCGAGGGGGGAGGGGACTGGATTGGGGGAACATTGTCCTCCTCCTCCCCACACACAGATCCACCTGCACAAGTTACAGAGAAATATTTGGTAGCAGTTCTTCTCTCTCCTCATCAGCCCACTCTCCCACCATAGTGCCATTCCCTCCCCTGCCATCCAGCTGTGGTGCTTTTCCCTCCCACACCAGCCTGCCATTCCACCATGATGCCTCTCCAACCATCAAGCTGCCATGGTGCCTCTCCCCCAGCCCACAGTCCCTCCACGGTGGTGTTCCCTCCCATGCCAGTCAGCCATCCTGCCATAATGTCTCTACCCCTCCCCCAGCCCACTGTCCCGCCATGGTGCCTCTCCCCTCAGCCTCCATGCCATCCCACCATGGTGCCAGCCCACTGTCCCACCATGGTGCCTCTCCCCCACCCCCAGCCTCCATGCCATCCCACTATGGTGGCAGCCCACTATCCTGCCATGGTGCCTCTCCCTCCTGCACCAGTTTGCCATCCCACCTGTGTGCCGGGGAATATCCTGTTGCTCCTCAGCACTCTCCTGGCCACTGGTGAACACAGCAAAGAAAATCCCCCCACATAATTAGACAGCAATAAATGGACGGCTTTACCATGCAGTTGTGTAAATGCAGCCCCTCATCCCCCAGGTGCATTAACTTACCAGAGGTGCTTGGCTGTCATTGTGAACTATGGCCTCTGTGACGAAAAGACTGTGGAAGTAGCTCCGGAGAAGACATTGGGTTCTGAAGAGTGAGAGTTGGGCATGTGCTGCAAGTCAGGCTGAGCTGGGACAATGCATGTTTGAATTTGGTGCACACTGGGCTTTTAAGGCAGCTGTTATGTGTGTGCTAGTGAGAGCAAGCGTGGAGAGAGGGTCAGGAAGTGGTCGGTCACTCTTTGGAATGAGGAGTGTGGAATTTGTTTTGTTTGGTTACTAAAATGAATGGAGCCTCATTTGTTTTAGTAACTAAAGGACACAAAAATGAATGAATAAGCATACGACATTCATGTGCTTTCATTCATTTTTGGTTTTGTATATAAAATAATAAAAATATTTTAGAAGTCACTGTGCATGCCCATTGGCTGCCAGACCATTCTGTACATGCGTGCCCTTTTCCAAAACGGTGGCAGCCATGTTGCTGCCATTTTGGAAAAGGGTCGCTGGTCTGCGCAAGTACAAAATGGCCACTGTGCATGTACAGGACAAAATGGCAGCAACACTGCCACTGCCATTTTGAAAAATGACATGCATGTAGATAATGGTCTGGCGGTCATTTCGATTATTATTATTTTTTTTAATTGTGCAGGTGCACCCTTTTGGAAAAGGGTGTGCATGCACACAATGGTCTGGTGCCTGTTTGTGCATGTGCAGTGGTTTCTAAAAACATTTTTTTTAAATATTTTATTTTTTAATCATTTTTTCAAAATGAATAATAATGAAAACAAATGGGTTTTCAACAAAATCCCCAAAATACATGGCTTTTATTTAAATGAAAACAAAATCTAAAACAAAAACAAATGGGGTGCTCTCTGCACACCCTTATTTGGAACTCTCTAGGTCTTTTGCCCACGACTCTATGGTGCTGGTGGACCTGTATACACACAAGACTGCACACAACGTAATTGAAGGGGCACGGACACATGGGCCCACATTTGCCTGCATGGTAGACTCCGCATGCTCTGGGACCCCACTGTGAGTTGGGGCTGTACGTCTGATGGTGGTGGCCACTAGGCCAGTTGGGGTGAACGTGTAATAAATGATCAGGTAGACACCCACTGAGTGTGGGCTACTGTCTTATTTGTTAACAGCCAAAGAAACGAGCTAAAAGGTGATTCAGATTGCAACTGTTAGAGAAGGGTGGGCCATTAGCATTTAAAACCAAGGTGGATGTCTGGAAGACATACACTAAGACAGGAAGTGTGAGTTAATAAACCACTTAAAGGCAATGACTGTATGTATCAAGTGAGGTGAAAAGGAGGTAGTTACTGCAAATGGCTGTAATGGCTCAGGAAGCCCAAGTCAATCACCAAGTCCACTGTTTTGTGTGTTAGCTAAAGTTGTGTACTTAACTTTAGCTAAACCAACTCTCTCAGTACCTAAGTACTATTTTAAAAATATTCCAAGTTTTTAAGTTTGTCTTTTAATGGATTTAGAAATCAGGCCTAAATGAATTTATCCAGAGACATGCAAGAAGTCTGTATTAGGGCAAGCATATGCGTTGGTCCTTTCTTCTGTTCTTTTCCCATGCTTTTGTGGTGTAAGCATTAATTAATGATCAGCGAATAGTTACTCCAGTGGTTTTTTCACACTTATTGGTGGCCATGGTTTCCATGCAGAAGTGAGTCAGTGGCTCTAGTATCTCAAGAAGCTATGCCACAAACCAAAACAGCATTTCCCCACCTCAAGATAACAGTCTGAAAGATGTTATCTGCAAAATAACATCCACATTTCTCCTAGTTGGTAAAATGACTCTGTAACAAAGACAAGGCAGCCAAGATTACTGATCTATCCATCTGTATTAGTAACATTAATTTTACCTTATCAAATTGTAAGGATTGGATCTTACAAAAACTTCATTATACATATCAAATTCTAGTTTTATTTAAAGGGGATGACTTGCATTCCCCTTCTCCAAGACAGCAGCATTTTAATTTTGCTTTTTTACCTTTAGTCAAAAAACACAGCTTATGCATGAACATCCTTTGGAGACAGGAAACATCGTGATTCCTAGAGCATGGAACTGACTTTACTGAGAATCTTTTCTTTGTCCTAATGTTCTGCCTGCTGTCTTAAAAGACTGAAGATTAGAAGAGAAAAAGGACAGAAAAGATTTTCTTATCCTTTTAACTTTGTAAAACTGATTTGCAAACTTTAAGGGCTTCCTGCAATATCCCCTCTTGACAGGGGTGTAGCTAGGATAGGTGCAGCTGCACTATGGCCTACGAGCTTGGAGGCCTGCAATGCATGTGCACATAGGCACTGACTATGGGGAGGTCTAGGGCTGGAGCTCCCTTGGGAAAGCCTAGAGGGTAGAGCTGCATCAGGTAGCACTTTAGCTGACCATGGGTAATACCCACATTTTTGGGCAACCCCAGCGGGCACCTAATGAAGTACCAGCCCTCCTTCCCCCCCCCCCATCAGGTTCCCGGTGCCAGAAAATGTGGATATTACTGGGGCATCCTAGGTGCATGCAGATGGGAGGAGGTCTCCTCGCTTCCCACCCCCTGCTCAGAAACAGTTGAGCAGGGACGTTCGTCAATCAGCTGAGCAGTGCGCGGGCTGAAGAGAAGCAGGGAGCAGCCAGGAGTCTGGAGCAAAGGATTAGCAGCCTGACCAGTGAGGGAAGTCAGCTCAGGGACTGAGGACTTGGGTAGCCCATTGGGTCACATTCTGGTACCAGTTGGGGCCCAAATGTAACTGGGACGAGTCAGGCACCCCAAATTCAATGGTGTGCCTGACTGGCTGGGTACCCAGTTGCAGCTTTACTAGAGGGCTCTCCCCACCCCTCCAGCTCCCCAAGCCACTGAAGTGTCCAGAGTTTACCGGGGGTGGGAGAGAACTTATCAGAGTGGGTATGCCAGGATGCGAGCCCCCTGCCCCAGTGACCCTGGTTCCACCACCTCTTCTCCGCCAGCAGTCCCCACTCCCCACTGCTCTGGAGGTAGGGCTCCCATTCCAACATCTGCACTGGGACCCATTTCAACCTAACTATGTCCTTGCCTCTTGACTCCCATCCCCTAAATGCTTGCTTCAAAGTTTAAAAAAATGCTGGCTGTGAATTTGTAAATACTTCAAAAGTTTATTTCAGATTAAATTTTATTGATAAGGAATGTGCTAGAATTATCTCATTAAATGGCATTGTTCAGTGTGGAACAGAATTTCAGAGCGAGTAATTCTTTCATATTGGGAGAAAACATAGGTGCATGGAGCCTAAGTTGGGATTGAGCACAATATGCGAGACTGTACAACGCCTTTACTGCTTGCATGGCATGGAAGTTAAGGCTGTCCTGTTCTCCCGAACCCATATAAAAGCAGTCCCTTGACTTACTCCTGTTTTCTAGCTTCAGTATTACTGCCAATCTGGAAAGGGGAAAGGATTGGGAATGAAAGGCCAAGGCTAAGTGTAGCTGTTTGGATCCTAAGTTGTAAGGGAGAACAATTTCATAGTGTACATTGTCTTTGCTGCTTTTGTAGTGTTCAAGTTATGGACGTGGCCTTAACATGTAATTTCCATGCTTTTTGGAGCAGGGCTGAATTTGCAAGGGCCTTAACTCCTTTCTTAAACCAAAAGGTTTTTTGATTAGTCATTCGGTCACTGAGATCTTCTTTGTCAGAGGAAAGAGACTGACACTTCCCATTTTCCAGATTTTGCAGTTAGTTTCACAACTGCCAAACAATACAGCCATCATTTTCCTCCGCAACATTTCCTTTGGATAAATTTGAAGTATCCCCCCCGCCCCAGTTTCTGATTTCACATTTTGCCAGTGAAGAAGCAGCCTGAAAGTATGAGAACTCAGGCAAAAAAGCAATTTCTCACAATCTCAAATAACCTGTGAGAAATAGAATTTCAAAAGTGCAATCGATCAAGAAAAACAAATCAGTGGAGATGTGAGTTGCTCATAGTGTTCTATAGCATGAAACACACCCAGGTGAGCAGATATATTTTGCGGGGAAATCAATATGTTCATCTTAACAATGTTCCATCTGGGAGATGGTTAGAGACTTTCTACCAGCCCCAGTTCAATAAAGCACTTTCATACTTAGCTTTAATTTCATTTCACTGCCTTCACTTAGGCTTGAACACATGAGCTAATTGAGCTACGGCTTGGTCTTGCAAGCACTCTTTGGAAGGTAAATAATATAACTCCTAACTCACAATAAACCCTCCCTTTCCCTTATCTCCCATGTTTCATATTAATATAGAAGTTAAAGTGAAGCTAAAGGGATGACATTAACCTCTCCAAACAAGTGGAGTTAAAGTGGAAAGTGAGGCTCCTACTCTGGGTGAGGGGGGAAATCCTGCTTGTATGGACTGGTCAGAAGAATTACCCCCCCCGGTATAGCCCTCAGCAATTCCTCCTTTCCGCTTATACAAAGTCTCTTCCTCATTGGGTGTTAGATGGATGCAGAGACTGCCTGCTCCAGGAGCTTCTCCAAGGGTACATTAGGGGTTTGCACTTTGTTTTCGTTATTTCAACAATGAAAATAAAACTTTCATTTTTCATTTGTTATTACCATAACAAAAACAAAAACACCTAAATCAATAATGAAATTTCATTTTTTGTTATCGGTGTCATTACTGGTATCAGTATCACACAAACCTGAAAATGTTGTTTTCGGTTTCATTTCCATTTTCATCAGTGCGTGGGGGGGGAGGCTGTGTGTGTGTGTGTGTGTGTCTGTGTGTCTATAATGAGATGCAGTCTGCTGGCACTTCTGCCACCGGCACTTCTACCACACACAAACACACGCAGAGCCCCTCTCCCCCCAGACTGATGAAAATGAAAACAAAAACAAAATTTTCGGTTTTGTCTGAGACCGGTACCGATACCAATAACGACACTAATACGAAAAAATGAAATTTCATTATTAACTAAAATGTATAACGACAGTTTTTAATAATGAAAATGAAAAACAGAAAATGAATAATGACATGGGTTCCTGGTGCACACGCCTAGGGTGCACTCCCAGGTCTACTCACGTCCAGCCCTGCCTACACAGACCCGGTGCTTTGCCCGCATGGCGCCCCCACCCAGCACCATAGAGTTGCGGCCACTCAGCCAACACCCTAGGCTGGTGGCTGCAACTCCATGGTGCTGACTGAGGCAATGGCCAGGTGGGTGGGGAGTTGCAGTGTGGGGCTGCCCAACAGATGAATGATAGCTCCACTTTTGGCCACTGCCCTGGGTTTGGCTGGTCTGCTTCACATGGCATGCTCCAGGATGTTCAGGAGCGTCACTGAAGGAACTGCCCTGCAACAGGTGAAGCCTGCTCTGCTTGCTCATCCAGAGGGCCACCTTTACATGGACCAGCCGAGCTGGGGGTGAAATGGGCTGGCGCGGACAAAACCAGAGCTACCATCCATGTAAAAGCACCCATTGAGTGCCTGTTATTCCAGTTTCTCTTTCTGGCAGTTTCTTACATGTTCCCGAGGAAGGAGCTATGGGGTGGATAACAGCTACCTAACCTCTGTTTCTCTCTACCCAGGACAACAGTGGCAGCACAGGAGGTAGCTATGCCAGAGAAATGCTCCCTTAGTAACTATCCTGTTTCAAGTCTCTTTGTGAGAATGAGCACGAGAGAGTATTTCCAGTATCCAAATGCTGTCTTGTTTACAGAATTTCTCTCTTCTTGCTTGAAAGGATTCATATGGAGGAAGCAAATAGCAATCTATCACGCTTTATTCTTCCTTCGGGTATTCAATATAAAATTACTTATAGTTAGAGAATTATCATAAATATTGAGATATGTTACTGTCTCCATAAGGGACAGTCAAGACTAAATTATATAAATATCTCTGAGGACATGAGGAAATTTGCCGTTAACCCTTTAAAAAATTTTTTTAGCAGCTGTTATGTAAAAATTACCTTTCCCCAATGGTACATGTGTTGGTAGCTTGTCAGTGCCATCTACTGGACATATTCAGCTGACTGAAAATGGTGATGAAGCTGCATAAATAATATTACAATGACTCAGGCATTTGATTCTGAAAAGGATGGCTTTCTCACAGTTCTAGAAACTAGCTGGAAATAATGTCCTTGCCTCAGTGGCTAGTTTGCAGATACAGGTACGGCAGCCTCATCAATTATATCTGGTGGCATGATTTTCTTATGTCATTTTATTTATTTAGTTCTCAATTTTACCTAAAAAAAAATATTAAGATGTAGCTACATACACTGCAAACATTAAATGGTATCTATAATTAGTTACATGATCAGCACAAAAAGGGGGTTGCTGCATCTTTTAGCCTTACTATTCTACTTGTTTTGCTTGGTTCTATGTGTCTGCAGTCCCAGCAATTAAATTCAAGGGTGAGCTGAGACCCGGGGACTATTTCTGGTGTGATAGACCAGGAAAAGACTGACCAATTTAGGAGTTGGAAATGAAAGCCAAAGAAACCTGAATGGTTTATTTGAGTTGATGACCTCCTGGGCAGGCCATCATAAGAATTAAATCACTAGAACTCCTCTTGTGTATTTAACTATAAAGAAGTAGGGTGGTCCAATTGCTGGGCTGCTGCTGGAGAAGAGTTCATTTCCCTGCTTTAACAAACTCTGGGCCTGGAGGCATGGTTTTGGGAGCAGACTTGGACCTCAACAATTCTTTTTTTAAAAAACAAATAAACAAAGCACTGGCAGTACCCATTATGGCTCAAGGCAAGTCTGGACTAGGTATATGCGAGTCTATGTTGAGACTGTGAGGATGGCAAGGAAGGAGTTCCTTGCTGTCCTCATAGTGTCTGCAAAGTCACGCCCGGCGGAGCTGTTCCGGGTGATGCGGGGGCTGGTTAGTCCGGCCTCCCTCTGCCTGGATGGGGACTTGTCCCAGGCCCACGGTGAGGAGTTTGTCAACTACTTCGCAGACAAGATTGTTCGGATTCAGACCAACTTTGATGCTGGATTAGGGGCAGTAGGGGAAGAGCGCGAGGGGACGGAGGCCCGTTCTGTCCAGCTTTGTGGGGGGAGTTTCAGGAAGTGATGCCGGCCGATGCGGCAGATGTCCTGGGGTCTGTGAGGGCCACATATTGTGAACTTGATCCGTGCCCATCCTGGTTAGTAAAAGCTTCCAGGGAGACGTTGGGGACGGTGCTGGCGAGGGTAGTAAACGTGTCCTTGCAGCAGGGGAGGTTGTCGCCCTGCCTCAAGGAGGCTGTGATGTGCCCCCTGCTGAAAAAAACGTCTTTGGACATGGATGCACTCGCCAGTTACCGACCTGTCTCTAACCTTCCCTTTTTAGGGAAGGTTATTGAGCGGGCGGTGGCACTCCAGCTCCAGGTGCATATGGACAGCATCGGTTTCCTAGACCCTTTTCAATCTGGGTTCCGCCCTGGCTATGGCACTGAGACGGCGTTGGTGGCCTTGGTAGACGACCTGCGCCGGGAGATGGACGCAGGATGTTCAACATTTCTTATCCTGCTAGATCTCTCAGCCACTTTTGATACCATGGACCATGGGCTGCTATTGAGGTGGCTCCATGACCTGGGGGGTCTGAACGGGACTGTTCTTGAATGGTTCCGTTCATTCCTCTCGGGGAGGAGCCAGTGGGTGGTGCTGGGGGATGAGACATTGTGCCCCCGTGCTTTATCATGTGGCATTCCACAGGGTTCTATCCTGTCTTCGTTATTATTTAACATATATATGCAGCCCTTGGGGGAGGTCATGAGAGGGTTCGAGGTGCGGTGTCACCAGTATGCTGATGATACTCAGCTGTACCTCTCCTTTTCAACTGACCCAGACCCAGACCCTGCTGTCTCATTGTTATCCCAATGTTTGGAGGCCGTGGCGGAATGGATGCGGCTGAGCAGACTGAAACTCAACCCCGATAAGACGGAGGTGATGTTGGTGGGGAGAGCGA